>JAOWBW010001375.1:281940-421831 GCA_026119855.1 Campanula takesimana | reverse complement strand
CGAGGCTGCAGAAGTTATGAATGAGAAAAGGAAACATCGCACAGCCGTTAAATAGGGGCTACCTTATGAGCTCCCCCCGATGCGCCCTTATGAGCCAACTCTGAATGGTTACTTCGTTCGTGAAGGGGAGGATGTCGCTTACCTCATTTTCCCAGAAGCTTCTATCGATGCCAATGGAATTCGTTACCCAGGATGGGAAATCTTCAAAGATGTGGCTTTCGAAGACGAGAATGATGCGAGTAAACCTAGGGGCTCCTATAAGCAGCCCGCTCCAGTTGATGTATGGGAAATCGAAGGGCAAGACAGCATGTTTTCCCTCTTTGAAGAGTGCACTTTAGAAGACGGTTTCTTGGGAATGATCGAGAATGGTAACGAGATTCGCTATGATCCAGCTATACACCTCAAGCCCGCAGAAGGACCGCTTCAGAACTGGTCCCAAACTTTCGGTCCGGTGGCTACTACAGATGTGCTCATTGAACACTTTGGATATGCTCCTCCCGTTCCCCCTCCTTTTCAACCTTTTGTACTCAATGTTTCTGTTCTTGGAACTCCGGATGAGGACCTTACTGATAAGGACCTCGACGGAATCGCCGAGTTTGTACTTCCTTCAGTCATGAATGAAATTTCCTCTGTTTCCGCGTAGTCCTTGGTTGCCTATATTTTAAATGATGAATTAACTAAACCAATTGAAAATTCAACTCAAAATCAAGTTAATAACGATTCATTAAAATATATAAGCCAAGACGAAAAAGATTATCTAATTGAATTAAACACTTAGCCAAGCAGCGTGCCGAGCAAAATTGAAAGCTTGCGGAGAAGACTTGTCCACTATCAACTTGGGGCAGGGTGAAGAAGTCAAAGAGGTCAAGATCGGAAGTTTCATGCAAGGGGCTGATAGATAACAGTTGGTCAGTTTGCTCAGAGAGTTTGTTGACGTGTTTGCTTGGACATATGAAGACATGCCGGGGCTGGATACCGCCATTGTTGAACACCGGATCCCTACTTACCCTGATGTAAACCAATCAAACAAAAGTTGAGGAGGATCAGACCAGAATGGGCCCTCCAAGTCAAGGAAGAGATTACACAGTTGTTGTCAGTGGGTTTCATCCGGGTAGTCGAATACCCGCAGTGGCTGTCAAACATGGTTACAGTGAGAAAGGCGAATGGTAAAGTCCGGATATGCGTTGACTTCAGGGATATGAATAAGGGTTGTCCCAAAGATGATTTACCCTTGCCAAACATTGTTATACAGTCATGCCTTTCGGTCTAAGAAATGCCGAGGCTACTTATCAACGGGCCGCGACGACCCTTTTCCATGATATGATACATAAACAAGTTGAAGTCTATGTTGATGACATGATTGTGCATTCGGTAGAAGAAGACAAACAACACTTAGTTGATCTTCGGAAGTTCTTCGAAAGGCTTCGCAAGCACCAAATGAAACTCAACCCGGTAAAATGCACCTTCGGTACCACCAAGAGGAAAGTTCTCGGATTCTTGTGACCGACAAAGGGATTGAAATTGACCCAGAAAGGTCAAAGCCATTATCGACATGCCTATGCCCAAAAGCCAAAAAGGAAGTCAAAGGTTTCTTGGGTCGAATCCAGTATATCGTAGGTTCATTCGGCAGCTGACCTCGATGTGCGAGCTGCTTTTCAAGCTTCTCCAGAAGGATGCAGACCGTAAGTGGGATGAAGAATGCCAGGTTGCCTTTGAGAAAGTCAAAAAGTACTTGTCCAATCCTCTTGTGTTGGCTCCACCGTATAAACATAAGCCGCTCCTCTTGTACCTTACGATTACAGACACTTCGGTCAGAGCTATGTTAGCGCAAGAGCAGAGGGATTCCCGGGTTGAAAATGCCATTTACTTTGTCAGCCGAAAGCTACATGGAAGTGAACTGAATTATTCAGCTTTGGAGAAAGCATGTACTGGTTTAGTCTGGGTTTCACAAAAGCTCAAGATTTACTTGCAAACCCTTCCAGTCTGCATCATATCCAGTATGGACCCTCTCAAGTACATTCTCGAGAAGCCCACTCTGTCAAGCCGAGTAGCCAAATGTGCTTTCCTTCTCAGTGAATTCGATATGACTTATGCCACGCCTAAGTCGATCAAGGGTAAAGTGGTAGCTGATTTGTTGGAAAACTTAGCTTTGGACCTCGTACCCGAGCCAGAACCACAGTTCCCTAACGAAGGCATTCACAATGTCGAGGTACTCAAAAGTAAGTGGCAGCTTTTCTTCGACGGAGCAGCCAACAAGAGAGGTTTTGGGATACGGGATCTACTCATTGATCCTTCGGATGCGTATACCCCCATCGCTATTCGACTTGATTTCAAATGCTCTAACAATATAGCTGAATATGAAGCCTGTCTAACGGCTTAGAAGAATCACTCAAGAGGGGAGTAAAAGAAATTGAGGTTTTCGGAGACTCTGCCTTGATCATCAATCAAATCGAAGGGAAATTTAAGATCACTGACCAAAGGCTGCAACAATATCATATCCGTTTGGTGGCATTGCCTGGTTGCTTTACAAAAATATCATTCCACTATCTCCCACGAGACAGAAACAAATTCGCAGATGCGCTAGCCACTCTAGCGTCCATCATGGAATTTCCCATGGGAGTGGACGTGAACCCTCTGATTGTGAGTAGACGATCAGTTCCCGCCTATTGTTTGACAATCGATATGAATGACGATGAGTCAGAAAAGCCGTGGTACATCGATGAGTGGAATTTTCTTAAGCACGGCCAGTACCCTCCGGGAAAAGACAAGCGAGCAAGGGTAGCTTTGAGGAGATGGGTCGCGCAATTCTTTATTACCAGAGATAGACTATATAAGAGACACCACCAAAAGCCGAATTTATTATGCATCGATAAGTCACAAGCCGAAAGAGTCATGGCTGAACTCTATGAAGGAATGTGCGGCCCTCATATGAACGGGCAGATGCTTGCGAAGAAGGCAATTCGGCAAGGATACTATTGGACGACTATGGAAACTGATTGCATCCAGAAAGTTCGTACGTGTGACAAATGCCAGCGGTATGCGAACTTGCAACACCTTCCTCATGATCTTCTTTTCCCTTTTATAGTTGGGGAATTGACGTGATTGGTCAAGTTAAACCAAAAGGATCCAACGGTCACGAATATGTCTTGGTTGCGGGTAGACTACTTTACAAAGTAGGTCGAAGCGCAGTCCTATAAGGTGCTCAATGCAAAGAAAGTCACAGAATTTATCAAAGCCAACATCATTTACCGGTACGGGGTTCCTTATGAGATGGTTTCTGATAATGGGTCTCATTTTGAGAAAGAAGTCATCCAGTTATGCAAAGAGTTCAAAATTCAAATGCACAAGTCATCTCCCTACCGCCCCCAAGCTAATGGCACGGTCGAGGCAGTTTATAAGACTCTAGAAAATATCATTCGAAAGATGGTAATCACTGGACGAGACTGGCCCGAGAAGTTGCCCCTAGCACTGTGGGGCTACCGCATATCGGTTCGAACACCAACAGGGGCTACCCCTTATTCATTGGCTTATGGAATGGAAGCCATCCTACCCATCGAGCTTGAGATCCCCTCCATGCGGGTCTTGCTAGAAAATCAGATTTCAGAAGTTGATTGGCTCCAGCATAGATATGATGAATTGGTCTTGCTTGATGAGAAACGTCTGTGTGCCTTAGAGCATAATCGAGCTTATCAACGAAGGATAGCCCGATCATTTAACAAAGGGTCAAAGACCGTGACATTAAGGTAGGAGATTTGGTCTTGCGCGAGAAGCCGCCAAGCTACAATGACAGCCGAGGAAAATGGAATTCGCCCTGGTTAGGCCCTTACATTGTCAAGAGCATTCAGTCAGGTGGTGCAGTTTTCCTAATGATAGAGAATGGAGAGGACCTCGCCCAACCCTTCAACTTGGACAAGCTGAAGAAGTATTACCATGAAGGCGTCTTACCCCTTCCCTCTTAATCAAGTCCAAAAAAAAATGGCGCAAAAGAGAGCCCGCTAGGATTAAAAACCCGAAAGGGCGGTCCTAGGCAAAAGACAGAGGCGCGCATAAAATATAAATGTAATTGAGTCGAACTCGATGATCTGAGCCTCTTATTCTTTGTAAAAGAGGAACATAGGCAACCTTCGGGTCCGGTCTATTCAAAGTAAAAACCTTTTATTCATTCCGCAAATCTTGTGTTACATTCTAAAGGTTCTTGGCAAACAACAATCAATCAACCAAACCTAAATTCAAGAAAGATAAATCTCAAAATGTCTTGGCTTGGAAACCAAGGATTATTCTGAAAACATTGTGAAAATTCGTTCATTGATCCAAGCGAAGAACGCACTACGGCGTGACCTAGAACTGGTTCTTTCTCCGTGGTTTCCTGGGGCAGGATCGTCAGGTTCAGCGGTTCCCGAGGTAGAGGCGCCATCCTGGCGACGACCCCGCTTTGAGGATGGTTATGTCGCTGTAGGATTCGCCAAACGATGCTGATCATTGTTTGTCAAAGATGTTCCCAATAAGTCTTGCACAAAGGACTGAATTGTGGCCCTCTCTGCAGATATCTCCACAATTAACCATTCCAAAAACGGCATTTGGGTTGCCTCGAAAGCTCCACTAAATTCTGGTCGTGGGACCTACCGGATGATGGAACCGCGCGAGTACCAAGCTCTGCTAATCTCGTGGCAAATAGCACGATCGACTGGTTCAACCACTTTCAGATCCCCAGGGTATGGAATTTCCTGAGGGCGCCCGAACTGACGAGATATCCTTCTTCCTCAGTAGAAGCTGGTACGCCGAAGGCCAGCAAGCCTGACGCAATGACACCTGGCTCTCGATTCAATGTAGCTCTTAATGCCCTAATGTGTGGGACCCATATAATGTCTTCGAAAGAAACCAATGAGAAATGCTCAACCTACTCTTTTACAGTGGTCTTATTCTGGTGGTACAATTTCCTCCGGATGTACATCGCAGGAACGTATCTGGGTTCAATCACGGGAGTCACAATCTGAAAGTGCTCTTGCAACCATATGTTCACCAAGACCGGGCTTCCTGCTAGGAACATCTCTCCTCGCGAGAAGTAACCATCCAGGCCATGAAAAGTCTCAGCCAAGATAAGGGTCATTATGTTCCCCGCCTTCGGTTTGTTGCAGTCCCCAATGTGCCGACAAGAATCCAAAATGTCCAGAACCCGGCAATCCACAAAGCCATCATAAGTGACGAAGAACAAGTCAGCAAATAAGCACGACAACAAAGCATAATTTCTACGCTCCGTGTATTCAGGGTCAGCACGGCAAAGATCTGAAAATGTCGACGGAAGTGTGTCACATCAAAATGAGTTTGGTACAGGCATTATTGAGCGAAAGCCTAGTTATAGCCAAACATTCGCGCAAACAGATTCAATGGCGTCTCGAGAGTCGATGGAGTCATCATCCCTCCCCCAAAAGGAAGACCAATGATAGAGCAAAACTCTTCAAAAGTGGGACACACTTCGTCATGAGTGAAACTGAACAAATGGGTACGAGGACTCCAAAAAAGGGAGGCAGCCCGAAGCATCTCCCAATTAATTTTGATCTTTCGAAGAGAAAACAGAGATGGTACATTGAAAGTCCTCTCCAATTCAGCCTTCTCCCTATCAGAATAGGTTCTCACCCAAGAATTGAGCTTCTGATGGTACTCGGCAGAATTGACTACAGTAGGACGAGGCTGAAACATGATTGTGGAAGCTGCAATTGAAGCACGGGGGATGGAAATGTTGGCAATTGATGGTGTGAAAGAATAATGGTGATTGGCCATCCTTATATGCCAAAAATTCCTTCAAATCTCGTGACCCCCTGCCAAGGATCAGGCCTCACCCCATCCTCCTCCTTATCCCAATCAAAATTTGGCACAAAAACCAAGAAATGGCAGATCAGCAGATTTGCACGGCCGAGTCCTTTGTTCTGCACGGCCGTACAAACACTGTTTCAGTCTGATTTTGTTTGTTCTTCTCCTCTTAGCCAAAGTGAAAATTCCCAAACGTTTTTCCTTACTCTTGAGCTGAATTTAAGGTGATTACTTGCTTGAGTAGAACTACGAAGGCTTGATTCCTGTAAGGGATACGTAGGAAGCCCTACTTTGGGCTCAGCCGTTAAACCGAGACGAGATCTGTAGTCTCTTAGTGATCGTCGAATCCCCTTTAATTTACAAATGAATTCGACTAGGGGCTCTATAGACACCCCGATCTCGTACCCCTATTAAACCCTATTTAATTGGTCTAAACCCTGATAATTGACCTAAACCCCAGATTTGGCTGTTCGGGACTACCGAGCGCCTTATCGGTGCATCTGATGAATAAACCGAGTCCGGATTCATAATTAGGGCTCAAAACCGAGTAAATAGGCATATTCTCAAAAATCACGCGCGGACCCTTTAGGGGTCCCGCACTGCTAAAAAGCCTTTTAACCGGTCATCTAATGCATTTAAAATTATACTATGTTATTCCTTGCTCTTTGATCAACTACAGATACACCGGCGTGACCAAAAAGTTATTCCGAGCAACTTTCATGTAGGGCCCGCAAACAATCGGGACACCGGAGCGCGCACAACGGAGCAGTTGCGGAATAGAAAGACGGAGCCGAAAGAAATGTGTGCAGGGCAAGTAAGAGGCCACTCCACAGATGCCACGTGGCACACCATTGTTGGCAGGAAAAAGAAAAAAGAAAATTCAAATTTTGACTTTGGCCGGGCTGCCACGGTCGAGCCCTTTCGGCTGCACGGCCGTGCAAGCCTGTATCACCCTTTTTGCAAGTTTTATCCTCCATTTTCAAACCTAATCATAATTCTTCTCCTTCAAGCTCTTCCCCCATCACCTCCATCAACCCTAGCTCGGATCCCCCTCTACCCCTACCTTAGAGGTAGATTAGTCCTAAAAAAACTACCTCCCTCCTCCCTCCTAAATGTCCTAAGTTTGGCCACAACTCCCTCATTCTCCAAACACAACAAATCTTTCTAACTCTCTCATTCACTACACTCTCTTCTCTCAACCTTTCTCTCCCAAAATCTCCGCCCATAACTCCTCCACCACTCTCCCACCACTCGGCCACCATATCACCACCATCAAACACCACCTTTATTACATCAAAACAACCAAAAACAACCCAAACAAACACTCCCTCAACTCCAACTCAAGTAACTCAAGCAATCCTACCATCAAACTCAAACAAAAAGTAGGAAGTCTTCCCTTGGCAAGACAAAGGAAGCACACATCTCCCCCTTTACTAGGTAAATCTTCTTTTGTAACTCTTAAATATGCAAGTATGTAGGTGATTTTGGCATTTGTATAAGAGTGTAGCCACTAGTTGGCTAGACTCCCTTATTTTCCTGAAATATTCATGTAAATACTTATGATGTAGCCATTCAAATAGTGAGGTTAATTCTTGGAACTGAGTTAGATCTTGTTTATGTGATTTTTGTGATGGTCATGTGTCTATTTCATGGCCAAGTTTTAGGTGATTTTTGTATAAATGTGCTTCTTGCTCTTGAGAGTCACAAATCTATCCCCTTTTCCCCTTTCTCATGAATATGCATTCTTAGATTAGTTTTTGATGTAAAATATTCCCTAAATAATTATCTTAACATGTTAGATATTAATCCCCTTGAGTTTCATGCCTTTTTCTTGAGTTTTGGTTATGTTTTGGAGCCCAAATTTGTGGCTTAACCAACCAGTTTCTGCATGCTGTTCAAACCAACGATTTTCATGCTTGAAAAGCTTCACCTTAAAATGGTTTTTAGACCTGGGTCAAAACATGAAAGTTTCTACTTACATGTTGAAGTACATGCTCGTCAAATTTCATGTCCATACTCCATGTGTAGCTCATGTTGTAATGCTTAGTTTTGAGTTGTGGATATGCTGTCCTGCTTGTTTCTTTCTGTGACATGCTCTGTTCTCGTGCCTAAAGCTCAGTAAAAAGAAGGAAGTCTTCCCTTGGCAAGACAAAGTAAGACCACATCTCCCCCTTTTATCTTTCTTTCTAGAGGATGCTGTTGGTAGTGGTGCCCTAGGCACGTTTAATAAACGTTGTAATTGTTATCATTTATTTCATATCAATAAAGAGATGTTTTGATTATTATTGTTGTTCATGTTTACTTATAATAATCTCCGTCCCTAGTACTTGTTGAGCACTAGTATAAAGGCTAAATGATCATGGGATGATCATGTTAGATTTATGGGTACTTGTTTGGAACAAGGTACTGGACATGACCCGCTGTATGAGATTTATGTCATGGTCTATGTCGAACATATATCTCATATTAGTTATGTCAATTGAATCCTTAGACATGAAGTTATTATAGTCTTCCACTTGATGAACATTGTGTTTGACATATTCAAACGCTACCTTAACACGGTAGTTATAAAGGGTATGATTGGCATAATCGGATTCCCGTTGGGAAGAATAATAAGCTAAATGGATTTGTCCCTCCACGGAGAGATGTCAAGCTTGGGCCTCTTGTAGGAATGATGTTGATGAAATGTTCGGCCGGACTCAAATGAATTGATTGGATCAATGTCATTTGGATTATCAACATATTCGGAATCGAGAAAGTATTGAACAAAACAAGTTGACTCTTTGACCATGACTTGTGTTCAATGACATCGTGGACAAAGGGATTGTGACATATTCTAAAGGAATGCGAACTTGTATCTAGTTACACTATTTGGGTAGGTATGACGGTTTGCTAGAACCTAATCATATCTTATGAGTTCATGTTTGAGCCCATTGCCAACTTAGTGTAATCCTAGAGGGTCACACACAAATAGAACGAATCATAAAGGACTAAATGGGAATTATGGAAAAATGTCAGGTTTTGGCTTTGGCACGATCGTGCGCCTTTAAACGGCACGACCGTGCCATAAATCCAAACCAAGGCAAAAGGCTCGGTCCGTTTGGCACGACCGTGCCAAACATAGGGGCACGACCGTGCCAATATTCGGGGAAGGTCTGGCAGGTTCGACCCATTTGGCACGACCGTGCCAAATAAAGGGGCACGACCGTGCCAAATAAAGGGGCACGACCGTGCCAGAATTCCTGGCAGAATAAGGACTTGCCTTAATTAAGGTGACGGGATTTAGGAATCCTAGGTCATTAAGAGTTAATGACTAGGTCCTATAAAAGCATCTTTTCACCAGCCATTAAGCAAGAAATTCATAGTTCCATATAGTCAATATAATTGTGAAAACGTGTTTCACAATTTTTGGTCTAGCAACCAAGATCAAAGAAGTTCCTTTGATATTTATTCAAGGTGTGGATACCGATAGAGGGTGAAGCTCATCATCTTCAAAGTTCGTGTTCGTACTTTCTTCGTGATCAAGCTTCAAGTTTCTCCACCAAAGACCAAGGAAGATTTAATAGCCATCAAGGGTTAGTTTTATCCTATATTCATGTTATTGTATTTGATCTAATCATACGAACGGATCTATGGGCTTTGGGTTTCAAAATTTTAAATTGCTATCTTCCGCTGCGCATGTTACTTGGAAACCCAACAGTGGTATCAGAGCCCCGTTCATGTTGATTAATTCAATACTTGGATCATGTTGTGTGTATATAAATTGTTTATGTGCCAAGCATGATATGAATATTGGATTATATGATGTTTATGTGTTTTGTGATTTTATGTGGTTTATTGTTTTAGAAACTTTAATCGCACTATTCAATCGCAATAAAAATTATGGTGGATTTAAAATTGTTTGGATTATCAATTTTTGATTGGATCAAAGTTTTGATATTCTAGGGATTCAAGAATAAATTGTTTATTCAAGATTTTGTTGATCATGGTGATTGGATCACCAAGAACACCAAATCCTTATTGAATCGGGAAAAACAATTTTGAGACAAATTTTGGAACTTTAAAATTTTGATTTTCGGAAGGGTCCGACCGGACCCATACCTTGACCCGGCCGGACCTAGGGTTTGGCGCGGGGTAAAGCTTGGGTCTTGGGTGTGGATCTTGGGTTTAAATTTCCTATTTGTTTTAGTCTTGTGAGTCTAAGATTGGTTCAAGGTTTGGATGGCTAATCTACGTTCATCGAGATTGTGTTTCCCAAAATTGATCGCAATCAAAGTTTCAAAGATAAAACGAAGTTAGAATTATGAAGAGTTCGTAATTGCTAAAATTGAGAAACAAAATTCTTGATTCAAAGTTTGGAGATCCATGTGGAATTGTGAATGCAATTGGCCTACGTTCATCGAGACCATCTATTGCTTAGTTTCGGCCACATGGACTACTTTCTTGGTTTCTTGAATTAGTGCGGGATTGTGGTTGCCTAATGGCTTAGTTCGACCGCACTTCTTGTTGTCTTGATTTGGAAATAATAACCGAAGTTGAAATAGTCTCATCCTCATAATTATAGAGAAACTAATGACACATAAATACCATGCTTAAATTAATGGAGATTAATTCAGTGGCTAAACTTGATGTGTAACATGTTTATATTATGTGCTCATAAATGTGTTATATGCTATATGTGATGAACCTTCAAAGAAAGTTTTAAGTCCTTTTTCCATGCCATGATTAAAACACTTGTTTATACATGAGTAATTTTATGTGGGCTCGCCAAAGCGAGGTGCATTGATTTTATTCATGTTTGAGCAAGATGAGTGAATAAGAGTTTCCTATGCGTTTAAAATGGTTGGACTTAATTAAGCGTCAAAACAGTTTTGGGCTTAAGGCAAAGATGAGATTTAACATGCTTTTTGAAATTGGATTTCTTAAAGAATCTCATGAAAAGAACTGAGAGTCATATGAGATATGATTGACAAGAGTTGTCTACCTAATTGATTTAATTTTGAGCGGTGCGCCAAAGCGTACTCAAAATTAGATTAAAGCGGGATCTCAACCCATTTAAATTATACTATACATTGGATGTATAAAGAAGGTTGTATAATTTGGTGGGAGTATTTTGTTTAAAATACATTAATTATCTCTTTAATGAAAATCGGTACTTATTAACTTTTGGAAATATTGCATATTTGTAGATAATGACTAATAACACTCAATCAATGTCGTTGCGATCGATCCTTGAGAAGGATAAGCTCGAAGAGAATGGTACTAACTTTATGGATTGGATCCGTAGCATAAGAATCGTTCTTAGGCAAGAAGATAAGTTGTACATTCTCGATGGGCCTCTCCCTGCTGAACCACCGCCTACTGCCCCTAGGGTGGAAAGAGACAATTACAAGAAACATCGTAATGATTCTAGAGATGTAAGTTGTCTCATGCTTGCTGCTATGTGTTCAAAACTCCAACAAAGTTTGGAACATTTGGAAGCCTATGAGATAGGCGTGGAGTTGAGAACCATGTTTCAAGAACAAGCTAGGCAAGAGAGGTACAAGACCATTGTTGCATTCACTACTAGTAAAATGAATGAAGGGCAACAAGTGAGTCCTCACTTTCTTAAAATGAAAGGTTATGTAGAGCACCTTGAGAAACTTGGCTATCCAATCCCATTGGAGCTAGCCACGGATCTCATTCTTAATTCATTGCCTAAAAGTTATAATCAGTTTGTGATGAATTATAACATGCATGGAATGGATAAGAATCTCTCTGAGTTGCATGGGATGCTCAAAACTGCAGAGATGAAAATTGTGGAGAAAGGTTCTCCCGTGCTCTTGGTTCATGATGGGAAGAAGGCTGGTGCCAAAGGAAAGGGTAAGGCAAAAGTTGTCAAACCCAAGATAAGCAAGGCAAAGGTTGCCAAGGCTTCTGAGGCAAAACCTGATTCACAAAAGGATGCAATCTGTTTCCATTGTCAAGAAATTGGTCATTGGAAACGTAATTGCAAGGCTTTCTTGGAAGAGCAAAAGAAGAAGAAGGGCAGCAAAGCTGCGTCGACTTCAGGTATCTATATGATAGATATTCTCCTTTCTACCACTGATTCTTGGGTATTGTATACCGGATGTGGTTCTCACATTTGTCTAAATGTGCAGGGACTAAAGAATAGGAGACTACTTAAAGAAGGTGAAGTAGATCTACGTGTGGGGAATGGAGCAAGAGTTGCTGCATTAGCCGTAGGGACTTATGAAGTCACTTTACCTTCCGGATTAATTCTTGTTTTGAACAATTGTTATTATGTTCCGGATTTAAGCAGAAATATTATTTCAATTTCTTGTTTGGATAATGAAGGTTTTAAGTTTCTTATTGAGAATAAGAAATTTTCTATTTATTTAAATGATGTGCTTTATGGTATTGCTAATTCATTTAATGGCCTTTATATCTTGGATGTCAAGAATGAAAATAATGTCTATCATGTAAATAAGAAATCTAAACCTAATGATGTAAATCATACTTATTTGTGGCATTGCCGTCTTGGTCATATTAATGAGAAGCGTATCTCAAAACTCCATGGGGACGGACTTTTGGGTTCATGTGACTTAGAGTCATATGATACTTGTGAGTCATGTCTTCTTGGAAAAATGACTAAGATACCTTTTACCAAGTTGGGTGAAAGGGCAAGCGACTTATTGGGGTTGATACATTCCGATGTATGCGGACCATTAAGTAGCAATGCTAGGGGAGGATTTCAATACTTCATAACCCTCACTGATGATTATAGTAGATTTGGGTATGTTTACCTAATGAAACATAAAAGTGAAGCATTTGAGATATTTAGAATATTTCAAAATGAAGTAGAAAAACAACTTGGCAAAAGTATAAAACCACTTCGATCAGATCAAGGTGGAGAATACTTAAGTCAAGAATTTGATGATCATCTAAAGAATTGTGGAATAGTTTCACAATTGACTCCACCCGGAACACCACAATGGATTGGTGTGTCCGAAAGGAGGAATCGGACTTTGTTAGACATGGTTCGATCAATGATGAGTCAAGTTGATCTTCCAATATCCTTTTGGGGTTACGCCCTAGAAACCGCTGCTTTCACACTAAATCGTGTTCCAACTAAATCGGTTCAAAAGACTCCATATGAGATGTGGAGCGGAAAGAAGCCTTGTCTATCTTTCATGAAGATTTGGGGTTGTGAAGCTTTTGTCAAAAGACTTGTCTCAGACAAACTTGCACACAAATCTGATAAATGTATTTTCGTGGGATATCCTAAGGAAACTAAAGGATATTACTTTTACAACCGAGAGGACAACAAAGTGTTTGTTGCCCGAACTGGTGTCTTTCTAGAGAAAGAGTTTCTCTCCAAAGAAATCAGTGGGAGTAAAATAAATCTTGAAGAAATTCGAGACCCAGAAAATAACATTGAACCAATAGAGGAACAAGAACAAGAACCACAAGGAGTTGTGGAACCTGTTCAAAATACACAAGTAACTCGCAGATCTAGTAGGTTACGATCCGAGCCCGAGAGATATGGATTTCTCGTAACGGATAGTAATGAGGTAGAAATCATTGAGAATGATGAACCGTCAACCTACCAAGAGGCGATGTCTTCTCCTGATTCGGACAAGTGGCTTGGAGCCATGGAATCCGAATTACAATCCATGCAAGACAATCAAGTTTGGAATTTGATTGATGCGCCCGAAGGTGTGAAAACCATAGGATGCAAATGGGTCTTCAAGAAGAAGACTGACATGGATGGGAAGGTGCATACTTACAAAGCTAGGCTTGTAGCGAAGGGTTATAGGCAAGTTCATGGTATTGACTATGATGAGACCTTTTCACCCGTAGCAATGATCAAGTCTATAAGAATTTTGCTTGCCATTGCCGCATATCATGACTATGAAATATGGCAGATGGACGTCAAAACCGCTTTCTTGAATGGAAAACTACAAGAGGATGTGTATATGACACAACCAGAAGGTTTTGAACATGATTCTAAGGTATGCAAATTGCAGAGATCCATCTATGGATTAAAGCAAGCTTCTAGGAGTTGGAATCTCCGTTTTGATGAATCGGTCAAAGAGTTTGGTTTCATCAAGAACGAAGATGAGCCTTGTGTATACAAAAAGATTAGTGGGAGCATAGTGCTATTCCTTATTTTATATGTGGATGACATATTGCTCATTGGAAACGACATTCCTACACTTCAGTCTGTGAAGACTTGGTTAGGAAAGTGCTTCGCAATGAAAGATATGGGTGAAGCCGCATATATTCTTGGCATTAAGATCTATAGAGATAGATCAAGGAGGCTACTTGGTTTAAGCCAAAGTACATACATTGACAAGGTCATTAGAAGATTCCGTATGGAAAATTCTAAGAGAGGCACCTTGCCCGTGTTACATGGAGTTTCTCTAAGCAAGACTCAATGTCCTAAGACAAAAGATGAGCGTGAGAAAATGAATGATGTTCCATATGCTTCGGCAATTGGGTCCATCATGTATGCCATGATTTGTACTAGGCCGGATGTATCTTATGCTTTGAGCATGACAAGTAGATACCAATCCGACCCTGGCAAAAATCACTGGATAGCTGTAAAAGCGATTCTTAAGTACTTGAGAAGAACTAAAGACTCCTTTTTGGTCTATGGAGGAATGGAAGATGATCTCGTTGTAAATGCTTACACGGATGCAAGCTTCCAAACCGACAAAGATGATAGCCGATCGCAATCGGGTTTTGTGTTTATGTTAAATGGTGGAGCTGTAAGCTGAAAGAGTTCCAAGCAAAGTACAACCGCTGATTCTACAACAGAAGCTGAGTATATTGCTGCATCGGATGCTGCAAAGGAAGCTGTTTGGATTAAGAAGTTCATAACTGAACTTGAAGTGGTTCCTAGTATTGCTAATCCAATAGACCTTTATTGCGATAATAATGGTGCTATTGCGATAATAATGGTTCCTAGTATTGCTAATCCAATAGACTTTCATGTTTTAGACCTGGGTCAAAACATGAAAGTTTCTACTTACATGTTGAAGTACATCTCGTCAAATTTCATGTCCATACTCCATGTGTAGCTCATGTTGTAATGCTTAGTTTTGAGTTGTGGATATGCTGTCCTGCTTGTTTCTTTCTGTGACATGCTCTGTTCTCGTGCCTAAAGCTCAGTAAAAAGAAGGAAGTCTTCCCTTGGCAAGACAAAGTAAGACCACATCTCCCCCTTTTATCTTTCTTTCTAGAGGATGCTGTTGGTAGTGGTGCCCTAGGCACGTTTAATAAACGTTGTAATTGTTATCATTTATTTCATATCAATAAAGAGATATTTTGATTATTATTGTTGTTCATGTTTACTTATAATAATCTCCGTCCCTAGTACTTGTTGAGCACTAGTATAAAGGCTAAATGATCATGGGATGATCATGTTAGATTTATGGGTACTTGTTTGGAACAAGGTACTGGACATGACCCGCTGTATGAGATTTATGTCATGGTCTATGTCGAACATATATCTCATATTAGTTATGTCAATTGAATCCTTAGACATGAAGTTATTATAGTCTTCCACTTGATGAACATTGTGTTTGACATATTCAAACGCTACCTTAACACGGTAGTTATAAAGGGTATGATTGGCATAATCGGATTCCCGTTGGGAAGAATAATAAGCTAAATGGATTTGTCCCTCCACGGAGAGATGTCAAGCTTGGGCCTCTTGTAGGAATGATGTTGATGAAATGTTCGGCCGGACTCAAATGAATTGATTGGATCAATGTCATTTGGATTATCAACATATTCGGAATCGAGAAAGTATTGAACAAAACAAGTTGACTCTTTGACCATGACTTGTGTTCAATGACATCGTGGACAAAGGGATTGTGACATATTCTAAAGGAATGCGAACTTGTATCTAGTTACACTATTTGGGTAGGTATGACGGTTTGCTAGAACCTAATCATATCTTATGAGTTCATGTTTGAGCCCATTGCCAACTTAGTGTAATCCTAGAGGGTCACACACAAATAGAACGTATCATAAAGGACTAAATGGGAATTATGGAAAAATGTCAGGTTTTGGCTTTGGCACGACCGTGCGCCTTTAAACGGCACGACCGTGCCATAAATCCAAACCAAGGCAAAAGGCTCGGTCCGTTTGGCACGACCGTGCCAAACATAGGGGCACGACCGTGCCAATATTCGGGGAAGGTCTGGCAGGTTCGACCCATTTGGCACGACCGTGCCAAATAAAGGGGCACGACCGTGCCAGAATTCCTGGCAGAATAAGGACTTGCCTTAATTAAGGTGACGGGATTTAGGAATCCTAGGTCATTAAGAGTTAATGACTAGGTCCTATAAAAGCATCTTTTCACCAGCCATTAAGCAAGAAATTCCTAATTCATTGAGAGAATAATATTCTTGATTAGATCAAGAAATTCATAGTTCCATATAGTCAATATAATTGTGAAAACGTGTTTCACAATTTTTGGTCTAGCAACCAAGATCAAAGAAGTTCCTTTGATATTTGTTCAAGGTGTGGATACCGCTAGAGGGTGAAGCTCATCATCTTCAAAGTTCGTGTTCGTACTTTCTTCGTGATCAAGCTTCAAGTTTCTCCACCAAAGACCAAGGAAGATTTAATAGCCATCAAGGGTTAGTTTTATCCTATATTCATGTTATTGTATTTGATTTAATCATACGAACGGATTTATGGGCTTTGGGTTTCAAAATTTTAAATTGCTATATTCCGCTGCGCATGTTACTTGGAAACTCAACAGATGCCTCGTCTTCGGAGGAGGCGGAGGATTCATAATCCTTCTTGTTTTGTTTCTTAGCTTTCTTGACTTTCAATGCATGGAGCTCAGCAACTAAGGCGTCTATGTTAGCTTTCTTCTCCTCTAGTTGCTTGGCGGCTTTCAAGATTTCAGTTTTGGCCTCATTGAGAGTATAACTATTGGTGTCATTGCTTCTAGTCATGGTGTCGGGTGAGTTTGGAATGATCTAGTTGCGATTCGGACGGACCTAACAGTATAGAGATCGCGTTAAACCCAGATTAAGGTCCCAACAAGTCGTCTTTATAAGGTGTATAGGCTTAGAAGGGAGAGGATAGATGTAGCCCTGAAGTGGTTGATCTTGATTTTTTCTTGAGGCTTTGTTCTTCTTCACGTCTCTAGGGGAGTGGATTGGTGATGACATTCGGCGCTTCAAGTTCCTTGTTGTCAATAAGATCTTGGATCACATCTTTTAAGTGTTGACAAGAGTTGGTGTCATGGCCGGTGGCTTTGTGGAACTTGCAGAAGAGGTGGCGAGCTTGATGAGGAGGGAGTTCCCTTGGTGTAGTAGGAGGATTTCTTGGTGTAATCTTTCCTTTTTCTACTAGTATGTCAAAGAGTTCTTCTTGAGTGATCCCTTCGAGCTTGTGGTAGACTCTTTCTTTCTTCTCTCTTTTGGGAGGAGGAACAGCGGAGTAGTTGCCTTTTCCTCGGTTATTGAAAGCTATAGCATTGACAGAGGCTTCTTTGTTGGATGCACCTTTGTGTTCGTAGCGATAACTACTACTTTTTGTTTTAGACTTGAGGAGGTCATCAATCCTTATTCCAGATTCGTGGAGCTCAATGAATCTAGGAAAGTAATTACCGGCAAGCTTATCTTGAAATTCCTCGCGGAGACATTGGAGGAAGATGTGGATTTGTTCTTTAAGATTGGGTCTTTCAACAATTTATGTGAGCTTGAGCCTCCACCTTCTAGCAAATTCAGCAAAAGACTCATTGGGGTATTGCTTGGTTTGCTCAAGATCTCTCCTAGTAGGGCGATAGGTAGAGTTATCTTCAAATTGATTTTGCAACACTCGACATGCTTCTGACCGATCAAGCCTAGTAGATATCGGAAGTGACATGTACCAATCTCTTGCAGCACCCTCTAAGGTTTGAGGAAAATATTGGGCTAAAATGTTGTCATCAACCCCCATTGGTAACATGACCCAAGTATAGGTTTCAACATGGGATCGGGGACAAGTGGTGCCATTGAACTTTGCCATATCGGGAGTCTTATACTTGCGTGGAAGCTTGGTGATGTATTGTCGGAGAGAATCTGGATTAAAAGGAGTGAACGATCCATTTGGAGTGTCAAGTGAGGCAAGTTTCTTTTCAAGGTAATTCATGGTCACGGGAGCATCGACCTTTTTGTTTTTACCACTACCTTCTTTCTTTGACTTGGTAGTCTTGGAGACATATTCCTCGTAATCGGAGAGGAAGAGGAAGAAGCGTCAGACTCGTAGTGCTTCTTTTTAGACCTTTTATCATTCTTTCTAGACGATGCCTCATCTTCGGAGGAGGCGTGGGATTCATAATCCTTCTTCTTTTGTTTCTTAGCTTTCTTGACTTTCAATGCATGGAGCTCAGCAACTAAGGTGTCTATGTGAGCTTGCTTCTCCTCTAGTTGCTTGGCGGCTTTCAAGATTTCAGCTTTGGCCTCATTGAGATTATCAGTATTGGTGTCGTTGCTTCCAGTCATGGTGTCGGGTGAGTTTGGAACGATCTAGTTGCAATTCGGACGGACCTAACGGTATAGAGATCGCGTTAAACCCAGATTAAGGTCCCAAAAAGTCGGCTTTATGAGGTGTATAGGCTTAGAAGTGAGTGTAGATTGACCAAACAAGCAAATCACAGAAACTGACACGGACAGAAGGAGATGTCTCGTACGAGACAAGGACGTCTCGTACGAGCTATCCAGCACAGAAGACAGATATTCAGTTTTTTAATCCTAATTTTGGTTGGACAGAACTTAATCCATTTTGGGGGGTTTCTATCTAATATCCTGGAATAGTGGATTCTGTCACCCTCAGTGTTCTAAAAATCGGTCTAGGCGGCCGCCTTGGCGGCGCCTAGGCGCTAGGTGGTGGTGCTCCGCCGCGATTTTCTTCAAATCGGCCAAATTCAGCGTTGGGCGGGCTAGGCGGAGTTAGGCGGCCCTAGGCGGTGCTAGGCGGTCTTAGGAGGACGGCGGCAGACCTAGTCGGGTAACGGCGGCGGATGGGATGGCGGCTGAAGAATGGGTGGAGCAGAAAACGGTGGTGGCGGAGGGGAAGAAAACGGTTGTGGCGGCGGCGGCATGTTGAGTAGAAATGAGAAAGAGAGAGAGAGAGATGAAAGAAAGAGAGAGATGAAAGAAAGACTGAAAGAGAGCAGATCTGCAGATGCAAAAAAAAAAACGTGAAGTGAAGACTGAGTGTGTGACGGCGCAAAGAAAGAGAGGAAATAGGGTTAAGAGTTTGTGTTGGGTATTGGGCTGGGCTGTTGGGTATTGGGTTGGGCTGGGCTACACTAGGATGTATGAATTTTTATTTGGGTTAGTGTATCAATTTTCCACTTGAACATCATAAATTCATAATATACTCTAAATTATGATTTATTTTTTATTTAAAATAATGTGAACTATTTATTTTTAACACATAAAAAAATAAGTGGCACTAACTTTTGGATATATATATATATATATATATATATATATATATATATATATATATATATATATATATATATATATATATATATATATATATATATATATTACAGATTTATAAAAAAATATTAAAAATGTGCTAATTTCTCGGCCCCGCCTAGGCCCCTAGGCGCTAGGCCCGGCTTCGCCGCCTAGTCCCCGCCTAGCGCTTTTTAGAACACTGGTCACCCTAGAATATGAGCCCCTTGTTTTTCACCTGTATTGCACTCTCCCAAACGGATAATTTGGGCAAAGGTCCCATATTCTCATCGGAATCCACCATTCAATTTAGCCAAACCTAAGTGATTCCGTAATTGTTTTGCACTTTGTTAAACAACGCCTTAATGCAATCAAACCTTATGAATTCTTGTAAGGGACAACCGAAAGAGACTTTGTCAAACGTAGGGTCTTAACGGCAAGAGAGACTAGACTCGAATCCTCGTAGAAAAATTCTCAATTTTTCCATCGCAATCCCTTCTCTAACAATTTTTACCGAAGGGAAATTCGTCAAGAATTTATGAAGGGGGAATTATAGATTGTAGAAGAAGCGTTATCTTGGGCAAAGATTAAAACAATCCTAAGAATCGAATCGACCGGTCTCAAGGAGTGTCCTATTGACTATTATGTATGCATGAGGTTGATGCAGGGCTTACGGCTAATGATCCCCATAGGCACGATCGCAGGAGCGTGGCAGGAGTGGGTACACCATCTTTGGAGAGACCGGCAAGGAAGTGCTGACCGACATCCGTCCTCCGATTGGGACCCGAGTTTATAGGGTATGTAGTGCGATTAATCTACATGCGTGCACGTGTGTGAGAGTCAAGTTTTAGATGTCAAGGTGAAAATAGAGAGTTTTTTTTTTTTTTTTGAAGTTTTTAAAAGATTGACCGGACCAAAGTGGTTGCCTGCGTTTCCCTCAATCTTCAGAAAAGGAAAGAGAGACTCAGGTCAACGTAGTTCGAGTTTGAAAATATTTTTAAGAAGAGAAAAAGGAGCACATAGAAAGTAAGGCCATATAAAGAAGAGGGATAGAAATACTCACAGTGCTTGCATTACCCATTAGAGGGTGCAATATAAACTCAAGAATTAGTAAATACTCATCCTTAAATTTTTCATATCCCCTACAAGAAATGTTAGCGCAAAAATAATACATGTATATGACATAAATTATTTATTGGACATATGGGGATGGAGTAAAACAAGAAAAGAAAAGTACTTTTATTTTTATTTTATTTTTTGAAGCCCAGGGACTGATCTGTAGTTTTGAAGTGCAGGGACTGATCTGCAGTTTTCTGAAAATTTAGGGACTGTTCTGCAGTTCTGAAGTGCAGGGACTGATCTACAGTTCCTGAAGGAATGTCTCGTACGAGACATTAGATGTCTCGTACGGGACATCTCTTTCGGAGCCCAGACTTAAAACGGAAAAATTCAAAATAGAGCAGTCCGAAAATTCACAAAAAAATTCAGAAAAAATATATATTTAGCAGAAAATTACAGAGATTAAAAACACCTAATTTGCACGCAAGTCTAACCCACTTAATTTGTCCCCAACAGAGTCGCCACTGTTTGCATCCGAGAAAAGGATCCTTCGCTCGCCTTTTTGATTTTGAGAGTCGCCACCATGTTGTTGAACGGAACACGGACCGTGAGATTCTTGAGTTTGGGGGTTAAGTTATGGATTGGGAAGGTCAAGGAGCACCCAATCCACCCAATCTAGGATTGGTCTTGCTTAGATGTTTTTAATCAAATAAAGAACAAGTAATTAAAACAAGTAAAGACAATAATTAATTTCTTAATTATTGGGATGTCAGATCATGTGCTTCGAGACCATCTCCATGGATTGGAGAGGCTCTAGGCTGATCCTTTTGATGGGATTACACTACTCTAAAACAAAGAAGTAGGTGAGAAGTAGAGATTAAAAGGGTAGGAGTTTACCTAAGGCATTCTTGAGATTCCAATGCCTTGAAGATCCAAGAGTTTTGTGGTGTTTGTGACTTGAAAAGATGAGTTTTTGATGGTGTTTTGGCGTGAAGGGAGAGGAAAAACGAGATTCTTGAGAGAGGGACTGATTAGAGAGTTGTTAACCTCTTTTTTGATGACTAGGAAACATTTGGAGAGTCTAGGGATGAAAGACTCTTTATTTATAGGTTTAGGTTACTTAGGGACCAAGTTTGGAGGTGGAGAGGTTTAATTAGGTAAGGAAATCAATAGGAAATCACCTAGGAAGTCTCCTATTAGATATTCCCCGGATTAGGAGAGTGTTGGCCAAGAAAGAGACCGGGACGGAGAAGGAAAATGGATTAATCCCAAAACAGTAGGAGATGTCTCGTACGAGACATTGATGTCTCGTAAGAGGCATCCAGTACAAAAGTATTGTTTTGTCCTTCTGTCAGTTTCATTTGTTCATTTTATCCCCTGAATAACGGAGTCAGTTAGAAACTAAATGAAACATGACAAAACTAATGAGTTTTCATCCAAACACAAAGGCGAGAAACAAGAGTAGTGTAATCATTAAAGTGAGTTCAAAATGGGGTGTCTACAGAGCCCCTCGGCGATGATACTTATGGAAGAAAAAATGTCGTCGATAGAAAAGACACCATTAGGACTTTGGGTATGGTCGTGCTATAAAGATGCCTACGTATCCTCTGGAAAGGAATCAGACCAAACGTAGTTCGACTCCGAAAACACGCAAAAATAGTCGTTTGAGGTATTTTAAAAATCATTTTGAAAGCAATACTTGCGGTAAGTAAAGTTTAGATCTTAGAGAGTAGCCCATACTGAGGAATCAATGTCCTTGACCCAATTCTGAATATACCCTCTGTTGCTGATACAGCGTCACGGTTGACGGTGTTGAAGTTGTTGGGGAATATCCTCGATCAATCAGATCAGTTCATGGAGCTGATTGAAAGTACTGAATATTATCCTCGATCAATGCACCTACATTGAATGTACTGGATCCCTAAATGTCCTCGATCAATCAGATCAGTTCAAGGAGCTGATTAAAAGTACTGAAAATGTCCTCGATCAATTCATCATTGAAAGTACTGGACGATTTGATGTAGATTTCTGAATATCATCGATCAATCAGATCAGTTCATGGAGCTGATTGAAAGTACTGAATATTATCCTCGATCAATGCACCTACATTTAAAGTACTGGATGCAGAATATCTTGATTTGATGTAGATTTGTAGACTTCTGAATATCCTCGATCAATCAGATCAGTTCATGGAGCTGATTGAAAGTACTGAATATTATCCTCGATCAATTCATCATTGAAAGTACTGGATGCAGAATCTTTTGTGACTGAATTCTCTGGGGATCATCTGACTGCTGTTTGAACTTTTTTTGAGCATGTATTAGTTCTTGTGTACCTGTTAATACAACAAGTAGAACCTATTCTAGCAAGCAATTTAGCTTTGATTTTAGTTTGTAATTAGACTCATGTGACAGTGACAAATTTATGTGCAAGCTTGGTCAGTCAACCTTGGTGTAAGTAGTGTGAATAGCATAGATTCATAATGGGATGTTTATTGGTGATGAACTATATGTGTTGATTTTGTGTGCGGGGACCTGTTTTGACAAGTTGAAACCTAATCAGGTTTTCTGCAGAGATAATGAGCTACGGAGTTTCTTTGATGGTTGTCCCGTGTGAGACTCGTTTGCCTTGTGCAGGATGATCTGTCCAGATCGTTCCTTAGTCATGTTGTGTCAAGGGAGACAACTATTTGTCCGACAACCAATGCTATTGGTCAATATGCAAGCTCTAAGTAGGCCGAGCGTACTTTTAAATCACTCTAGAATTCCATGTCCGAAAGTCTCCGGTGAAGGTGATGAGAGACGTGTTCTATTCCCCCAAGTTGATGTAATGTGTGGTCTAAGTCAAGCCCCAAGAATCTTGTATGTGGTAGATGACTTCGTGAACAGGCTTATGAGGCTGTTTGATTTTGAAGAAGAGTGTTCTCCCGCTTGATTGATTTAAGGAAAGTTGAAGAAGAAATGATTTGAAGAATGTTCTCCCTATATATTTTTCTATTTTTTTGTTTTTGTTTTGTTTTGTTTTTTTTTTTTTGTGTGACGCACCTTGATTTTTGCTTAGACCGCCATTTCGGGTTTTCAATCTAGCGGGCATTTCTTTTGCGTCTCTTTTCATTTTTATTTTTTTCACAGAGTATGTACTCAAAGATGACTCAGAGAGGAGAGTAGTTTTGTCTCTTATTGGGGGAGAGACATGCAAGATTTTTGGGTTTGAATGTATTAGGCATTTTAGCTATCGACTTGGCTTTCGGGAAGTGGTTCCAAGCATCGACTCTTTGGGAATACCATACTATGTAGTGAGAGTAAGAGGCATAGTGGATAGCCCCTAGTGTGGATTTACTTTGACGAGTCGTATATCTTGAATAGGAATTGGAAGGGGACGAAAAGAATAAAAAGCCCCTAGCCTTGATGCTTGGATTTCAAAGAGAAGTGTATGAGAGAGGAAGCCTCTAGACTCAACAATGAACGCTACCTGGCTCAAAGTACTAGAAAGATAGTTCTAACTTTAATGGACCATAGTATTTATTTTTGATGTCTTAAGTGTTTGTTCTGTTCATTTTTGCAAGTGAATCATCTAGAAATGTCTCGACAAGTTTTGAGGAGAAGGCCTAATCATTAGAGCGCTCTTCGGTTTTCTTTATGAGTGATATCTACGGAAGATGGAGTCGATCTTTAAGTTAGGAGTCTTATTTTTCTTCATTTGGATTTGATCTTTGTTGTATGAGGAGATGAGAGGCCTCCTTTTTTACTTCATTGTGTGTGGTTGAAAGTCCTTCTTTGTGGGGTTGCGAAAGCTTGAGAGTTTTTTTTTTGTTTTTGTTTTACTCTCAAACCTTGAATTGGGTAGCCCCACTTTTGTTTGGGAATGATAATGCCTTTGAATTTCTTCTATTGTGGTTCTTCGAATTTTGACATGAGCGCGGTGATTGTAATGTGTAGCCCCTAGGCCTTCTCACTTGTTTAGACATTTCTATTATCAATTGCAAGGTTTTAGATTAATGACAATTATGGTTTGCGGATCCATTTCATGAATTAGAGAGATATTCAAAATGTAGAACAACCTTAGAGTAGTGTGTAGGAAATGTGAATGACTTTTATTAATAACTGGAATTCAAAATAGACTCGATAGTTGACACAAACTAGAGAGGAGGGAGATGGACTAGAATGACGGAACGACTCTTCGAGTACATACTAGGAAATTAAACCCTATTCTATTTCTAAGAATAAAGGGAGAGGATAGTTGTAGCCCCGAAGTGGTTGATCTTGATTTCTTCTTGAGGCTTTGTTCTTCTTCATGTCTCTAGGGGAGCGGATTGGTGATGACATTCGACGCTTCAAGTTCCTTGTTGTTAATAAGATCTTGGATCACATATTTTAAGTGTTGATAAGAGTTGGTTTCATGGCCGGTGGCTTTGTGGAACTTGCAGAAGAGGTGGTGAGCATGATGAGAAGGGAGTTCCCTTGGTGTGGTAGGAGGATTTCTTGGTGTGATCTTTCCTTTTTCTACTAGTATGTCAAAGATTTCTTCTTGAGTGATCCTTCGAGCTTGTGGTAGACTCTTTCTTTCTTCTCTCTTTTGGGAGGGGGAACAGCGGAGTAGTTTCCTTTTCCTCGGTTATTGAAAGCTATAGCATTGACGGAGGCTTCTTTGTTGGATGCACCTTTGTGTACGTAGCGATAACTACTACTCTTTCTTTTAGACTTGAGGAGGTCATCAATCCTTATTCCAGATTCTTGGAGCTCAATGAATCTAGGAAATTAATTACCGGCAAGCTTATCTTGAAATTCCTCGCGGAGACATTGGAGGAAGATGTGGATTTGTTCAGTAAGACTGGGTCTTTCAACAATTTCTGTGAGCTTGAGCCTCCACCTTCTAGCAAATTCGGCAAAAGACTCATTGGGGTATTGCTTGGTTTGTTCAAGATCTCTCCTAGTAGGGCGATAGGTAGAGTTATCTTCAAACCGCTTTTGGAACTCTCGACATGCTTCTAACCAATCAAGCCTAGTGGATATCGGAAGTGACATGTACCAATCTCTTGCAGCACCCTCTAAGGTTTGAGGAAAAGATTGGGCTAAAATGTTGTCATCAACCCCATTGGTAACATGGCCCAAGTATAGGTTTCAACATGGGCTCGGGGACAAGTGGTGCCATTGAACTTTGCCATATCGGGAGTCTTATACTTGCGTGGAAGCTTGGTAATGGATTGTCGGAGAGAATCCGGATCAAAAGGAGTGAACGATCCCTTTGGAGTGTCAAGTGAGGCAAGTTTCTTTTCAAGGTAATTCATGGTCACGGGAGCATCGACCTTTTTGTTTTCACCACTACCTTCTTTCTTTGACTTGGTAGTCTTGGAGACATGTTCCTCGTCATCGGAGGAGGAAGAGGAAGAAGAGTTTGACTCGTAGTGCTTCTTTTTAGACCTTTTATCTTTCTTTCTAGACGATGCCTCGTCTTCGGAGGAGGCGGGGGATTCATAATCCTTCTTCTTTTGTTTCTTAGCTTTCTTGACTTTCAATGCATGGAGCTCAGCAACTAAGGCATCTATGTGAGCTTGCTTCTCCTCTAGTTGCTTGGCGGCTTTCAAGATTTCAGCTTTGGCCTCATTGAGATTATCAGTATTGTTGTCGTTGCTTCCAGTCATGGTGTCGGGTGAGTTTGGAACGATCTAGTTGCGATTCGGACGGACCTAACGGTATAGAGATCGCGTTAAACCCAGATTAAGGTCCCAACAAGTCGGCTTTATGAGGTGTATAGGCTTAGAAGTGAGTATAGGTTGACCAAACAAGCAAAGCACAGAAACTGACACAGACAGAAGGAGATGTCTCGTACGAGACAAGGACGTCTCGTACGAGGCATCCATCACAGAAGACAGATATTCAGATTTTTAATCCTAATTTTGGTTGGACAGAACTTAATCCGTTTTAGGGGGTTTCTATCTAATATCCTGGAATAGTGGATTATGTCACCCTAGAATATGAGCCCCTTGTTTTTCACATGTATTGCTCTCTCCCAAACGGAAAATTTGGGCAAAGGTACCATATTCTCATCGGAATCCACCATTCAATTTAGCCAAACCTAAGTGATTCCGTAATTGTTTTGCACTTTGTTAAACAACGCCTTAATGCAATCAAACCTTATGAATTCTTGTAAGGGACAACCGAAAGGGACTTTGTCAAACATAGGATCTTGAGGGCAAGAGAGACTAGACTCGAATCCTCGTAAAAAAATTCTCAATTTTGCCATCGCAATCCCTTGTCTAACAATTTTTACCGAAGGGACATTCGTCAAGAATTCATGAAGGTAGAATTATAGATTGTAGAAGAAACGTTATCTTGGGAAAAGATTAAAACAATCCTAAGAATCGAACCGACCGGTCTCAAGTAGTGTCCTATTGACTATTATGTATGCATGAGGTTGATGCAGGGCTTACGGCTAAGACTCCCCATGGGCACGATCGCAGGAGCGTGGCATGGAGTGGGTACACCATCTTTGGAGAGACCGGCAAGGAAGTGTTGACCGACATCCGTCCTCCGATCGGGACCCGGGTTTATAGGGTATGTACTACGATTAACCTACATGCGTGAACATGTGTGAGAGTCAAGTTATAGATGTCAAGGTGAAAATAGAGAGTTTTTTTTTTTTTTTGAAGTTTCTAAAAGATTGACCGGACCAAAGTGGTTGCCTGCGTTTCCCTCAATCTTCAGAAAAGGAAAGAGAGACTCAGGTCAACGTAGTTCGAGTTTGAAAAGATTTTTAAGAAGAGAAAAAGGAGCACATAGAAAGTAAGGCCAAATAAAGAAGAGGGATAGAAATACTCACAGTGCTTGCATTACCCATTAGAGGGTGCAACATAAACTCAAGAATGAGTAAATACTCATCCTTAAATTTTTCATAGCCCCTACAAGAGATGTTAGCGCAAAAACAATACATGTATATGACATAAATTATTTATTGGACATATGGGGACGGAGTAAAACAAGCAAAGAAAGGTACTTTTATTTTAATTTTATTCTTTTGAAGTCCAGGGACTGATCTGTAGTTTTGAAGTGCAGCGATTGATCTGCAGTTTTCTGAAAATTTAGGGACTGTTCTGCAGTTCTGAAGTGCAGGGACTGATCTACAGTTCCTTAAGGAATGTCTCGTACGAGACATTATATTTCTCGTACGAGACATCTCTTTCGGAGCCCAGACTCAAGACGGAACAAATTCAAAGTAGAGCAGTCCGAAAATTCACAGAAAAATTCAGAAAAAATATATATTTAGCAGAAAATTACAGAGATTAAAAACACTTAATTTGCATGCAAGTCTAACCCAATTAATTTGTTCCCAGCAGAGTCGCTACTGTTTGCATCCGAGAAAAGGATCCTTCGCTCGCCTTTTTTATTTTGAGAATCGCCACCATGTTGTTGAACGGAAACGAATCGTGAGATTCTTGAGTTCGGGGGTTAAGTTATGGATTGGGAAGGTCAAGGAGCACCCAATCCACCCAATCTAGGATTGGTCTTGCTTAGGTGTTTTTAATCAAATAAAGAACAAGTAATTAAAACAAGTAAAGCCAATAATTAATTTCTTAATTATTGGGATGTCGGATCTTTTGCTTCTAGACCATCTCCATCGATTGGAGAGGCTCTAGGCTGATCCTTTTGATGGGATTACACTACTCTAAAACAAAGAAGTAGATGATAAGTAGAGATTAAAAGCGTAGAAGTTTACCTAAGGCATTCTTGAGATTCCAATTGATGGCCTTGACTAAGGCCTTGAAGATCCAAGAGTTTTTTGGTGTTTGTGACTTGAAAAGATGAGTTTTTGATGGTGTTTTGGTGTGAGGTGAGAGGAAAAACATGATTCTTGAGAGAGGGACTGATTAGAGAGTTGTTAACCTCTTTTTGGATGACTAGGAAACATTTGGAGAGTATAGGGGTGAAAGACTCCTTATTTATAGGTTTAGGTTACTTAGGGACCAAGTTTGGAGGTGGAGAGGTTTAATTAGGTAAGGAAATCAGTAGGAAATCACCTAGGAAGTCTCCTATTAGATATTCCCCGGATTAGGAGAGTGTTGGCCATGAAATAGATCGGAACAGAGAAGGAAAGTGGATTAATCCCGAAACACTAGGAGATTGTCTCGTACGAGGCATCCAGTACAAAAGTACTGTTTTGTCCTTCTGTCAGTTTCATTTGTTCATTTTAGCCCCTGACTAGCGGAGTCAGTTAGAAACTTGACGAAACTAACGAGTTTTCATCCAAACAAAAAGGCGAGACACAAGAGTAGTGTAATCATAAAAGTGAGTACAAAATGGGGTGTCTACAACTTCACTAAGGGAACTCCCTCCTCATCATACTCATCACCTCTTCTGCAAGTTCCACAAAGCCGCCGGCCATGACACCAATTCTTGTCACCACTTAAAGGATGTGATCCAAGATCTCATTGACAAGAAGGAAATAGAGATACCCGCTATCATCGTCAACTCTCTCCCTTAGAAGCACAAAGAAGACAAAGCCTCAAGAAGAAATCAAGATTAACCACTCTGGGCTACAACTATCCTCTCCCTTTCTCCTTAGAAATATAATAGGTTTTAATTTCCTAGTATGAACTCGAAGAGTCGTTGTCATTCTAGTCCATCTCCCTCCTCTCTAGTTTGTGTCAACTATCGAGTCTGTTTTGAATTCCTGTTATTAATAAAAGTCATTCCTATTTCCTATACACTACTCTAAGGTTGTTCTACCTTTTGAATATCTCTTTCTGCAAACAATAATTGTCATTAATCTAAAACCTTGCAATTGATAATAGAAATGTCTAAACAAGTGAGAAGACCTAGGGGATACACATTACTATCACCACGCTCATGTCAAAAGTCGAAGGACCACAATGGAAGAAAGTCAAAGGCATTATCATTCCCAAACAAAAGTGGAGCTACTCAATTCAAGCTTTGAGAGTAAAAAAAAAAAAAAAACCTCAAGCTTTCACAACCCTACAAAGAAGGAGTTTCAACCACAATGAAGTAAAAACGGAGGCCTCTCATCTCCTCCTACAACGAAGATCAAATCCAAATGAAGAAAAAAATGAGACTCTTAACTTGAAGACCGTCTCCATCATCCGTAGATATCACTCATGAAGAAATCCGAAGGGCGCACTAATGATTAGGCCTTCTCCTCAAAACTTGTCAAGACATTTCTAGATGATTCACTTGCAAAAATGAACTGGACAAACACTTAAGACATCAAGCATAAATACTAGGGTCCATTAAAGGTAGAATTACTTTTCTAGTATTTGAGCCATGTAGCGTTCATTGTCGAGTCTAGGGGCTTCCTCTTCTCCACTCTCATAAACTTTCTTCAAATCCAAGCATCAAAGCTAGGGGCTTTTGAACCTTTCCTTCCCTGGCCGATTCCTAATCAAAATGCGCGAACTCCTCATAGTAAATCCACACTAGGGGCTATCCACTATGCCTCTTACTCTCACTACATAGTGTGGTATTCGCAAAGAGTCGATGCTTGGAACACACTTTCCAAAAAGCTAAGTCGATTTCCAAAATGCCTAACTCCTTCACACCAAAAATCTTGTATGTCTCTCCACAATAAGAGACAAAACTACTCTCCTCTCTGAGTCATCTTCGAGTACATACTCTTCAATTTTTTTTTTTGAAAAAGACGCAAAAGAGATGCGAGCTAGATTGAAAACCCGAAGTGGCGGTCTAGGCAAAAATCAGGGTGCGTCACAAAAGAAAAAAAAATATAGGGAGAACATTCTTCAAATAATTTCTTCTTCAACCTTCCTCAAATCCATCAAGAGGGAGAGCACTCTTCTTCAAATCAAACAGCCTCATAAGCTTGTTCATGGGGTCATTTACAACATACAAGATTCTTGGGTCTTGACTTAGACCAAAGCATGAAATCAACATGGGGGAATAGATAATGTTTCTCATCACCTTCTCTAGAGACTTTTCAGACATGTAATTCTAGAGTGATTCAAAAGTACACTCGGCCTACTTAGAGCTTGCACATTGATCAATATCATTGGTTGTCGGAAAAATAGTTGTCTTCCTTGACACGACATGACTAAAGGAACGATCTGGACGGATCATCTTGCACAAGGCAAACGAGTCTCACACGAGACAACCATTACATAAACACCACATCATCTCTGCAGAAAACCTGATTAGGTCCCAACTTGTCAAACACAAGTCCTCACACACACACAAAAATCAACACATACAGTTCACACCAATAAACATCCCATCTTGAATCCATGCTATTCACACTACTTATACCAAGGTTGACCGACCGGGCATGCACATAAATTTGTCACTATCACATGAGTCTAATCACAAGCTAAAATCAAAGCTAAATTTCTTGCTAGAATAGGTTCTACTTGTTGCATAACAGGTACAAAAACCAATCCATGCTAAAAAAAAAAATCAACAGCGATCAGATGATCCCCACAGAGAATTCAATCATAGATATTCTGCATCCAGTACTTTCAATCAGCTACGGCCATTGATCGAGGATAATGTCCAGTACTTTCAATCAGCTTCGGCCATTGATCGAGGATATTCAGGATATTCTACAAACCAACATCAAATCAAGAGATTCTGCATCCAGTACTTTCAATCAGCTGCGGCCATTGATCGAGGATAATGTCCAGTACTTTCAATCAGCTTCGGCCATTGATCGAGGATATTCAGGATATTCTACAAACCAACATCAAATCAAGAGATTCTGCATCTAGTACTTTCAATCAGTTGCGGCCATTGACCGTGGACATGTTCAGTAATTTCAATCAGCTTCGGCCATTGATCGAGTATATTCAGAAATCTACATCAAATCGTCCAGTACTTTCAATGTTGCATTGATCGAGGACATGTTCAGTAATTTCAATCAGCTGTGGCCATTGATCGAGGACATCTAGGGATCCAGTACTTTCAATCAGCTTCTGTCATTGATGACGATAATATCCAGTACTTTCTGTAGATACCTCGCCTTGGACCTCTCACCCCGATTGCATACATAGTGTTTTTATTTAACTTATTTTTGTCAAATTCTGTTACTTCAATTAAGTTCCTAACTGATTCTGTTAGTTTTGGACTAAACTGCATAACAGAGTTAACTTTTAGGGTCATTCTGTCCCTTTCACCCGCGGGCGCCTCCCGTAATAGTCATGTGCCGCGCGCGCGTTTGACCTAACTGGCCGGACCCGCGCGCCTCCCATATTGACTGTTGCGGATTGCATCCTTTTTCCTCCATTTTTAGAGTCAAAAACCATCTTTTTGGTCACATGTTTTATTCTAGCATTAAACCCATTTTATTTTATAACTCCCAATCCCCCATTTCTAGTCTTCTCTTAAAAATAATCATTTTCTTTTATTTATTATTTTATTTATCTTATTTTTGATTGGTCAATTCCATTTCACATGGATTGATCATCCTTTCCCTCCTATTTTCACCTATAAAAAGGACCTTCTTGGTTCATTTCAAAGGACTCTCTCTCTTAAGACAAAAGGACCTAAAAATTCTCTCAACACTTACAGTATACACAATTCTCCCAAGAATTTTTTCTACAAGATTTCTAGCAACAAAACTCTACACAAATTGTTCCATAACAATTTCTCTACAACAAACATCATTTTCCCACCAAGTTTAAGGTCCTCTTTATTAAGGTACAACTTCATCTTTCTTCTTCTATTTTACATGTCTTCTTAATGTATGCAATCCCCATCAAGTGGGAAATGACCAAATGACCACTTTATTATATTAAAGTTGGTTAAGGATATATCCCTATATTCTAAAATCTAGTTTAATTTACCCTTCTTCTCTTAATGTAATCTTTAGCATAAAATCAATAAAACAATTCTCTTTTATTTCCCTTGCATTTCCCCTTCTCTTTACATTATAATTGTTAGCACTATTAATAATTTGAAGAATTTTTTTATATTAGAATACCTTTAGTAGCAAGACCCGTGTAAGCGGGGCGGAGTGGGTGTTTAAGTAATACCTACTCCGTCACCTAACCCTCGAACCCTTCTCTTCCCGAATCTCTGGTTTTGTCTATAAATTTAGGCTATTTCTTTAGGTTTTTCTTATGTTCCCTTAATAACATAGGTGGCGACTCTACAAATTAAAATCAATTAGACATCCTAGGATAATTCACCGCTCTAGCCAAGTTGTAGTTTTCCCGGGGTATCTATACTTTCAAATCAGCTCTATGAACTGATTGATCGAGGATATTCCCCAACAACTTCAAGTCTTACATTGGCAACCAATCAAGTCCTACATTGGAGAGCAAGCAAGTCCTGACTGGGCACCGTCGACCGCGACACTCCATCAATAACAAAGGGTATATTCAGAATTGGGTCAAGGATATTGATTCCTCAGTATGGGTTACTCTCTAAACTCTAAAACTTTACTTACTGCAGCACTTCTTTCAAAAACGATTTTCAAAATACCTCAAATGACCGTTTTTGCATATTTTTGGAGTCGAACTACGTTTGGTCTGATTTCCTTCTGAGGAATACGTAGGCAGCTATATAGCACGACCATACCCAAAGTTCTAAATAGTGTCTTTTCTATCGACGACGTTACTTCTTCCATAAGTATCGTCGTCGAAGGGCTCTGTAGACACCCCATTTTGAACTCACATTTATGATTACACTACTCTTGTGTCTCGCCTTTATGTTTTAATGAAAACTCGTTAGTTTTTGGCATGTTTCATTAAGTTTCTGACTGACTCCGTTAGTTAGGGGGTAAACTGAACAACAGAACTTTAGATAAGGGCAAATCAGTACTTTTGTACTGGATATCTCGTACAAGACATCAATGTCTCGTATGAGACATCTCCTCTGTCTGCGAGTCTGAATCACTTTCCTTCTCCGTTCCGATCTCTTTCTTGGCAAACACTCTCCTAATCCGAGGAATATCTAATAGGAGACTTCCTAGGTGATTTCCTACATCCTTTAATATCTTCAAATAAGGACTTTATCACCTACCAAACTTAGGACTCCTAGACTTGGTCCCTAAGTAATCCAATACTTATAAAATAGAGTTATTTCACCACAAAAGAAGGTTAACAACTCTCCAATCAGTCCCTCTCCAAAGAATCCCGTTTTTACTCCTCCCTCACACCAAAACACCATCAAAAACTTATCTTTTCGAGCCAAAATCATCATAAAACTCTTGGATCATCAAGGCCTTAGTCAAGGCCATCAATTGGAATCTCAAGAACGCTTTAGGTAAACTCCTACGCTTTTAATCTCTACTTTTATCTCATTCTTTGTTTTAGAATAGTGTAATCCCATCAAAAGGATCAGCCTAGAGCCTCTCCAATCCATAGAGATGGTCTCGAAGCACATGATCTGACATTCTAATAATTAAGAAATTAATTATTGGCTTTATTTATTTTAATTACTTGTTCTTTATTTGATTAAAAACACCTAAGCGAGACCAATCCTAGATTGGATGGATTGGGTGCTCCTTGACCTTCCCAATCCATAACTTAACCCCCGAACTCAAGAATATCGCGGTCCGTGTTCTGTTCAACAACATGGTGCGACTCTCAAATCAAAAAGGTAAAGCGAGGATTCTTCTCGGATGCAAACACCTTTAAATAGTTATATCATTAGAATCCTTAGACATGAGATTATTATGATCTTCCACATAATGAAGATCATGTTTGACAAATTCAAACGTTACTCTTAATCAAGTAATTATAAAGGATATGATTGGCATGATCGAAGTTATATAGGGAAGTGTAATAACTCAAGATGGAATTTGTCCCTCTTCGTGAGAGATGTCAAGCTTGGGACTTTCGATGAATAGTATTGATGAAATGCATGGCCATGCTCAAATGAATTGATATGATCAATGTCATTTGTATTAATCAATGTATTCGGAATCGATAAAAGTATTGGGCATTGTAAGTTGACCATTGACCATGGCTTACGCTCAATGACATCATGGACAAAGGGATTGTGATATGTTCTATAAAAGATTCACGAACTTTGACAAGTTATATTAATTGGGTAGTCATGATGGCTTGCTAGAGTCCGCTCATGATTTATGAGAACAAATGTGTTTGGACTCATTGCCAACTTAATATAATTATATGGGGTCACACACAAAAGAACGATCAATTAAAAGGCTAAAAGTGAAATTCTGAGGTGCACGGCCGAGCATAGTATAAGACACGGCCGAGCTGCTCGACTCAACTCGGCCGAGCCCAAGATACAGAATGTAAATTGTTTTCTGGACATATTGCACGGCCGCTCCACCTTAAGGACTTGGCCGAGTTGCTTAGCCGAGCTGTCTAAATGACTCGGCCGTGTGCACCGCCAGAGACATAATTTGACTTCGGGTTTTAGACGGGATTTTGACTATTACTCCTTAATGGCTAAGGACTAATTAGTATAAAACACCCTTCCACAAACCTAATCAGTACCAATTGAAAGTGTGTGGGCACCGGGCCTCCACATAACTGCTTTTATTTTATGTTGATTTTATCGGTCACACGGGTGATTCGAAAATTGTAAATATGTGATTATTTGCTTCTTTTTTAAAAAAAAAAATGTCACTTGGATTGACCTCATACTACATGCACATATTCTTATGAATTGCTGACTATCGATTCGCACAAGTCCATAACCCCAAACCCGTCGAGGCCCGTCCTAGAGAGTTTCAAGCTCCACCCGACCTTAACTCTTTCGAAGCGGTAAACCTCAACCCGTGGCGTAGTTCACGACTACATGCCGGGGGTGACCTTAAGCCTCTCTTTAACCGAGCACAAGCCAAAACATTCTTAGTCTAGGTTCTAACACTCCATGACCAAGTCGGTTTTCGTGTGTCGAGATTTCCCTAAACTAATGTCATCAAATCATACATGTCGTTTCCAAAAGAAACAAGTGGTTATTATGAACAAAATAAAACTCCATCCCCAAGTGGTTATTATGGACGAAATAAAACTCCGTCCACTCATGTATGCTTTATGACATTAATTTAGTTTAATCCCGTCACATGTAGGTTTCATAAGCGTGGTGGAATCCGATGAGTATATGGGATCGCAAGAAGGTCTATATACTAGTGTGACGATTTCACTATTTTTCTAGAAACTCTAAAAAGGACTATGTTCTTCCGACTTTTGTAAATAAATAATAAAAAAATAGTCTCTTTCTCTATGTGGTTGAGTCATTTTCTTGTTTGTGGGTCAAATTATTTTATTCAAAAGGTGTTTGTGGGTCAATCTAAGATTAACCTGTTGTGGAATTGACCCTCCAACACCCAAGCAGTATCCCAAGAAAATAATGGCACCACAAACAAGCACAAGAAATAAAGCACAAGAAAAGACACAGAAATTGTTAACCCAGTTCGTCAATATGTTTGACTACGTCTGGGGGCACTACCAAGCCAGGATCTTGCACTATAATATGTTTGTAGGAAGTTACAATGAGTTATGGGGTGGAACATTATTTATATAGCAAACCTAGAATGAGACCTAAACCTAAACATAAGAGAAAACCCATCAAAATTGCAATTCCCCGAATTCAAATCGGGTATATCAAGCGCCCGCTTGAATTAGAACTCCAGAAACTACGAACTCACTGGCCACTTGAGCGCCCGCCTGGGTGACCCCAGGCGCCCGCCTGCTCCTTCCGCCAGTTTTCCTCCTCTTTGTTCCTTAGAAGATCTCTACTCCAACAATCTCCCACCTAGAGATCAACCGCGTATACAAACCCCGTATCCGTCTTCAACTCATAATAGGTGTCGTCCTAGTGCTCACCTCGATCATGGTAGTGCCTTCCTCCTCTCCTATTCTCCAAGCCCCATTGAAGCTATACATAGCTTTAATTTATCCAGGTTTACCACCTTGGTTAACATGTCAGCCGGGTTCTCTGATCCCAATATCTTCTCCAGCCTTAAGATCTTCCTTTCCAAGAGATGCCTGATGTAGTGAAACCTCAGCTCAATATGCTTCTTCCTAGAATGAAACGCCGGATTCCTAGCCAAATGAATTGCACTCTGACTGTCACTGTAGAGAGAATTACCATTTTGCGTTTTCCCAAGTTCACCCAAGAAGTTCTGCAACCATACCATCTCTTTGCTTGCCTCTATCACTGCCACATATTCTACTTCCGCAGTCGACTGAGCCACGATCTTCTGCAATTTAGAAGCCCAGGAGATAGCCGTACCACCCAATGTGAAAACATAACCCGTAGTACTTATCCTCTTGTCTAGATCGCTAGATGCCAAATCCGCATCAACATAACCTGCTAACACGACCTCCTTGCCTGAGAAATATAGAGCCTTCCCAGTAGTACCCTTTAAGTAACGCAGGATCCATTTGACCGCTTCCTAATGTTGCTTCCCTGGATTGCCAATGTACCGGCTGACTACTCCCACCGCATGTGCAATGTCCGGCCTTGTACACACCATTACATACATTAGACTCCCAACTGCCGAAGCATATGGAGTCCTCTCCATCTTGTCACGCTCCTCCTTGCCCTTAGGTGAGTCCTTCTCGGATAGCTTAAAGTGCATACCCAATGGTGTCCCTGTTGGCTTCGCCTCTTCTATGCAAAACCTTGCCAAGACTTTCTCAACATATTCTGGTTGTGAAAGAACCAACTTACCCGACTCCCTATTCCGGTCAATCCGCATGCCCAAGATTTTTTGGCCTCCCCCAAATCCTTCATCTCGAACCGTTTTGACAACTGAGCCTTCAATCTGTTTACCTCTCTACTGCTAGAGCCCGCTATTAGCATGTCATCCACATATAACAGTAAGATTATGTACCCGTTGTCCGTGTTCTTGAAGTAGCAACAATGATCCGCCTCACATCTGATAAAATCAATATCGTGCATGAATCCATCAAACTTTTTGTATCACTACCTAGGAGCTTATTTAAGGCCATACAAGCTCTTAGTCAACCTGCAAACCAGTTCCTCGCTACCCTTAGACAAGTAACCCTCTGGTTGTACCATGTAAATTTCTTCCTCCAAATCCCCATGAAGAAAGGCCGTCTTTACATCCATCTGTTCCAGCAGCAAATTATCTGCCACTACTATACCCAGAACCATTCTGATAGTGGTCATCTTCACAACAGAAGTGAATACCTCAGTGTAGTCAATACCGTATTTCTGCTGAAACCCTTTTACAACCAACCTTGCCTTGTAACGTTTACTGCCGTTTGCTTCCTACTTGATTCTGTAAACCCACTTGTTATGCAATGCCTTCTTCCCCTTTGGTAGTTTAATCAACTCCCAAGTTTTGTTGGCCTTTAATGAGTCCATCTCATCATCCATCGCAGCTTTCCACTTATCACAAAGTGCACTACGAACAGCCTCCGCATAAAATTCCGGCTCAACTATCTGTCAACAACAAATAGTAATTTGAAGGAGTATACCTGTCAGGTGATCCACGCAATCTGCTGGATCTACGCAGCGGAATATCCGGTTCTGGAGTATGTGGTTCATCTTCAGTGACCCCCTGACCTTGGTCATCATGAACTGTCCTGCTCCCACCCGAGTTTGGAATATCCACCTCAACAAATTATGGTTCCGAACTAACCCCTTCAGATGCCCCCTTTCTGTCCTTGTACAATACATGTTCATTGAATACAACATCTCGACTACGAATAACCCTATGATTTTGTTCATCCCAAAACTTATACCCGAAGTCATCCCCGCCATAACCAATAAACGTACACTTAACAGATTTAGCATCTAATTTAGTTCTATCAACAGAGTCTACATGAACATATGAAACGCAGCCAAATATGCGAAGAAAGGACAGATTTATCTGCTTGCCACTCCATGCTTCCTCTGGAAATTCATTCCCCAATGGTACCGATGATTGATCAAGAAAGCTGCCGTGTCAACTGCATATGCCCAGAACGTTTTCGGAAGTCCACACTTCAACCTCATACTTCTAGCCCGCTCGTTCAATGTCCTGTTCATCCTCTCTGCAACCCCATTGTGTTGTGGTGTGACCTTTGGAGTCTTCTCCATGCGAATGCCATTCGCTGCACAATATTCCTTGAACTCCCCGAGATTATACTCCCCACCATTATCTGATCTCAAGCATTTAAGCTTAAGACCCGTCTGATTCTCCACCAAAGCCTTCCATTTCTTAAACACCTCGAATGCCTCATCTTTGTGTTTCAAGAAATAAACCCAGACTTTCCTTGTCGAATCATCAATAAACGAAATGTAATAAGACGCACCACCCAAAGAAGTTACTGGGGCCGGCCCCCACAAATCCGTGTGAACCAGTTCTAACTTTGCTTCCCTCAAAGTCCTACCCGTCCTCGAGAAATTACTCCTCGCCTGTTTGCCAAACACACAATATTCGCAGATCCCCACGTCGACTGTCTTCAAACCCGCTAGTCTTCCCTTTGAGCAAAGTACCTTCATCCCCTTCTCACTCATGTGACCCAATCGACAGTGCCACAAGTCCGTATCACCTTTGGCTGACGCCACCGCGATACTATCCTTGGTGTTATTCGCCAAATACAATATCCCTTCTTTATTACCCCGAGCGATCTAAGAATCCTCCTTGGTAATAACCCAGTTCCTGCAGCCAAACGTTACCTTGTAACCTTTTTCATCCAACTGCCTAACTGATAGCAGGTTCTTTTTCAAACCCGGAATGTGTCTGACCCCATGTAGATGTAGGACCTTCCCGTCCGATGCTCCTATTCTGACATCCCCCTTTCCCTTGATTTACAAAGGCTCGCCATCCGCCAGATAGACCTTACCGAAATTACCGTAAGTATAATTTTCCATCTCCTTTGCATGCCCGCATGAGTGGAATGATGCCCCCGAATCCAGCACCCATGATTATAGCGCACTACTAACACTTAGAACTAGTACATCTTCACCTTCGATTATCACATTCGCCGATTTATCCCTTCGCATGGGACAATCCTTCTTGTAGTGTCCTAACTCCTTACAATTATAGCATTGAACCGATCCTTTCGCGACCCTTGGTTTGTCTCTGATCTCCACGGCCTTGCCCTTACCACCCACTACGTTTTCCCTTGATTCAGTTCTCTCCTTATTGCTAGTACCCGGCCTTCCCTTCTAGTGGTAGCTAAGACCGATCCCGAAGTAGACGATGTCCCCAATTTCTTCAAACGATTTTCCTCGCCCAACAGAAAGTCTTTAACATCATCATACTTCAATTTGTTCTTACCCGCTGAAGCATTAATCGCTGTCACCGTTCCGCTCCAACTTCCTGGTAAAGACGCTAGCAACAAACACGCATGAACCTCATCATCAAACGTAATATCCAATGCAGTCAATGAGTCTATAACATCCATAAACTCATCGATGTGTTTAGCTAAGGATCCTCCCTCTTGCATCTTGAGACTACCCATCTTGCGTATCAAATCAACCTTGTTTGCAGCAGATGGAGTTTCAAATCTCTCAGTAAGATAATCCAATAGCTCCTTTGTGGTTTTTGCCTTCTTAGTAGTCTTCGCGATCCACTTTGACAAAGTAGATCTAACCACCCCTAGGGCTTTCCGATCCATGAGATCCCAATCTTCCTGATTTTCTCCTTCCGTCTTGACTCCATTTAGAGGCTTGTAGAGATCTTTGTTGTACAAGAGATCCTCTATTTGCATCCTCCAAAACCCATAGTCAGAACCATCAAATTTGTCCACCGCTTGTTTATCCTTGCCCATTCTTGATTGCTTGAACAAACCATAATCGCCCTATAACCCGGAACGATAAACCAGAGCTCTAGATACCAGTTGTTGTGGAATTGACCCTCCAACACCCAAGCAGTATCCAAGAAAATAATGGCACCACAAACAAGCACAAGAAATAAAGCACAAGAAAAGACACAGAAATTGTTAACCCAGTTCGTCAATATGTTTGACTACGTGTGGGGGCACTACCAAGCCAGGATCTTGCACTATAATATGTTTGTAGGAAGTTACAATAAGTTATGGGGCGGAACTTTATTTATATAGCAAACCTAGAATGAGACCTAAACCTAAACATAAGAGAAAACCCATCAAAACTGCAATTCCCCGAATTCACATCGAGCCACCAAGCGCCCGCTTGGGCTATATCAAGTGCCCGCTTGAATTAGAACTCCAGAACACGAACTCACTGTCCACTAGAGCGCCCGCCTGGGTAACCCCAGGCGCCCGCCTGCTCCTTCCGCCAGTTTTCCTCCTCTTTGTTCCATAGAAGATCTCTACTCCAACACAACCGTGCTCTTTCAATAGGTCCAATGGCTTCCAAAGGCAACAACATCAATGGTGAGAAAATTTCCGTTTCCAACGAAGGGATTTTCAACATAATAAGATCCATGGGGGAACAAATGGATAGAATTGTCAAGGATGCCTGACGCAAAGACGATTTGTGGCAAGCCCATTTTGATCTCGAGAGGAGAATTCACGAGGAAGAAGTGTCCAAACTCAAGGCCCGTTTGCAAGAATTCACCGACAACAAGGCAAGGGTCAATGGTAAAGCATGCTCAATTGGCCCGTCCCTCTAAAGCCACAAAAGTACCGCCAACAATCCGAGTTTTCACTCCTCTCCTAGGAATGACCCGAGCTGAAGCATTTGAAACTTTGGTGGCAAGTGGAAAGGTTATGCCTTTGAAAGGGTACAAGCCGAAGATGATATCGGAGAATCATGCATTTGGTGAATGGTGCAACTGCCACAAGCATAGCGGCCACACTACTGAGAAATGCTTCACTCTCCGAAACATCATCCAAGATTTGATCGACAACGGCGAATTTACTGTAGGAGAAGAGCTACCGTTAGAGAGTGACAACATGCAAGAACTCATCAAAGAAGAATGATTTGGGTTTGAAATGGGGAGAACTACAACAACAAGAATGGCGACAATAATCTCCGTTTCTCTTTCTCTACCTAGTAATAGGAATAAAAAAATAATAAAAAATAAAATAAAATCAAAGTCCTCTAATGTGTGCATTAAGTTTTTTTTCCTTCTCATTAATGTTAAATTTTGTGTCAATTATCAAATAAAAGTCATTTTTATCCTCATACACTCTTCCAAGTTGTTCAATTTAATTCTTGGCAAAATGATGAAAAAATGTCTAAACGAGTTTTGGAGCGAAGGCCATCACTTAAACGCCTAGGGGCTAAACATCAAGAAGACGAAGCCAAGTCATCAAGCACCAAAGCAAGGTGGAACTACAACCATGGAGAAAAATCAAGCAATGTTTTAAGGGGGGATTAAAAAAAAAGAAGCTCGCTAGGTTGAAATCCTCAAATCAACCTAGGCAAAAGTTAGAGCACAAAAAAAAATTAAAAAAATCCCCCTCAAAGAAGTGCACAAGATCAATATAATTTTCCAAGGACGAAGCTACATCAACAAAAATCACGACAAAGCAACAATTCCATCACGACGAAAAGAGCATCCACAAGAAGTACGGTGATTTCCTACCTCCTTTAACCTCTCCAAATAAGGACTTTCTCACCTACCAAACTTAGGACTCCTAGACTTGGTCCCTAAGTAATCCAATACTTATAAAATAGAGTTATTTCACCACAAAAGGAGGTTAACAACTCTCCAATCAGTCCCTCTCCAAAGAATCCCGTTTTTACTCCTCCCTCACACCAAAACACCATCAAAAACTCATCTTTTCGAGCCAAAATCATCATAAAACTCTTGGATCATCAAGGCCTTAGTCAAGGCCATCAATTGGAATATCAAGAACGCTTTAAGTAAACTCTTACGCTTTTAATCTCTACTTCTTATCTCATTCTTTGTTTTAGAATAGTGTAATCCCATCAAAAGGATCAGCCTAGAGTCTCTCCAATCCATGGATATGGTCTCGAAGCACATAATCCGATATTCCAATAATTAAGAAATTAATTATTGGCTTTATTTGTTTTAATTACTTGTTCTTTATTTGATTAAAAACACCTAAGCGAGACCAATCCTAGATTGGGTGGATTGGGTGCTCCTTGACCTTCCCAATCCATAACTTAACCCCCGAACTCAAGAATCTCGCGGTCCGTGTTCCGTTCAATAACATGGTGGCGACTCTCAAATCAAAAAGGTAAAGCGAGGATTCTTCTTGGATGCAAACACCTTTAAATAGTTATATCATTAGAATCATTAGACCTGAGATTATTATGATCTTCCACATAATGAAGATCATGTTTGACATATTCAAACGTTACTCTTAACCAAGTAATTATAAAGGATATGATTGGCATGATCGAAGTTATGTAGGGAAGTGTAATAAGTCAAGATGGAATTTGTCCCTCTTCGTGAGAGATGTCAAGCTTGGGCCTTTCGATGAATAGTATTGATGAAATGCATGGCTGTGCTCAAATGAATTAATATGATCAATGTCATTTGTATTAATCAATGTATTCGGAATCGATAAAAGTATTGGGCATTGTAATTTGACCATTGACCATGGCTTACGCTCAATGACATCGTGGACAAAGGGATTGTGATATGTTCTATAAAGGATTCACGAACTTTGACAAGTTATATTAATTGGGTAGTCATGATGGCTTGCTAGAGTCCGCTCATGATTTATGAGAACAAATGTGTTTGAACTCATTGCCAACTTAATATAATCATATGGGGTCACACACAAAAGAACGAATCAATTAAAAGGCTAAAAGTGAAATTCTGAGGTGCACGACCGAGCATCGTATAAGACGTGACCGAGCCGCTCGGGCGAGTCCTATACTCAACTCGGCCAAGCCCAAGATACAGAATGTAAATTGTTTTCTGGACATATTGCACGGCCGCTCCACCTTAAGGACTTGGACGAGCTGTCTAAAGAACTCGGCCGTGCGCACCGCCAGAGGCATAATCTGACTTCGGGTTTTAGACGGGATTTTGACTATTACTCCTTAATGGCTAAGGACTAATGAGTATAAAACACCCTTCCACAACCCTAATCAGTACCAATTGATATTGTATCAATAAGAGAGCCTCCAAAGAGTTTGGTAACACATATTATTCCTAGATCTCAAGATCAAAGAATAAATTCATATAGCCTTCATAGAAATTGTTTCTATCGGATCTAGAAGTCCGGACCAAGAAGAGTTCTTGATATTCGTTCGTGTGTGGATACACATAGAGGGCATTGATCTCAACTCCTTCAAGTTCGTGATTCATCAATTGAAGTCGTGTTCATGTGATTGTGATTCAAGAAGCACGAAGAACAAAGATCGAAGATTCGAAAATTTTAAATCATCATCGCGGTTAGTATTCTAAATTTATCTCCATATTAATTTAATCATCTTGAATGGATCTAGGCTTTTGGGTTTATTCTGCTGCACATGATAGTGCAAAACCCAACACATTCCCATTGACGCAAATTTCATGGTGTCATCATAGTGGAGGTCGATTGCGCTCCACGATTGATTCCTTCGCCATTTACAAACTGGAAAATGTGTGTCCTCTAAACAACGGCGGTGTGTGTGTGTATCGGTATGCGTGTTGTGTGTGTCATATATGGTTATACTCACGAATTTAGGATGAAAGTCAGCAGCGATGGTAATACAATGCGGTGGTAGGGCGAACGGAGATGGGGAAGGGGGTGTTTGTGGGGAGGGCCAAATTAAGGATGAAGATGCTTGTTTTTTTTTTTTTTTTTTTTAAAAAAAAAAGCTAGAGAAAGATGTTAAACTAGTTACTTTTTTAGAGAAAAAAATATTAAATTGGTTATTTCTGTCACACCCCGGAAAAATACTAAAATCCATAAACATAAAATTTACCAAATATACATCTTCAAAATGCAAAATACCAAACCGGGCGCGTGAATTCAACTATGAAACCAATACCATCAACCAACACCTCAACGAGATTATAACTCGGAGACTAGAAACAAACGCGGAAGCAAGAACAACTATCAACAAAAATACCCAAAGTACAACCGTTTATACAAAACACTGAACGACTACGAACCTACAATAAAATACATAAAGGCTCCGAGGAGCAACTATCCCAAAGGCGATCAACCTGCTCAGAAGATTCCCGCTACAACGGACCTCACAACGCTACCACTTGATTTCCTGGGGGGGAGGTTAAGGAAAACAACAGAGATAAAAAGAAACGGGGTGAGATAAAATCTCAGTAAGTTACTAATGCAGCTACATGGCATAATATCATGCAAATCAATGATATAACTGAACAAGTAAATCACATAACAACAAATAAGAAAGCTCCTTATCGCCAACTGTCCCATACCAGCTGGAAATAACGACTAACTCATCATGCAGCACATAAGACTGAAATAAACACGTACAAAGGATACTGAGCCAAGGTTTCACCAAACGGATATAACACAGAAGCTTCTGCGCAGAACCAACCCATCAACCAAACAATCAATCTTCGTAGCAGCACAGACGGCTGAAGATAAGAACCCGGTCAGAACCAACCAATCAATCCATCAACCATAGTAGCATAACAGCTGAAGCGAACCTCGGACAGAACCGACTAATCAATCAATCAACCAATCTTCGTAATAGCATAACAGCTGAAGATCACAATCCCGGTACCGGAACCATAACAATGTAACATGTCACAAAGGACAGGGGAGATGACACAAAGTCAAAACCCAAAAAGTTAGCTAGACTACTTCCGAAGGAAGCTAGCTCATCCCAACCAAGGCCAATCTGGAAGAGGAAAATAAGGACCAATGGGCGATGCTATACTGGACTTGGCTCGTTCCATTATAACATTATCCATTGCCTGACTCGAACACAAATAACCAGCTGGACTTTCAAATAAATGCTAAGTAATGAATACTAGCACAATAAACAACCAAAGATTCCAAAGTAGGGGAACCATACTAAATAATCACCATAAAGATGCAACAATTACTCATGAAGAGTTTAACAACAACGATAACAAGAAGTTTCTCATAAAAAAGTTCAACAATGATAAACGGAATTGCTCATAAAGAACCCAACAACATTGATCATTAAACAAAATGATTCCAAGACAAGGACCCATACCAAACACATCCTAAAGATGATACCCACGAGTTATTCATAAACAGTACAACCCAACGGTCGCTCACAATTAGCACAATGACCACTACCAAAGTGACCCTAACGTATACTCATAGAGAGTACTATGACCAGGAACTCAACCATCACTTTACACCTGGAATTCCAAATAGGAAGTCCGAATAAATACACCTTAAGGCTAATCACAATCGCAGGTGCCCAATTGCCAATTCACGCTTTACATCCGTTCATAACGAACCAATTCTAAACACCCCAAACGAATCCAAAAGGTTATACCTATTAGTACATGATCACAACCGGATCAGACCCAACACTTTAGTGTTCAATAACAACCCTTTAGGTACTATAGGATATCGCCTAAAACCTAGACCAAGTCTGATCCAAAATCAATTCGATTGGAACAATCACGAACACATCATAAGATGTCCAAACATTCCCAAACAATACTTGATCAAATTACATAACACCATTGTTCACAAAGGAACCAATTTCAATTACTAAAGTGTTCCACGGTGCCGAACTAAGTCAACTAGAATAGTACTACGGAACCTAGACCGAGACTACACCTTGATCATAAACCTCAACGAAAAGACAACCATTCTGATCTGGAACCATGCGGACAATAGAACCATTTCATAGTAATCGAAAATAGCTTTCCAACGATAGTTTACACGTCCAAAACGGAGTCCGGACGAAGAAGTTATGGCCTCCGGAAAATTGAGCGAAAAACGGACAAACTGGAAAAAGAGGGGTGCGCACGCCTCCCTTAAAAGGGGTGCGCGCGCCTCCTTTGATCAGAAGGTTGTGTTTTTGAAGCATAAGAGGGTGCGCATGCCTCCCAAAACATGGCGCGCGCGCCTCCTTGCCCGGAAGAACCAAAACTTGCCATTTTTCTAGGTTTGAGCTACTTTTCTTACCATTTCACAACCCATACAATCAACACTTCTAACTAGCATAATAATGAACCAAAACAACTTATAAACTCATAAAAGACCCATATAACAACATCCAAATAACCTAAATCAAAAGATGATCCAAATATCATATTATCACAAAAATGGATAATTTACAAATAAATTCCAAATCAACCAAAGAAGCCATATATATCAACTAGAGCATCAATGGAGTTAAAGATGAACATTTTTAGCATAAATGGGGGAAAAGCAACTTACCCGGAATTTATCAAAGTTGACGGAAATTCGAAATTTCTTAGCTCTACACGATCCTATCGACGATCTAAACATTTTTCATAAAATGAGCATTAAGAAATAATGGGAGGAAGATGGTTAAAATGAAGAGAGAAGGAGGAGTTCTTACCTTGGCAACAATGGAAGAGAGAGGGAGTAATTTCACTATCTGTGTGTGTGTTTGTGGTGAGGAGAGTGTAAGAGAGAGGGAGGAGGGAGGATGATCATCAATTAAAAGAAAAGTTACACCTAGGCTCCCTCTTCCACTATCTAGCAATTAAATTCATTTCTCCCCACTAACAACTAAGACCCAATAATTCTATACTAGCACAAATGATCGATTAAAATGTTAGGCATAAAATATTATGTAACACAAAATGCACACATAATTATTTAAATAAATAAACAATTTAAATATTTAAATAGATAATAAATAAATAATCAATTCTTTATTACTAAGAAAATAGAGACGGGTTTTCGGGTCGTTACAATCTACCCTCCTTAAAAAGAATTCGCCCGCGAATTCACTTATCAAAAATAATCACACGCAATCACAACGAGGCTACAAATATCGATTCTCATATAGCACTCATAACCCCTAATCAAGTACCTATTAAAGATTTCAGACATCGATTCCAAGACTCAAATAAACCCACACATATTGAACACATACATATTTCAAGCATATTCATATCAAACATCCTAAAGTTAACTTCCTCTTTCATCCCGAATTTCACATTCTCAAGACTATCACTTGTTCACCAATTCTGAGACATAGCCGATTTGATCCTAATTAGCATTACGCTCACCATCAACCCGTAAATCATCAACATCCATAAGTTTTACTTTTCCGGTTCATCCGTACGCATTGACGATCTAGACATCATCCCAAGTAATCACACTACTTCCCGAACAAATAAGAGAAGGAATAGGGCTAACGATTATTGTCACCCAATGACTTAATGATATACTCAAAAATTTACCGTCATCAACTATCCGATCAATATGATTCCACTACAAAAATCATCTTCCTTATGTGATAAAACATAATACAATCATAATCTTTGTATTTCTCAACCTACTTGTATTAACTCACAGTTATCTTTTCGAAGAACATATGACTATCCAACATTGATAACCCATTAACATCATTTCTAAACTTGGTCCCATAAAAACAACTATAGTTTGCTAAGGCGATATCAATAAAACCACAATCAATCCCTAGTCATAGATAGCTCTATTTATTAACCCGAATTTTAGAATACTTACCCGAATGATCCAATAGCCACGGTTACTTTAGTTCCGTCTCTTCCCGAATTTCCCAATTATCCACTTTAACCCATTATATAGTAAACTTAAGTAATGCTTACAACATAGTAATCTCTCGTACCGAACCTTCTTCAATCACTATCTTCACTCCTAACTAAAATCCATACCCAAGGCCAGAATTGAAGAATCCAAATTTCTCTTAAACATAATTCTCGAGATACTACAAACTTGTCTTAGTCACAACCCTAATTATACTGTAAAGATACTTCCATTAGGTAATCGCATACTTAATATTACTTCCTTTACACATCCTTAATCCGAACGAGAAACGCCACAAAGAAAAGATCCAGAACCATGTGACAACTGTTTAACTAAAACCCAAAATGCCTTTAATATTTCCCGAGAATTTCTTACCTTCTCAAAATATATTTAGTCCTTTAAACTTAACGCGCTTACTATCATTAATGATTATAACTTCCACAATATACTCATAACTCGTATTGCTTTAACTCAACTCCAGTCATGTATTAAAATGAGTCCAAAAGTATCATAACCCAACTTCTTAATATCACTCATAATAATTTTAAGTATTTCCTCCTACTAAACAATTCCGATGCACTCACGTAGATGTACTAAAAGTAAAGAAAAATCTCCTATCAAGAAATTCTCAAATTGAATCTTTAACTCTTTTAACCCAACCGATACTATATGTTCACTGATTCACCTATCAGTATTATAGCCCATATCAACTCATCATATAACCCAAGTTCCCTATCGGTCAAGCGACATATCGCACCCAGTATAAATTATACCTAATATTTCAAAATTAAAATTGCCAACTGAATAGGCTAAATTCCCAGCACAACCTTATAATAAAGATTTTATGATTTTCAACATAGAACCTGAACATTATATATATATACTTAGTATGCTTCTAAACAAAGTCAAACATACCAATATAGAAATATTCTCCACCTATCGATGGCACACAAGAAATTTGTAACACATAGAAAGCTAAACCATACCACTTAACTCATCAATATCCCGCATAGGCGACATAACTAAATCACCTTACCTCTATCAGTAGCGATCACGAAATTCTGTACTCGAGAATACACCTCAACATAAATCACTTAATGAGAACAAACATACGAATATAGCACCAGACATTTTCACTTTACGAAATAGGTACGTCCAAGCCTTCAAAACTCGCACTCTCGATTCCCAAGCCAACTAACCCCAATGGAACCAACACTATTGACACCAATCCTATACTTGATATACCACAAGAGAAGAAACACTCGACGTCAATATCACGACTCATAAATCAACCAACTTCTACCTTAACCTCATCTTTCAAGAAAACTTAGTTTCCCAAACCGCTCAAAGTTATAACACCCAAGTATTGAAACCTATTCAATATCAGAGTTCTTATTCCCCTTCAAGATCTATACCCATTGCTCTGATACCAACTGTCACGCCCCGGAAAATTACTAAAATCCATAAACATAAAATTTACCAAATATACATCTCCAAAATGCAAAATATCAAACCGGGCGCGTGAATTCAACTATGAAACCAATACCATCAAACAACACCTCAAAGAGATTATAACTCGGAGACTAGAAACAAATGCGGAAGCAAGAACAACTATCAACAAAAATACCCAAAGTACAACCGTTTATACAAAACACTGAACGACTACGAACCTACAATAAAATACATAAAGGCTCCGAGGAGAAACTATCCCAAAGGCGATCAACCTGCTCAGAAGATTCCCGCTACAACGGACCTCACAACGCTACCACTTGATTTCTTGGGGGGGGGGGGTTAAGGAAAACAACAGAGATAAAAAGAAACGGGGTGAGATAAAATCTCAGTAAGTTACTAATGCAGCTACATGGCATAATATCATGCAAATCAACGATATAACTGAACAAGTAAATCACATAACAACAAATGAGAAAGCTCCCTATCGCCAACTGTCCCATACCAGTTGGAAATAATGACTAACTCATCATGCAGCACATAAGACTGAAATAAACACGTACAAAGGATACTGAGCCAAGGTTTCACCAAACGGATATAACACAGAAGCTTCTGCGCAGAACCAAACAATCAATCTTCGTAGCAGCACAGACGGCTGAAGATAAGAACCCGGTCAGAACCAACCAATCAATCCATCAACCATAGTAGCATAACAGCTGAAGCGAACCTCAGACAGAACCGACTAATCAATCAATCAACCAATCTTCGTAATAGCATAACAGCTAAAGATCACAACCCCGGTACCAGAACCATAACAATGTAACATGTCACAAAGGACAGGGGAGATGACACAAAGTCAAAACCCAAAAAGTTAGCTAGACTACTTCCGAAGGAAGCTAGCTCATCCCAACCAAGGCCAATCTGGAAGAGGAAAATAAGGACCAATGGGCAATACTATACTGGACTTGGCTCGTGCCATTATAACATTATCCATTGCCTGACTCGAACACAAATAACCAGCTGGACTTTCAAATAAATGCTAAGTAATGAATACTAGCACGATAAACAACCAAAGATTCCAAAGTAGGGATCCATACTAAATAATCACCATAAAGATGCAACAATTACTCATGAAGAGTTTAACAACAACGATAACAAGAAGTTTCTCATAAAAAAGTTCAACAACGATAAACGGAATTGCTCATAAAGAACCCAACAACATTGATCATTAAACAAAATGATTCCAAGAAAAGGACCCATACCAAACACATCCTAAAGATGATACCCACGAGTTATTCATAAAGAGTACAACCCAAACGGTTGCTCACAATTAGCACAATGACCACTACCAAAGTGACCCTAACGTATACTCATAAAGAGTACTACGACCAGGAACTCAACCATCACTTTACACCTGGAATTCCAAATATAAATTCCGAATAAATACACCTTAAGGCTAATCACAACCGCAGGTGCCCAATTGCCAATTCACGCTTTACATCCGTTCATAACGAAGAATTCTAAACACCCCAAACGAATCCAAAAGGTTATACCTATTAGTACATGATCACAACCGGATCAAACCCTACACTTTAGTGTTCAATAACAACCCTTTGGGTATTATAGGATATCGCCTAAAACCTAGACCAAGTCTTATCCAAAATCAATTCGATTGGAACAATCACGAACACATCATAAGATGTCCAAACATTCCCAAACAATACTTGATCAAATTACATAACACCATTGTTCACAAAGGAACCAATTTCAATTACTAAAGTGTTCCACGGTGCCCAACTAAGTCAACTAGAATAGTACTACGGAACCTAGACCGAGACTACACCTTAATCTTAAACCTCAACGAAAAGACAACCATTATGATCTGGAACCATGCGTCCAATAGAACCATTTCATAGTACTCGAAAAGAGCTTTCCAACGATAGTTTACACATCCAAAACGGAGTCCGGACGAAGAAGTTATGGCCTCCGGAAAATTGAGCGAAAAACGGACAAACTGGAAAAAGAGGGGTGCGCACGCCTCCCTTAAAAGGGGTGCGAGCGCCTCCTTTGATCAGAAGGTTGCGTTTTTGAAGCATAAGAGGGTGCGCACGCCTCCCAAAACATGGCGCGCGCGCCTCCTTGCCCGGAAGAACCAAAACTTGCCATTTTTCTAGGTTTGAGCTACTTTTCTTACCATTTCATAACCCATACAATCAACACTTCTAACTAGCATAATAATGAACCAAAACAACTTATAAACTCATAAAAGACCCATATAACAACATCCAAATAACCTAAATCAAAAGATGATCCAAATATCATATTATCACTAAAATGGATAATTTACAAATAAATTCCAAATCAACCAAAGAAGCCATATATATATCAACTAGAGCATCAATGGAGTTAAAGATGAACATTTTTAGCATAAATGGGGGAAAAGCAACTTACCCGGAATTTATCAAAGTTGACGGAAATTCAAAATTTCTTAGCTCTACACGATCCTATCGACGATCTAAACATTTTTCATAAAATGAGCATTAAGAAATAATAGGAGGAAGATGGTTAAAATGAAGAGAGAAGGAGGAGTTCTTACCTTGGCAACAATGGAAGAGAGAGGGAGTAATTTCACTATGTGTGTGTTTGTGTTTGTGGTGAGGAGAGTGTAAGAGAGAGGGGGGAGGGAGGATGATCATCAATTAAAAGAAAAGTTACACCTAGGCCCCCTCTTCCACTATCTAGCAATTAAATTCATTTCTCCCCACTAACAACTAAGACCCAATAATTCTATACTAGCACAAATGATTGATTAAAATGTTAGGCATAAAATATTATGTAACACAAAATGCACACATAATTATTTAAATAAATAAACAATTTAAATATTTAAATAGATAATAAATAATCAATTCTTTATTACTAAGAAAATAGAGACGGGGTTTCGGGTCGTTACAATTTCTTAGCAAAATGTTACATTATTTAATTTAAACAGTAAAATTGTAGTTTTAGTTATTATTATTTTTTATAGATAATGATATTGTTAGATATTAAATAAATCATTTATTAAAATAATTTATTGGAATTTTGTCAATTAATGATGTGAATTAAGGGTAAATTGGGAATTTCACACTAGATAATGCCAGTTAAATCACATGTGCAAGGCACGTGATGACTTAACGTTTTTTTCTGACTTTTTCATTAAAGAACCCCTAATTTGACTAATGTTTGTAACTTTAAATTTTAAATTGATAAAATTGAAACATCAAATCCTGATTGGCACACCCTTAAACATTGCACCCTAATTTGTTATTCCCCTTATTTTTATAGTTTATCCAGTTTTGAAGTTGTTTATCATTTATCAATCAGCCCGGACCCAGGGCAGGACGAATGGTATGCCCCATTAATGGCTCAATTTAAAACATGCAATTTAACAATTTTATCAAATAAAAATTCAAAATTATCATTAATGATTAGGGTCCTGATACACAAAGCGAAATTTTCTGACGAAAATGAATAGCGATCATACGTGGAGTCCTAGTCATTAACAATCTGGCCCAATATCCGTAGCTTTGACTTCGACGCGATTCAACGGCGTGTGTCTTCTCGAAAGGGTCATTCTTTTTCTTCTTTATTTTTCTCATTTGCCTCTCCTTCATCTCTCACCCTACCTGTGTAAAAAAAAAAAAAAAATCTCACCCATGCCAGGCTGCTACCCATCTCCGTGACTCCATTCATATGACTTATGCTTTGTGTCCTCCAATTTCTCAGCGCAAAAGCAAATGATTCGTTTGTTGTTGAAGTCTAATGTTATTTAATTCGATTTGATGATCTCTTTCCCTGGGTAACCCTGGTTGCCGAATCGAAATAGATGACACTCATGCCAGAAATATGTCTTATGATTTTAAGCATTTTGTAAGTTTTTTTTTTTTATCGATTTGATTTCAGCAAAACTATAAGCCCTTACGGATCTCTACATGCAATTCGCTCATTTCGGGAAGAGTGGACGGAAAAAGGAGGCCTTTTCTCTATCTCCTTCTTCCTCTTCCCAGGAATGCTTTTCATTTGTTTTCCAAAATGAAAGAACAAGACAAAATTTGAGGAGGTGTTGTCTTATTGCATAGTGAAATTGAGCTTTTTCCTCTCGTAAGACCTCTCTAACATTTGGGTATTAATTTTGAACTCTGATTAACATTTGACATTTGATGAGAACCCTGTTGAAAATTTGGCATTTGATGAACAATTTTGATTACAATTTCGTGCTGATTTAACAGATCAAGGTTTCTTTTTTTAATTTTATCTGTACTACTGGCATGGGTTTCAGTGGGTGTTAACTCCCGATTTGGTTTTCAAATTGAAAGAAGAGAAGAAACAATGTTGCTTTATTGTTGATAGAACAGAGTGGGAAACTGTAGAACGGTTGTTTAATTGTAGATGGAAGTGGAACAGGAAAAGAGTTGGGTTTTCTCTGTAGAGAGAGAAAAAAGATGGAGAGATGGGCTAATGGGTGAAGAGGGGAGAGAGATATGTTTTGACGTGGCACCAACCAACTCATTCGTTATTAGTTTTCGACATTATATTTTGCTAAGCTAATCATTTTCCTAATGATTAATACTACTCCTCAAATCACTTCAATGTTGAGCCAAATCTAGATTAGAAGCCGACCATAAACGTTTGCTGGTGGCCGCCCTGTTTGCAAGGCCCATCGTAGATAAAACGTTCTTTTCCACTTTTTTTTTTGTTTTTTTTTCTCGGATTCTTTTTGTTTTCATGAATGTTAAAAATTTTGTCTTCTAGACATTTTATTATTTTATCTGGAGACAAAATGATTGTATAACTTTTTATACTGAGAGGTATTATAAGAAAATGGCAATTTGGTACATACTAGTCGTTCCGTAATAAATTAAAGGTTGTATATCACTTAATGAACAATTTAAAATAGATTATTTTCTAGTAAATTTTAGTAGAAAATATGCATGTATATCTTTATTATCCACATTCAAACTTTTAATTTTGTAATTTAGAAGGATAATCAAACTTTTATAAAACTTTGTTCAAAGTTATATGGAGCTGACCATTAACGAAACAATGTATTTAGATGAAAGAAAGATTAATGTGTTGTTTGGAGTTGAGTATCATTTTGTGGTATGAAAATTATGAATGAACGATATAATCAGGCTAAATCTATTGGGTCAAGCCCATCCCTCAATTTGGTGGGACCATGTCATGTAGTCCAAGTCGGAAGGCCGTAAAAGGTAGTCGGCAAAGTGATTAGAATTACTTAAGTTCGACCTACAACCACCACTTGTGCAAATCCTCATTCTTTAAGGCATAATCATAATCGGCCCCTCCAAGTCAAGGTCAACCTCGACCTTCCTTAGGCTGGCCCACATCGCCTCAAACGAGCTATATCGACATGCTATATTCTGGAGACGATCATTCTCAATCTCGAGAATCTCTTCTATTTATCTGCTTATCTTTGAATACTTCTAATCAACTATAAGTACAAGACAATCGACAATCAACTGGTTACTAGTAACTTAACTCATAAGTCTACATTATTGTTGATTGGATTCATAAAACAAATTACTTATACTCACACTAGAGTGTCTAATCAAATGATTATGCTTAGTTCTCACAGTTCTCATTTTAAGTGATGGTGGCTAGGTGTATTTGTGGTTGGGTTGGGGTGGTGCTGGTGGTTGGTGGCAGAAGTTAGTGGCGGGCAGTGGTGGGTGATTGTGTATTGGTAGTGGACAGATTGTTTGAATGATAAACAATGAATTGATTATAAAAATATCTTCCCCTTATTATATTTTAACACACTCCAATTAGCAATATATTTGAATATATTAGACAGTGCGTTAATTTTTTTTTAAAAAAGTACTCAATAGAAAGTTTTCACAAGTGAACTAACTGAAAATTATTAAACTATAATTTATAATTTATACTTAAACATATACATTAATCGAGTGAAACAATAATGGACAACTTTTTTGTGATAAACATTATTTTTATTTATTTGTTGTTGAGACCATTTGAGAAAAAAAGAAGATAAATACTTAAGTTCAAAGTCCAGTCATCACGCAGTCAGCAAAAAAAACCCAACTGGACGTCTACGTGAACATGTCTGTTAATTATTAAACGGTAGTTAAAATAATGGATCAAATTGATTGCGAAATAATAGTACGCAGGTGACATGACATTGAACCCTTTGATAATACAAAAGTAAAAATGCAATAAATTGATAGTACGAATCATTTTGAAAAAAAACTCCATATACCTTGCCTATCGCTTTTTATAACTTCCTAGTATTCACCAACCCAATCCAGTTACTATCGTACCTAGGGAATGGAGAGGGGCATTATAAATCGATAGGAATATCACTAGCTGGCCAAGAATCAAATCAGAAGCCCTTTTGTCTTATGACCACCTTTAAGTTCGTTAAATAAATATGTCAATTCGCTTTTTAAACGGTTTTGGCCCTCAATACGCCGGACCTTTGGGAATTCTTGAATTTTGATGATGCTCTAATTTACTATAGGGTACCTACCAATAGGGATGACCAAACACGGTTCTGGTTCCGAACCGCCAGTTCCGGTTTCAGAAAAACTTGAACCGTAACCAAACCGTTTCTCTTCCGGTTATGGTTACGGTTCGGAACCGCCGGTTCACGGTTCAGAACTGCCGGTCCACAATTTTTTTTTAAATGATTTTTTTTAACAGAAAAACTATTATAATAATATTTTATTGCCGATTTTTTTTACAAAAATGTATTGAAAAAATGTTTAAAAAATTAAAGAGGTCCGTCCCTCTTTTCTTTTATATACTCAACAAATTTTTATTATTTTTATTCACTGAATTTGGCTAAAAATTCAGTCAAAACTCAACTTTTCTTGTCAACTTTCTGTTAGTAACGGTAAATTCTGATTAAACCGTTAGAAATCTAATGATTTCGACGGTTTTTATGGTTTTCTAAAGGTTTTGCTAACGGTTCCGGTTGCGGTTCGATCTAACCGCCGGATTACGGTTTTCAGAGGGGATGAACCGGAACCGGCCTGTGTTACAAACGGTCCCGGTTCACACGGTACCGGTTTTCGTCAAGGTTCAAGACGGTTCCGAGCTTTTCAATTGCGGTTCCGATCCGGTTTCGTGGTTCCGGTTCGGTTTGGCCATCCCTACCTACCAAATGCGAAAGCAGGTAGGCAATCAACCGACATCGAAATTTATATGGAACACAATTGCAATGGAGAAGCTCATTATGGAGGTAATGTCATCTTTTATTTCAGTTTTCCAGACACGTACTCCATTTAATAAAAGAAAAGTGAAATATTAGATTACAGCGTACTCCTTGTACAGTATGTTAAATGCCTTGCCGACATAAACATAAAATACAAAATAGTAATAATTTTGTTTAATTTTTCAAACATCTTAAAATTATAAAATAATATTTTTTATTAACAAAATTACTAAGTAAATTTTGAAAATTCAATAAATTCAAAATCTAATTTTTGAAACTTGAACTGACTTCTTGGGAGAAGCGAAAACCAGAAATGGCCATCATCGACGAAGTAATAAATATTACTCCCTCCATCTCATTTCAAATTACAAAATTTGTCATATTGATTCGCTTAAAATTAGGGAAATAATAAAGTTACAAAATGTGGCTTACAAAATAATGTGTCATAATTTTATTGGTGTTTTTAATTAGAGTGCGCCGGGTCCACTATCGATGTAGCCAATAAAATATCGCCACCACATCTTGTATCTTTCATTTTGTAACCTTCTTTTGTAAGCCTAGCTTTGCCCTTAAAATTATAAAAGTTTAAAATAGAAAGTTTATAATATTTTATAATCAATAGGACACACTTGTCATACTCACATAAACTACTAACTCACTTACTATTTTCTACCATAATTTCTCTCGCCTACTCGATATTTTCACTCACCATACATTACATTTTTAACTTTTTTTTTCTTAGTTCATATGCATATCTTTAATTTTACAATTTGAATTGAAATAAGACGGAGGGAGTAGAGTTAGGTACCATTTTCATGTAAACGCGTAACTAAAATTTGTCAACGACAAACATAATATAAAGTATATACTCCCTCTGTCCCTAAATGAGTGCCCATTTTCAAGAAATCTTTGTCCCTAAATGAGTGTCTTTTTTTAACATAACTTTCTCCCTAAACGTTTTGTTTCGAAATTTTTTTCACCGGTTTCTTAATACGGGCAAAACTAAAGGTTTGGAAAGGAGATAACAAGATTATATATGAATCGTTGTTACCAAATTGTTTAAAAAGTTGAGATTTTCAGTGTCCCTTAAAATGAAAGAAATTTGAATTTGGTGAGAAGAGCTAAGGTGTTGCCATGTGAACAAGTCATGGAAGAAATTTGAATTTGGTGATGCCATATTTGTTGGAAAAATAGTGTATTTTTATAATGTGAAGGAAATATGATTTATTTCCGTGATAAATAATTTGTCGAATGATAAACTTGTTTGTGGGTTTGTGTTCTACTCCATGAGAACATTGAGATAATGTATTCATTTGTCCAATTTGGTGCTGGGATGAATGAGATACAAAGGCTTGAAATTGGTGGGTTGAAATGGAGATATTGAGTTTATCCCACATTGGAAAGAAATGTGAAAGGAAGCTAGTATAAAGGCTTGGGCACTTTAGTAGTATTCAAGCTTGTATGGCATAGAGCCTCTCTCTCTCGTGCACCCAAATTGGCTTGGATCGACTGAGTGCAAATCATGGACCCAAATTGGCTTGGATTACTGAACTCATGTGTGCGCGCGACCTGCGGACACAAATGTGGCACCGATTTGCCTTGTCCGGACAAGCTCACGTTTTGCAATTATTATTTTTTCCTTACAGTCAATTTTTTTGCTAATTAGATTCATCCCACTGACTGGAATGCAAAGTGAAGATAGTAATAGTTAAATACTATAGTTAAGTATTAATATTATTAGTAATAGTTACTATTATAGTTAACTATAATAGTTACCCTATATAGTAATTGTTACTATTATTAGTAATAGTTACTTTAATAATTACTTTATATAGTAATTAATATAATAAGTTAATATTTTTAAACAAATAACAATTGACTATTAATAGTTAACGATTGTTATAATTAACATTTATATTTAACTATTATAATTAACTATTAAATAAAATAAAATTTACTATTAATAGTATTAGTTAATCATAATAGTTACTAGATATATTAATTATTACTATTAATAGTATTATTAGTTAATCATAATAGTTACTATATAAGTTAACTATTATTATTAGTAGTATTAGTTAATCATTATACAATACTAATGTTAATATTTAATATTAATAGTACTCGCTCCTTTCGAGAGTAAGAGTCCTACTTTCTATTTTTGTACGTCCCACTAAAAGTCTATTTCCTAAAAGGACAAATTATGAGAAAAAATGAATAGTGTTTTGGAGAATTATACCCTCAACACACTTGCAATGTTTACCAATTTTATATTGTGTCTTTAATAAGTGTGCACAAATAAGGTAGGACTCTTACTCTAGGGCGTAGGGAGTATTAATTAATTATAATAGTTAATATATAGGTTAATTATAACTATTAGTATTATTAGTGAATAATAATAGTTATTATATGAACAAAAACTTGTATGAGAACATCATGACCCGTCTCATAGAAGAGACGGGTCATTTTTGACCCATGACCCGGATCCATAACCCACAGGTCATTTTTTTTTCTTTTTTAAAATTTTTATATTATTATTTTTGGTTTTTTTTTTTCGGTTTATCAAAAATAATAGTAACTATAACTAAATGTAACAAACGTGTTACTTATATGTAACAGTTTGTATACATAAAAGTAATACATATATACAGAAAATTAGTGTTTTTTTTTATGTTTTATTCGTTTGCCAAAAGTAATACTTATTACAACTAAAATGTAACGAACGTGTTACTTATATGTAACAGTGTTTATACATAATTGTAACACATATGTATAGAAAAAGTAATAATTCAACCATTTATAATTTTAGAGCTAAGAACACTTGATTTACATGTAAAAGTATTACATTATCTATAGAAATTTGTTATAATTTCTTTTATTAAAGTGTTACATTTACTTGTACAAACAATTACATTCATGTATATGAGTTGTTACTTTTCAAATGTTACTTTCTTTCAAAATAATTAAATCAAAATACAAAATATTTTACATTTTTGCAAAAGCACTATTACATTTCAGTATAAATGATAATTACATTTAGAAATTGTTTGGGTTACACGTAATTATAGTTAGTATTACATTTGAAAAAATGGGTAAAACGAGCTTTTGTTTTTGTAAAACACGTGTTACGTTTACTTATGAACAATGTTACTTTATATGTATACAATCATTACATTAAATTATGGTAATTATTACTTTTGGTAAACGATGGAAAAGCCGGAAAAAAATATAAAAACTCAATTTTATTTTATTTTTTGGGCCAATGGGTGGTTGCCACATGGCAGGTTATGCCCCATAGGTCATGGATCCGGTTCAATGGGTCGGGTGGGTCAAAAAACCCGTGAAGAGACGGATATAGGTCTTCTCATTGGAGACTAGCTCTATTATATATGTTAATAATTACAATTAATAATTTTAGTTAATTATAATAATTATTTTAATTATTACTAAAAAATTAACACAATTCTCCTAAATTTATAAGCAAACATTTTAATTCATATACAATATAGTTATATTAAAAATGTTATTATGTAACATTACTAAATAAAATCATTAAAAATAAAATACTAGTTTCCCGTGCAAAACACGAGTTACCCACTAGTACAAAAGATGCGAAAATATTTTCTGGACCATGTACTATGGTTTGTAGCGGCTTTAAAAAGTTTGACCAATTTCAAATCGTTACTAACAATAATTATTTTAGTCCCTGATGGAGTGGCACAATGGTAAAGTCAATCTTTACCCTCGATGAGCGCTAGGGTTTGATCCCTCTCCTCGTCTCCTTATGGCGTGGACATTGTCAAAGGATTTTTTTTTTATATTTTTCCATTATATTTATATCTATAAAAATGTTTTTTTTATATTTTGTGTATTTTTTTATTTAGAAAACACTGTGTGAGTGGAGATTTCATTTTAATTAGTAATTAATCACTTTATTATTTCCTCGGTCTCAAAGTATATGTCTACCTTATCTTTTTAGTCTGTTTTGAGTATATGTCTACTTCCAAAAATGGCAAAGAATCGTTATTATTCTTCCCACTCATTCTCTCTTCTACTTTACTTTTATACTTACAACACCAATCAATTTACTATTATTTACCCCACCTTTTCTCTCTTACCTCACTTTTCATACTCACAACAATTACACCACTTTTAACATTTCTTAATCTCCGTATAAATGAAATGATGGACATATACTCTGAGACCGAGGGAGTATTAGGCAGTGGCGAAGCTAAGGCAAGTCCATGACCCCTTTCAATTTTAAAGTGTGTCAATTTTGGACTTCCATAATTTTAAATTATATTCTTGACACTTTTATTATTAAATTTGTATACCTCAATTATCATAGTTATCTCAAAAGAAACATCAAACCTTTTAATTCTTACTGTAATTCGCAACTGCTTGGGTAAGAGTGAGACGAATATCCTCATGGGTTATACCCGCCCGCCCATTTTTGATTCGCGCCCATGCCTCCCACCTCGCACTAAGTGGCGCGCCTAAAAATTCGAAAGGCAGAGAAACCATTATGAGAAACCGAGCGGATTCAAACCGCATTCGCACGAATTTTGAAAGGTTCGCGCGCGGGCTCTCACATTGGCGACTCTGCTGGGGAATGTTTCTAAGTGGGTTTAACTCAATTTGTGGGCTTCCGCCATTATTTGCCTTTTGCATATATATATATATATATATATATATATATATATATATATATATATATATATATATATATATATATATATGCCTCAACATTTGTTCGTTTTGCAGGTTTATTCTTTCTCTTCATCATTCTTTGTGTGAATAAAAAGGAAATAAGAAAAAAATGAAATAAAAAATATGCTTTTTCTTTCTCCTTCAAAATATCTTTTTTCTCAAAAAATAGATACCTCACACACATCACATTTGTGAACTTATACCGTCATTATTACCGTACAAACCTTTGGGGACTTGGAGCCCGAGGGTGACGGCGATCTCTTGCTCCCTCGAATTGATACCCGCGGTTGCCTTTCCCGACTGGAAGCCGCGTCTCACTGCCGTGGTTAAGAGGTTAAGCCCCCATCCAATCAGCTATCTCAAAAGCTGTGTCTGTGACTATAATATCAAAAAATACACGTCCTTTACTTTTAGCCGGTTCTTGTCTAAAGAATTTTTTTAATCAATCCTATTTGTTTCCCGAGATCATAAAACAATCTCAAGTGTGGATATTCAAAATGAAATAAATGGGCTTGATTCAAAATTTTCAAAGACTTTCATGTAGACCGTAACGAGAGTGGTGGATTCCCGAAAGAGTATGGGCCCTTTGCTAGAGGCTTATGAAGTCTATAGGTACAGGTGCAAAACATTGGTCTCATACTCGGGATAAGGAATCCACTATTCCAGGACTAAATCAAGACAAGGTGTCAAAATTAAGCATTGTGCTTATCCGGCTTTTTAGGATTTTCTTTTTATGTGATCCTTTGAATTAAGATCAACTTTTTCTTTTTATGTGATCCTTTGAATTAAGCTCAACTTTTCCTCTTTTTTTGTTTTTTTTTTCTCGGATTCTTTTTGTTTTCATGAATGTTACAAATTTGGTCTTCTAGACATTTTATTATTTTATCTGGAGACAAAATGATTGTATAACTTTTTATACTGAGAGGTATTATAAGAAAATGGCAATTTGGTACTTACTAGTCGTTCCGTAATAAATTAAAGGTTGTATATCACTTAATGAACAATTTAAAATAGATTATTTTCTAGTAAATTTTAGTAGAAAATATGCATGTATATCTTTATTATCCACATTCAAACTTTTAATTTTGTAATTTAGAAGGATAGTCAAACTTTTATAAAACTTTGTTCAAAGTTATATGGAGCTGACCATTAACGAAACAAAGTATTTAGATGAAAGAAAGATTAAGGTGTTGTTTGGAGTTGAATATCATTTTGTGGTATGAAAATTATGAATGAACGATATAATCAGGGCTAAATCTATTGGGTCAAGCCCATCCCTCAATTTGGTGGGACCATGTCATGTAGTCCAAGTCGGAAGGCCGTAAAAGGTAGTCGGCAAAGTGATTAGACTTACTTAAGTTCGACCTACAACCACCACTTGTGCAAATCCTCATTCTTTAAGGCATAATCATAATCGGCCCCTCCAAGTCAAGGTCAACCTCGACCTTCCTTAGGCTGGCCCACATCGCCTCAAACGAGTATATCGACATGCTATATTCTGGAGACGATCATTCTCAATCTCGAGAATCTCTTCTATTTATCTGCTTATCTTTGAATCCACTTCTAATCAACTATAAGTACAAGACAATCAACTGGTTACTAGTAACTTAACTCATAAGTCTACATTATTGTTGATTGGATTCATAAAACACATCACTTATACTCACACTAGAGTGTCTAATCAAATGATTATGCTTAGTTCTCATTTTAAGTGATGGTGGCTAGGTGTATTTGTGGTTGGGTTGGGGTGGTGCTGGAGGTTGGTGGCAGAAGTTAGTGGCGGGCAGTGGTGGGTGATTGTGTATTGGTAGTGGACAGATTATTTGTGAGGTTTGAATGATAAACAATGAATTGATTATAAAAATATCTTCCCCTTATTATATTTTAACACACTCCAATTAGCAATATATTTGAATATATTAGACAGTGCGTTAATTTTTTTTTAAAAAGTACTCAATAGAAAGTTTTCACAAGTGAACTCACTGAAAATCATTAAACTATAATTTATAATTTATACTTAAACATATACATTAATCGAGTGAAACTATAATGGACAACTTTTTTGTGATAAACATTATTTTTATTTATTTGTTAGTTGAGACCATTTGAGAAAAAAAGAAGATAAATACTTAAGTTCAAAGTCCAGTCATCACGCAGTCAGCAAGACGTCTACGTGAACATGCCCGTTATTTATTAAACGGTAGTTAAAATAGCGGATCAAATTGATTGAGAAATAATAGTACGCAGGTGACATGACATTGAACCATTTGATAATACAAAAGTAAAAATGTAATAAATTGATAGTACGAAGGGTCATTTTGAAAAAAAACACCATATACCTTGCCTATCGCTTTTTATAACTTCCTAGTATTCACCAACCCAATCCAGTTACTATCGTACCTAGGGAATGGAGAGGCGCATTATAAATCGATAGGAACATCACTAGCTGTCCTAGAATCAAATCAGAAGCCTTTTGTCTTATGACTACCTTTAAGTTCGTTAAATAAATATGTCAATTTGCTTTTTAAACGGTTTTGGCCTCAATACGCCGGACCTTTGGGAATTCTTGAATTTTGATGATGCTCTAATTTACTATAGGGTTGTAACGCCCATCGTTAATCTCGTTAAATATTTGACTTATTTGTTAAATTCTTGACTTGCTTGTTAAATTCTTGGCTAGCATATTTATATGCTATTTTATTTGAGTTAAAAAAATTAAGGTGGTTAAATGTCAAAGTTGAAAGTTTAGGGGCCTTTTTGTCAAAGTTAGAACTTGAGGGGCCTAGTTGCAATTCTTGGAAAGTTCCAAGTATATCTTCAAGAATGCTTTCTCTGAGAAAGCTTATTTCTCAAACTTTCTCGTTCTTTCTCTCTGTTTCATAAAGGGAGTTTAGGATTCTTCCTATTCTCGACTCCTCGAGCTTAATTATTCCTCTGTTCGTGATTCCGGTCCCGGATAAATATTCGTGGCGTTGAATAGAGCGTTTCCGACCGATCAAAAATTAATTTGGGTCAACTTGATTTCGGACTAAGTAAGCTATTGACTCCCCCTTACTTGTAATAACATGCATATAAGTTATTCACGCTACTTGTTCTTGTTAAAATTGTGTTTTGAGCAATTTTTGTGATACTTGTAATTTTGGGACGAAGGGAGTATAAACATACTGCGTATGAATGAAAGAAACTTGAAATAAGTGTTTAGAAATTGTCTAGCACTCCTGGGTTTATTATATGTTGTTAGAAATTGTACTCCTATTCGTGAGATGGTAAAATATTAACTTGATTTAAATATTATTAGAAAAATTGTACCATTATTTGTGGTACGGGGAAATGAAGGGAAGTATCCCTAAATGATTATATTAGTAAATTAGGAAATTATACTTATACTTTTGGGGACGGTGAAATATTTAATTGGAATAAAAGAATATTATTCTATTACTTGTGGGACGGTGATAAATTAATAAAGTGTCCCTATAGAAGTGTTCTGAGCATGTTAAAATGCACTCTTGAATGTTAGAAAGTGTTAGTGGAGTTATACTCCTACACTTGGGTCGGAAAATTTGTAAGTATAAAAGTCTCCGTTGAAATAAGAAAGTGTAATTGAAATAAGTGATTTAAGCTTATTACATGTCCTGGGTAATATTAAATTCTGAGTAGAAGTTACTCCTATGCTTGGGACGGAGAACCTTAGGCCTGGAAAGAAAATTGGTGTTTGCTGAAAATTGGACCAGGCGCCCGCCCACTTAGGCACCAAGCGCCCGCCCATTTGGCCAAAAGTGTTAGTTCCAAAAAGCCTTGGATGAGCGCCTGCCCGGTCTACCATAGGCGCCCGCCCGGTCCCCTGTTCCAACCAAAGTGTTTTAAATCTAAATTAAATTGAAAGCTTATCCCTCCTAAGGCATATAGCCTTAAGATAAGATGTCCTAGCAAGTGTTGTGACACCTTAGGGGCATCAGAAGTGAGTCTTGAACATGATTACTCATTAAATTAAAATGAGAACTTGAGTATAAAAGGAAGAACTCTTTTATATGTCTTGAAAGTGCTATGAACAAGCACTTATGTGTTATGATTGTCTTGGAACCTATGTTTGTGCACCTTGAGAGCACCAAATTAGTGTCTTGAGCTCGAATATCCTATGTAGGGGATTATGAACTTGTAAGTATGAGTTGTATAGCTCATTTTATTATGTGAACTCGAAGTATTCTTGGTCTAGGTTTAGAGATGGCCTAGATGAGTGTTGTAGAACACTCTAGTACTGGAAAATAGTCCCTTTGTGAACAAATAAAATGTGGACTTGAATCATAATTAAATGATAACTTGAGTATAAGAGTAGTAACTCTTTTATGTGTCTTGAAGTTAATGTTTGTGTATCTTAAGGGCACCAACTAAAGTCTTGAGCTTGAATGTCCTAAGAAAAGGATTGGAAAATAATTCGTGAAAGATGTATAATTCATCTTCCTAGCTTGAACTTGAAGTATAAGATGATAAACTCTTGTATATGTCTTGAATGTCCTGAATGTCTTGAATGTCTTAAATTGAGACAGTCACTTGAAGTATAAGACAATAAAATCTTGTACATGACTTGAACATCCAAATAATTGGATTAAGACTTGAATATAAGATTATAAAATCTTGTACGTGCCTTGACACCAATATATGTGTATGGTAATAAACTTGAAAGATCCTTGATATGTATATGCAAATTTTGCATATAGTTACTTGATAGAATGTGGCTTCTTGATTACTTGATACATGGTATGAATAATTGAAATAGTTGGGATATGGGATTAGATAGAGAATAATTAACTCTACTACACATTTGAATTTGATACGTGTATATTGGAAGTGCTATGAATAAACACTAAAGTGCTAGTGATTGGTTTTTAATCGTGTATATACTCAATGAAGTATATAAAGAATAAAGAATATATCTTGTCTTGAAATGGGTTCCTAAAGAAAATAGGGACTAGTGTAATATGAAGATAATTCATATAATCGTGAATACTACGATTTAAGTTAATAAGAATAACTTCAGAACACAATATGTGTTGGAAAATATATTCGATTACTAACGATACATATACGTGAGATATGACTGTGACTAGGTATGATGTGACCTATTCTACTACGTGTTTAGAGTCTAAGGTATGGGGATCTATTTGATAGTAAGGGTATCGTGATAGACACTTTAATGTGTTAAACGTGATATGAATATGTACGTGCAAACTTGTCATGTGACAAAGTGATATAGAATGATATACCCTACTACTTGTTTGAGGTCTGTTATTAATAGACTCTAACTTGGATTGATCGTGTTATATGGGCACTCTACGTGCCATTGTTAAATTGATTTGTCTTCGCAATGATTGCGTAGGTGTACTTGTATTCTTGTGAGCACATAATACATGACTACATGGTGCATATTCTCGTGAGCACATGATACATGACTACATGGTGCATATTCTCGTGAGCACATGATACATGATTACATGGTGCATAAAGACTGGTCCACTAATATGGGACTTAGTTCTATTCTCGTAGTTCAAGTAAATATCTACTTGTGCATTCTTGTGTGAGTCCAGCTGGCTTATTTGGTTCAGAGGGGTGTATAGGTTCACGCTTATTGCGAGGACTGGGGCATAAGTAATAATCGTGGGTCTATGCATTCGGTCTGTTTTTCCCTTACTACTGGCCATAGTAAGGTCTTAGCATCCTATATTGGAGCAATACGCCTGATATAAGTTGAATGCTAACTCGTGAACACCTCGTGAATCTTGTTCTTGTGAATGACACTGGTTACCGGGTCTTCTTATATACTGCATAGCAGTCTCTTGATCTTGATCGTGGTTGTCCTCAGCTATACAAGCATCGACAACAATGGTATTCTTGGGAGGAATAAGGAAGGATTCAGGTAATGATACGTGATAGGCCTATGTGCATCTTGGTGAGTTGGTCTAGCCTCTCACACTACTTGACTACTTGTTACCTGATCATATCTTGAGCTTGATTACTTGTTGAGTGGGCTTAGCCTCTCCTATACTTGTTACTTGATGATACTTGATATATGATTACTTGAGTATCTACTTGAATTGCATGATAAAATGTCATATAGTTGCATGTAATAGCTTACTGAGATTTATCTCACCCTTTATTTGTTCCCCCCCCCCCCCCCCCAGGAAAGCAGGGGATAGTACGCAGTGAGGCTCGACATAGCTGGGAACGTACTCCGCAGGATGTTCTTGTTTGAGACTAGTGTCCTTTTACACTTTGGTAAGGACGATGTTGTATGAGTTGTTAAACTCAGGGCTTGCTGGGGTAGACTTGTGTAGTACTTGTTGTCTCTAGACATGTCTTCCGCTGTATGTAACCATGTTTGGTTTTAATTTTCTTGGTCTAGAACTCGTTGTGAGCTATCTTAGCTCCTTACTCTTGAGTATATATATCAGGTCAGTTTGTTTCTAACAGGTATTGTTCTTGTTTCCCGTTAGTTTCTTGTTTCTTGTTAGTTACGCGCACCAGGTTCGAGGTTCTATTAGGGGATCCCGGGACTTGGGGCGTGTCAAGGGTACCTACCAATAGGGATGACCAACACGGTTCTGGTTCCGAACCGCCAGTTCCAGTTTCAGAAAAGCTTGAACCGTAACCAAACCGTTTCTCTTCCGGTTACAGTTACGGTTCGGAACCGCCGGTTCACGGTCCAGAACTGCCGGTCCACAGTTTCTTTTCTTTTTTTAAATGTATTTTTTTTTAACAGAAAAATTATTATAATAATATTTTATTGCCGATTTTTCTTACAAAAATGTATTGAAAAAATGTTTAAAAATTTAAAGAGGTCCGTCCCTCTTTTCTTTTATATACTCAACAAATTTTTATTATTTTTATTCACTGAATTTGGCTAAAAATTCAGTCAAAACTCAACTTTTCTTGTCAACTTTCTGTTAGTAACGGTTAATTCTGATTAAACCGTTAGAAATCTAATGATTTCGACGGTTTTTATGTTTTTCTAACGGTTTTTCTAACGGTTCCGGTTGCGGTTCGGTCTAACCGCCGGCTTACGGTTTTCAGAGGGGATGAACCGGAACCGGCCTGTGTTACAAACGGTCCCGGTTCACACGGTACCGTTTTCGTCAAGGTTCAAGACGGTTCCGAGCTTTTCAATTGCGATTCCGATCCGATTTGGTGGTTCCGGTTCGGTTTGGCCATCCCTACCTACCAAATCCGAAAGCAGGCAGGCAATCAACCGACATCGAAATTTATATGGAACACAATTGCAATGGAGCAGCTCATTATGGAGGTAATGTCATCTTTTATTTCAGTTTTCCAGACACGTACTCCATTTAATAAAGGGTTAATTTCACTACCTACCCCTGAGGTTTGGGTAAGTCTCAGAGCCCCCCTTGAGGTTTGAATTCGTCTCACTGACCACCCTATGTTACGAAATAAATATTAATTATTATTTATAATATTTGATAACCATAAAGCTAACTCAATAAAGTACAAATTCAAATAACCACATAGTTTGTAAAGAAAATAAAAAATTATTTGGAATAAAAAATTTAAAAATGATTGTTATTATTTAGTGAAATAGAGAGTATAAAATATTAAAATTTAGAGCATAGTATTATTATTATTATTTCATCATGATAAATATTAAAATTAATTTTCCTTTAAACTATTGTTTAAATTGCTGAAAAATGTTATTTGAGTTTATACTTTATTGAATTGGTTATATGATTAATTATATAATTATAATAATTGTTTAGGAGTTATTTTACAAAAGATTATATGCGATGAATAGTTGATTGGTAATTAATAATTTATTGATTTATATACTTAATGTACATTGAGCCTAAATATAATATTTATTTTTAAATTTCTAAAAAAATAAAATGTTATTTGAATTTATAATTCAATTAGTAATTTGATTTATTTAATGAGAGATAAAACTATCTTTATATAAAAGTGAGGGTAAAATAGTCAATTTATTATCAAAAGGGTGGTCTGTGAGACGAATTCAAACCTCAAGGGGGGCACTGAGACTTACCCAAACCTCAAGGGTGGGCAATGAAATTAACCCATTTAATAAAAGAAAAGTGAAATATTAGATTACAGCGTACTCCTTGTACAGTATGTTAAATGCATTGTCGACATAAACATAAAATACAAAATAGTAATAATTTTGTTTAATTTTTCAAACATCTTAAAATTATACAATAATATTTTTTATTAACAAAATTACTAAGTAAATTTTGAAAATTCAATAAATTCAAAATCTAATTTTTGAAACTTGAACTGACTTCTTGGGAGAAGCGAAAACCAGAAATGGCCATCATCGACGAAGTAATAAATATTACTCCCTCCTAGACGTGTCCAAAAATCAACCGGAACCGGCTAACCGGCGGTTTTCTAACCGGTCAAAACCGGTCAAAACCGGCCAACCGGCTAACCGGCCAACCGTTTCGGACGTGAACCGTATATGGCCGGTCCGGTTAAGGTTAAGGTTTAGGGGAACCGGCCAACCGGCGGTTATAACCGTCGGTTGAGTAACCGGTCAAACCGGCGGTTATAACCGGCGGTTGAACCGGCTGACACAACTAAATTTCGAATTTCCAGTTAGTTTTTAAACAATTCCAGTTAGTTTGTTAGTTTTCAGTCAGTTAATTCCACTTTCCAGTCAGTTTTTTGACATTTTTCTGTTAAATTTCCAGTTTCCAGTCAGTTTTTTGACTTTTTCCAGTTAAATTTTCAGATTTCAGTCACTTTTTTGACATTTTTCAGTTAAAAAAAAAAATAAAAAAAATGAAAAAGGCAGACGGTTTAACCGGCTTAACCGGTTTAACCGGTTAACCGCCTAACCTTAACCGTTAGGGCCGGTTAGCCGGGGCGGTTACGGTTAGACCTCCGGCGTCTTCTCAACCGCCGGTTATAACCGGCTAACCGCCGGTTAACCGGCAATGGACACGTCTACTCCCTCCATCTCATTTCAAATTACAAAATTTGTCATATTGATTCACTTAAAATTAAGGAAATAATAAAGTTACAAAATGTGGCTTACAAAATAAGGTGTCATAATTTTATTGGTGTTTATAATTAGAGTGCGCCGGGTCCACTATCGATGTAGCAAATAAAATATCGCCACCACATCTTGTATCCTTCATTTTGTAACCTTCTTTTGTAAGCCTAGCTTTGCCCTTAAAATTATAAAAGTTTAAAATAGAAAGTTTATAATATTTTATAATCAATAGGACACACTTGTCATACTCACATAACTACTAACTCACTTACTATTTTCTACCATAATTTCTCTCGCCTACTCGATATTTTCACTCACCATACATGACATTTTTAACTTTTTTTTTCTTAGTTCATATGCATATCTTTAATTTTACAATTTGAATTGAAATAAGACGGAGGGAGTAGAGTTAGGTACCATTTTCATGTAAACGCGTAACTAAAATTTGTCAACGACAAACGTAATATAAAGTATATACTCCCTCTGTCCCTAAATGAGTGCCCATTTTCAAGAAATCTTTATCTCTAAATGAGTGTCTTTTTTGAACATAACTTTCTCCCTAAACGTTTTTTTTCGAAATTTTTTTCACCGGTTTCTTAATACGGGCAAAACTAAAGGTTTGGAAAGGAGATAACAAGATTATATATGAATCGTTGTTACCAAATTGTTTAAAAGTTGAGATTTTCAGTGTCTCTTAAAATGAAATTTGGACACTCATTTAGGGACAGAGATAGTACTATGCATTAGTTTAATATGACTTAATAATAATTAAAAAAAAAAAACAATTACGCCAGACAATGTTGAGTTTAACTGCGATCACAATATACCTAATCGTGCCAATGCTGACATAGGACATTGCTCAAAATCTATATACTCCCTCCGTCTCAAAATGATCTTCGCGTTTGACTATTCAAAATTTTTAAGGATACACTTGCTTCACTAGCCATACTTTGTTTAAGCCTAAAATGTAGAAATGTGAAGAACTTTTTGGGACAATGAGACATGACAAATGAGAAGATCATTTTGGGAAGGAGAGAGTATATATATATATATATATTAAAGTTGGTGAGAAGAGCTAAGGTGTTGCCATGTGGATAAGTCACGGAAGAAGCTTGAATTTGGTAATGCCATATTTGTTGGAAAAATAGTGTATTTTTGTATAATGTGAAGGAAATATGATTTATTTCCGTGATAAATAATTTGTCGAATGACAAACTTGTTTGTGGGTTTGTGTTCTACTCCATGAGAACATTGAGATAATGTATTCATTTGTCCAATTTGGTGTTGGGATGAATGAGATACAAATGCTTGAAATTGGTGGGTTGAAATGGGGATATTGAGTTTATCCTACAATGGAAAGAAATGTGAAAGGAAGCTAGTATAAAGGCTTGAGCACTTTAGTAGTTTTCAAGCTTGCATGACATAGAGTATCTCTCTCTCTCTCGTGTAGGGGTTGCAAATCATGGACCCAAATTGGCTTAGATCGACTGAGCGCAAATCATGGACCCAAATTGGCTTGGATCGACTGAACTCATGTGTGCGCGCGACCTGCGGACACAAATGTGGCACCGATTTGCCTTGTCTGGACTAGCTCACCTTTTGCAATTATATTGTTTCCTTACAGTCAAATTTTTTGCTAATTAGATTCATCCCACTGACTGGAATGCAAAGTGAAGATAGTAATAGTTAAGCACTATAGTTAAGTATTAATATTATTAGTAATAGTTACTATTATAGTTAACTATAATAGTTACCCTATATAGTAATTATTACTATTATTAGTAATAGTTACTATAATAATTACTTTATATAGCAATTAATATAATTAGTTAATATTGTTAAACAAATAACAATTAACTATTAATAGTTAACGATTGTTATAATTAACATTTATATTTAACTATTATAATTAACTATTAAATAAAATTAAAATTACTATTAATAGTATTAGTTAATCATAATAGTTACTATATATATTAATTATTACTATTAATAGTATTATTAGTTAATCATAATAGTTACTATATAAGTTAACTATTATTATTAATAGTATTAGTTAATTATTATACAATACTAATGTTAATATTTAATATTAATAGTACTCGCTCCTTTCGAGAGTAAGAGTCCTACTTTCTATATTTGTACGTCTCACTAAAAGTCTATTTCCTAAAAGGACAAATTATGAGAAAAAATGAATAGTGTTTTGGACAATTATACAATGTTTACCAATTTTCTATTTTGTCTTTAATAAGTGTGCACAAACAAGGTATGACTCTTACTCTAGGGCGTAGGGAGTATTAATTAATTATAATAGTTAATATATAGGTTAATTATAACTATTAGTATTATTAGTGAATAATAATAGTTATTATATAAACAAAAACTTATATGAGAACATCATGACCCGTCTCATAGTAGAGACGGGTCATTTTTGACCCATGATCCGGATCCATGACCCACAGGCCATTATTTTTCTTTTTTAAAATTTTTATATTAATATTTTTGGTTTTTTTTTTCCGGTTTATCAAAAATAATAGTTACTATAACTAAATGTAACAAACGTGTTACTTATATGTAACAGTTTGTATACATAACGGTAATACATATATACAGAAAAATAACAGTGTTTTTTTTATGTTTTATTCGTTTGCCAAAAGTAATACTTATTACAACTAAAATGTAACGAACGTGTTACTTTTATGTAACAGTGTTTATACATAATTGTAACACATATGTATAGAAAAAGTAATAATTCAACCATTTACAATTTTAGAGCTAAAAACACTTGATTTACATGTAAAAGTATTATATTATCTATAGAAATTTGTTATAATTTCTTTTATTAAAGTGTTACATTTACTTGTATAAACAATTACATTCATGTATATGAGTTGTTACTTTTCAAATGTTACTTTCTTTCAAAAAAAATTAAAACAAAATACACAATATTTTACATTTTTGCAAAAGCACTATTACATTTCAGTATAAATGATAATTACATTTAGAAACTGTTTGGGTTACACGTAATTATAGTTAGTATTACATTTGAAAAAAATGGGTAAAACGAGCTTTTGTTTTTGTAAAACACGTGTTACGTTTACTTATGAACAATGTTACTTTATATGTATACAGTCATTACATTAAATTATGGTAATTATTACTTTTGGTAAACGACGGAATTACCGGGAAAAAATATAAAAACTCAATTTTATTTTATTTTTTGGGCCAATGGGTGGTTGCCACGTGGCAGGTTATGCCCCATGGGTCATAGATCCGGTTCAATGGGTCGGGTGGGTCACAAAACCCGTCTCATAGAAGAGATGGATATAGGTCTTCTCATTGGAGACTAGCTCTATTATATATGTTAATAATTACAATTAATAATATTAGTTAATTATAATAATTATTTTAATTATTACTAAAAATTAACACAATTCTCCTAAATTTATAAGCAAACATTTTAATTCATATACAATATAGTTATATTAAAAAAGTTATTATGTTACATTACAATATAAAATCATTAAAAATAAAATACGAAAAAATAGTAAATTAGTTTCCCGTGCAAAGCACGAGTTACCCACTAGTACAAAAGATGCGAAAGTATTTTCTGGACCATGTACTACGGTTTGTAACGGCTTTAAAAAGTTTGACCAGTTTCAAATCGTTACTAACAATAATTATTTTAGTCCCCGATGGAGTGGCACAGTGGTAAAGTCAATCTTTACCCCCGATGAGCGCTAGGGTTTGATACCTCTCCTCGTCTTCTTATGGGGTGGACATTGTCAAAGGAAAAAAAAAATATTTTATATTTTTCCATTATATTTATATCTATAAAAATGTTTTTTTTTTTTTTTTTTTATATTTTGTGTATTTTTTTTTTATTTAGAAAACACTGTGTGAGTGGAGATTTCATTTTAATTAGTAATTAATCAGTTTATTATTTCCTCGGTCTCAAAGTATATGTCTACCTTATCTTTTTAGTCTGTTTTGAGTATATGTCTACTTCTAAAAATGGCAAAGAATCGTTATTATTCCTCCCACTCATTCTCTCTTCTACTTTACTTTTATACTTACAACACCAATCAATTTACTATTATTTACCCCACCTTCTCTCTCTTACCTCACTTTTCATACTCACAACAATTATACCACTTTTAACATTTCTTAATCTCCGTATAAATGAAATGATGGACATATACTCTGAGACCGAGGGAGTATTAGGCAGTGGCGAAGCTAAGGCAAGTCCATGACCCCTTTCAATTTTAAAGTGTGTCAATTTTGGACTTCCATAATTTTAAATTATATTCTTGACACTTTTATTATTAAATTTGTGTACCTCAATTATCATAGTTATCTCAAAAGCAACATCAAACCTTTTAATTCTTACTGTAATTCGCAACTGCTTGGGTAAGAGTGAGACGAATATCCTCATGGGTTATACCCGCCCGCCCATTTTTGATTCGCGCCCATGCCTCCCACCTCGCACTAAGTGGCGCGCCTAAAAAAAACTTCAAATAACTTTAAAATGTACTCCCTCGTCCCGGAGTATATGTCCACCCTGCCATTTACACGGAGATTAAGAAATGGTGGAAATGATGTAAGTGTTGTGAGTATAAAAGTAAAGTATGAGATAAGAGAGAGAAGGTGGGGTAAATAATAGTAAATTGATTGGTATTATGAGTATACAACTAAAGTAGGAGAGACAATGATTGGGAGGAATAGTAAAGATTCTTTGCCATTTTTGGAAGTGGACATTGTTGGTCCTAAAGGGACAACAAGGGTGTGAAAATAGCTAGATGATGAGGGGTGAATATCTGCTTTGAAATTCTTTTCGTACCATTTTGCAATTCAATTACTTATGCGCACAATTCTCAAATAAGCTAAGTATAGCGCGTAGAGAGAGTGTGAAATGCACAGGATAAATTAAAGCAGCTACTGCGCAGGGTATACTGCGCAGAGACTAAAAACGCACGCACTAAGTTTGCCTTAAAGAGTTGGATAAAATGTTCTAAGACAGTAAGCAATAACAAACACGGCAACAAAGAGATCAATCTGATAAGATCAAACAAAACAATAATTCAGAAATAATCTAACCATGAAATAAATAGCAGAAAGTAAAGACATGCTATTTGGAGAGGTTCGATTGAAAAGATCTATGTCCTCTATCAAGATGGTTAGTCTTAGATTTCTAGCTATGGGATTTATATTAATTTGAGGAGCTTTTACAAGATTACAAAAAATCAAAACTCAAATCTAAATCTATGCTTTGAAGAGAAAATCCTAGACTAAACCAGTGTTTCTCAAGAAGTAAGATCTATATGATCAAAGCTTTAAGAGGTGCGTGTGTGTGTCAGAAATTCTGGACTCTTTGAATCTAAGAGATGGAGAGCACAAGAATTCTGGTGTTACAAGGCTTAGGATCTGGGCATGAGTTTGAAGGTATGAAGGTTGATCTTGTGAATCTGGGATTTAAGCAGCAATCTTCAGAACTTCAAAGTTTCTCTCTGAAAGCAAAAACTCAAGCAACTTGGAAATGAAGAGGAGCATGCTATTTATAGATGAAAGCTTAAAACTAGCCGTTGGTGCTCTGAACGAGGACAATGAGCTGGAACTATGATTGGTTCGCATGTGTCCTTTGTAGCCGTTGGAGACAAAGCATAAAAACAAAACTCAAATCTTCTTCTAGAAGGTTGACATCTGTCTTCATTTGAAATCTTTCATCTAAGTGCATCTCCATCGTTGGATATGCTGAGTGGGCTTGTTTTGTCGTTTTTGCACACCTCAGCACCTTGACTTTAAAAGCGTACATCATTTTCATGCTTTCCAAGTTTAGAATCTGAGAACATTGAAAGCTGAGCAGGACTGAGAGCTGCGCATGGAAGTCATGCGCAGACATTGCCTGCGCAGAGTGATGCTCTGCGCAGTGACCAAAGTCTTGCTTAGGAAATCTTCAGTTCTTTTTTGGTCCAAGCCCTATATTCTAAGCCTATACTACAAAGTGGACTTAGCTAAAATCGCGCTTCTTGAATCACGATCATAGGAACACGACTTCAATTGATGAATCACGAATTTGAAGGAGTTGAGATCAACGCCCTCTATGTGTATCCACACGCGAACGAATATCAAGAACTCTTCTTGATCCGGATTGCTAGATCCAATAGAAACAATTTCTTTGAAAGCTATATGAATTTATTCTTTGATCTTGAGATCTAGGAATAAATATGTATTACCAAAATCTTTGGAGGATCTCTTATTGATATAATATCAATTGGTACTGATTAGGGTTGAAGAGGGGTGTTTTTATACTCATTAGTCCTTAACCATTAAGGAGTAATAGTCAAAATCCCGTCTAAACTCGAAACCGGATTTGCCTCTGGCCACCTACACCGCCGAGTCCTTAAGGTGGAGCGGCCGTGCAATACGACCAGGAAACAATTTACATTCTGTAACCTGGGCTCGGCCGAGTTGTGTATAGGACTCGCCCGAGTAGTTCGGCCGTGGCTTATACTATGCTCGGCCGTGCACCTCAGAAACTCATTTTTAGCCTTTTAATTGATTCGTTCTTTTGTGTGTGGCCCGATAGGATTATATTATGTTGGTAATGAGTCCGACCAAAGCCGTTCTCATAAATCATGAGCGGACACTAGTAAGCCATCATGATTACCCAATTAATATAACTTGTCAAAGTTCGTGAATCCTTTTATAGATCATATCACAATCCCTTTGTCCACGATGTCATTGAGCGTAAGTCATGGTCAATGGTCAACTTACAATGCCCAATACTTTTATCGATTCCGAATATATTGATTAATACAAATGACATTGATCATATAAATTCATTTGAGCACGGCCATGCATTTCATCAATACTATTCATCGAAGGGCCCAAGGTTGACATCTCTCACGAAGAGGGACAAATTCCATCTTGACTTATTACACTTCCCTACATAAATTTGATCATGCCAATCATATCCTTTATAATTACTTGGTTAAGAGTAACGTTTGAATATGTCAAACATGATCTCCATTATGTGAAAGATCATAATAATCTCAGGTCTAAGGATTCTAATAATATAACTATAAGAGGTTTAATTATGACATTCGACCATGACATAAATCTCATAAGCGGGTCATGTCCAATATATGTTCACCAACATATACCCATAAGTTCAACTCGTATCACATACACATAATCATCACATGATTATCTAATCAAACTTATACTAGTGCTTCATAAGTACTAGGGACGGAGATTATTATAACAAAACATGTAACACTAAATAATAATCTAAAACATCTCTTTATATAATGAATAAATTATAACAAAATATCGTTCATACAATGTGCCTAGGGAATATACACCAACAATCTCCGACTTGCACTAGGCCCAATCACTCATGTATCTAATACCCATGGACCTAACATGACCATCATGTTTAGCTTGTGAAGTCCCTTTGTTAGCGGACCAGATATGTTATCATCAGTTGGTACTTTGCATATTTTCACGTCCTCCCTCTCTATGATTTCTCGAATGAGATGAAAACGCCTAAGTATGTGTTTGGATCTTTGATGTGCTATTGGTTCCTTTGCTTGAGCAATAGCACCATTATTGCTGCAATAAAGGTCTATTGAATTAGCAATGCTAGGAACCACTTCTAATTCAATTATGAATTTCTTGATCTAAACATCCTCTTTAGCAGCATCCGATGCAGCTAAATACTCAGCTTCAGTTGTAGAATCAGCTACTGTACTTTGCTTAGAACTCTTCCAGCTTACAGTAACACCATTTAGCATAAACACAAAACCAGATTGCGATCTGTAATCATCCTTGTCATTTTGGAAGCTTGCATCCGTGTAACCCCTTACAAGAAGATCATCTTCCAAACCTCCATATATCAAGAACGAGTCTTTAGTCCTTCTCAAGTACTTAAGAATCGTCTTGACTACTATCCAGTGACTCTCACCAGGATCCGATTTGTATTTTCTCATCATGATCAAAGCATAAGAGACATCCGGTCTAGTACATATCATGGCATAGATAATGGATCCAATTGCCGAAGCATATATGATTCCATTCATGCGTTCTCGCTCATCAGTTGTCTTAGCACACTGAGTCTTGCTAAGACTTTTACCATGTAACACTGGCAGGTTACCTCTCTTAGAGTTTTCCATTTGGAATCTTTTAAGAATCTTGTCAATGTATGTACTTTGACTTAAACCAATCATTCTTGTAGATCTATCACGATAGATCTTAATGCCAAGGATGTAAGCGACTTCACCCATATCTTTCATTGAGAATCAATTTTCTAACAAAGTCTTTACAGACTGAAGTGCAGGAACATCGTTTCCAATGAGAAATATGTCATCAACTGTTGGTGTTGTATGCTTTAGGCACGTTATGAGAACGATTAATGTTATCTATTGATTATGTTTTAATAAAGATATTGAATTTTTGATTATTATATCCTTTGCATGTTTATTATAATAATCCCCATCCCTGATAATTATGATTAATCATTAGTATAAGTTTAATAGATAATTATATGATGATTATGGTGTATGGGTGTAGACACCCCGCCTTGGACCTCTCATGTCCTGATTGCATACACATTCTCTGTCTTCCTCTTTTCTGTTAAGTTTCGTTACTTTTTGTTAACTTTCGTTACTTTCCGTTAAGTTCTTGACTTATTCCGTTAGTCTTGGACTTGACTAAGTGACAAAGTCAACCTTGAGTCTTTGTTTACTTTGTTTTTGTTGACTTTCGTGGTGTTCGTTAAGTTTCTGACTGATTTCGTTAGTTTCGGGACTTCACTGCATAACTAGTGAACTTTTGGGCTAAAATATGGATTTTCTGAAGGCGGGTGTAAGGATCCCACCCCCGCGCGGAGGATCGGGATGAGTTTTGGGGCGAAAAATCCGAACACGGTTATCTCACAAAACATAACAGAGTCGCCACTTTTGTTAATTATTTAACCCAACAAAAGAAAAGGTTAGAGATTCTATTAGTTCGGAGGTCAGGTTACGCCTTGGGAAGATTTTCACGTCACCCAAGTCGCCTCGAATAGGAACGAGTCTCCCTAATGTTAGTTAACGAAAGTGCATGTGTGTGTGTGTGTTTTCAAAATGGGAAAAACTGACTGTTTTGGTAAAACCAGTTAATTATTTAACAGAAAAGGTTTATTTTGCAAACTTTCTGGTCAGAAAAGGAAGAAACTAGAAAATTCCCTCCCGGGACAAAGTAGCCGTACGGATGGGGAGGGCTCTCCAGGGCATTTTTACAGTTTATCAGAAAACAGTCCAGTTTCAGTCAAAACAGAGTATCTTTGCTGAAACTGGACTGGAATGTTGATTTCCAGTTTATGATTAATAACAAAACTTTGAAAAGTTCATTCCTATGCACTTTGATCATCAAAGAAACCCCAAAAACAAAGATTTAGGTGTGATCAAAGGCAATCATTGGAGAGATTTATGAAAAGTTGAAGAACATGGCATTTAGACCAAAATGGCCATTTTGGTGGATAAAGATTGAAATTTTACCATCAAAATAGACTTATTATACAAGATTAAACCCTTAGGGACAAAAATATAACATAAAGATCAAATCTTTATGTCTCATACTTGGTGATTTATGGCTAGATCATGGTTGGGATGATAAAAGATTGAAACTTTATCCCCCAATCATGACTTTTATGGCCAAAAAGAACAAAATCAACATGAAATTTAACAAATCATGATCATCCTAGGTTTTATCCCATAAATCACACACTAAGTGTGAAGGGGACCTTGAATCACCTCATGATTTGGATCATATACATATATAATCATAATATATATATCTTGGAAGGCCAAGACTTGTATAATATATAGATATAGTGCTTGAAAATGGACAAGACTTGCAAGAAATGTAAAGTGCTTGAAATGGACAAGACTTTGCAAGAACAAGAAGAAATAATACAAGATAAATAAGTAACATGAACAAAGATAAAAGAGTTTGAGATGAAGAAGAAGATGGGGAGAATGAGGCCTCACCTATGATGGTTATGCCTATGTTCCTCTCTTTTCACTCAAATATGTGTATCACTCACTTTCTGCTCTCAAACTGGCAGAGTAACAGCTCTCAAAACGTTTTCTCCCCCCCCCATGAAATGATCAGCATGGGGCTCAATTTATAGACGCTGAGGGTGCCCAACATAGCTGTACGGCTAGGGACCTCATGCGCCCAAACCATCCGTACGACTCGACTTGGCGAGCTTCTGGATTTTTCTAAGTTTAATTCCAGTTCAGTCCTGGAATATCATGTTTATCCTAGTGAGGTCTTGGCCCATTAGTTTATCCCTAAATGGTACCAAGAATTCCTCTAAATTTGGTCAATTTCAGATTGGGGTACTTACAGAGCCCCTCGGCAACATCGCTTTTGAAGAAAGCGGGGTTGTCGACAAAACAAGCATCCCAATCTGATGGGAGGACGGCTTGGCCGATTTGGATGAGAGATTTCAAGGCTACTCAAACCTATAAGCATCCCATTTTGATGGGAGGATGGCATAGCCGATTTGGGTGAGAAATTCTAAGGCTACTCAAACCTATAAGCATCCCAATCTGATGGGAGGACGGCATAGCCGATTTGGGTGAGAGATTCTAAGGCTACTCAAACCTATAGGCCTTAGGTGGATATTCATTCATCCCTTCCTAAACAGGCATGGCTCAAAATCCGGACTTGGTCAACTTGGTTCTATTCGGAGAGGGTTGACTAAGGGGGTTGGTATGGCTCAGAGGCTCAAATAATGGGCATGGCTCAGAGGCTAGATTCGATCGACTTGGCTCTATCGGAGAGGGTCGACTCAAGGAATAGGCATGGCTCAGAGGCTAGACTCGATCGACTTGGCTCTAACAGGAGAGGGTCGACTCGAGGATAACTGGTCTTACATCCGACTAAGGACCGCCGGGACACATTGATAGGTTTTCTCTAACATGGACACTCTCGGGGACAAAGGTTTTCTTAACCTAATCATGACTATACTGGTCTTACGCCCTACCAAGGGCTGCCGAGGCGATAACATCTTAACTTTCATCTTGGACTTACGAGGTACGGCCGGGACTTTCACGATTTCACTTTCTACCTTGGACTTACGAAGTACGGCCGGGTCAACAAAATCTAATGGTCTTACGTCATGCCGGACGGCCAAGGACGAATCTCACGGAGCCTAATGGACTTATGTCATTCCGGACTGCCAAAGGACGAATCTCGCAGAACCTAATGGTCTTACGTCACACCGGACTGCCAAAGGACATTCTCACAAAACCTAATGGTCTTACGTCGCGCCGGATGGCCAAAGGACAATTTTTCATATTTTTAACTGGACTTACGAAGAACGGCCACGTTAACTTTCCAAATTCAAAATCTTAACCTGGACTTACGAAGCGCGGACGGGTTAAATTTCAAACTCTTAACCTGGGCTTACGAAGCACGGCCGGGTTAAATCACATTCTTAACCTGGGCTTACGAAGTATGGCCGGGTCAAATTACATTCTTAACCTGGGCTTACGAAGTACGGCCGGGCTAAATCACATTTTCAACCTGGGCTTACGAAGTACGGCCGGGTCAAATTACATTCTTAACCTGGGCTTACGAAGTACAACCGGGCTAAATCACATTTTCAACCTGGGCTTACAAAGTACGGCCGGGCTAAATCACATTTTCAACCTGGGCTTACGAAGTACGGCCTGGTCAAATCACATTTTCAACCTGGGCTTACGAAGTACGGCCGGGTCAAATCATATTTTTAACCTGGGCTTACGAAGTACGGCCGGGTCAAATCACATTCTTAACCTGGGCTTACGAAGTACGGCTGGGCTAAATTACATTCTTAACCTGGGCTTACGAAGAACGGCCGGGCTAAATCACATTTTCAACCTGGGCTTGCGAAGTACGGCTGGGTCAAATTACATTTTCATCCTGGGCTTACGAAGTACGGCCGAGCTAAATCACATTTTCAACCTGGGCTTGCGAAGTACGGCCGGGTCAAATTACATTTTCAACCTGGGCTTACGAAGTACGGCCGGGTCAAATCACATTCTTAACATGGGCTTACGAAGTACGGCCGGGTCAAATCACATTCTTAACCTGGGCTTACGAAGTACGGCCGGGTCAAATCACATTCTTAACCTGAGCTTACGAAGTACGGCCGGGTCAAATTACATTCTTAACCTGGGCTTACGAAGTACGGCCGGGTCAAATCAAATTCTTAACCTGAGGTTACGAAGTACGGCCGGGTCAAATTACATTCTTAACCTGGGCTTACGAAGTACGGCGGGATCAAATCACATTCTTAACCTGGGCTTACGAATTACGGCCAGGTCAGATCAAAGAGCTGGTCTTATGTCCATCTAGGGACTGCCCGATTTCATTTTCATTGGGAACCTAATTTTTCTAGGTTCAATTCAAGTTGCATGAGCCAAGAGGGGCATTTTTCGGGGGTATTTATGACCGGGGGCTTTGAATGGGTAGGACCACAAAGCTAACTTTCAACAAGAATTCATTAATTTTGGCAGGGCTAAAGTAGCCGTATGGCTAGTGGAGGAGACACTCCTTTTTCATTCAATTTCGTTCCAGGCCTGGTCATCTTCTTAAATGCCACAGTCTGAAGTTCATCATCTTCATTTCGAAAGCTTTTTCTTCCATAGAGCCTTTTCTCATGGAAAAACCACCAAAATTGTCTAAAATCCATCAAGAATGCTTTGAGGGAAACCTTAGGCTTTGGATGTGGTACCATATGAGGAGTCACAAGGGAGTTTTCCGGTCCAAATTCGGTCTCCAATCTTTATGGTCTCTTAAGGAGTTCATCCCGGATCTTGAGCTATTAAGAGCCGCTGCGTCCTTTTGGGATGTCAGGAGACATGTATATTGCTTCTCCTACAACGAAATCACTCCAACCTATGAGGATTTCAAGGCTTTGGTGGGTGGCTTGGACACGGAGGTCATTGCTCTCCCCTCGGTTGATGACACCAAGTGTGTCGAAAGGCTGGTCTCTCTCCTCAATATTCCTTTGGAAGAGGCCCAATGCATGGTCCTTAATCATACTTTTATTGACATTTCGGATCTCCCCGAGAAGTTCATGGATCGCACGGATGAGGCTTCTTGGAATGCTTTTGGTTTGTGCATTCTTGCCTTTTTCTACATGGTTGGGTCCAAAGGTACTTGTCATAGGGTTTTACTGAGTGTCCTTGAGGAGTGTCGTCCGGGGAAGGATATCGTCCCCTTGATCTTGGGTGAAACCCTTCATGGCATGGACCGCTTGGCTTTGGAAGACGGCTTCATGCGTAGCGGTAGCCCTGCCTTACTCACTTTGTGGTTGAGGGAAAGGTTGATGGCCATTCCTGAGGCTCCTATTTCTCACAGACCATGGTCTTATTCTTTGAAAGGCATTCTCTTGGATTTCATTCAGAGTGACTGGGAGGCTTACATGGCTCGCCTCACGACTGCCGAGATCCGTTGGTCAGTCCCACATTGGCGTATCAGCTCGGTGCGGGAGTATCAAGATAATTCCCCTTTTGTTCGGGTGCCGGGACTCTTGGGATCGTCTTACTACATCCCTTCTTTGGTCCGTCGTCAGTTTGGATTACTTCAAACTCCACTGTTGGAGTGGTCTGGTATTAACCCGGAGCATTTGAAGCTTCCGCCCTTATCTATGTGGGATTCTTCCACTATTTTACTTCTTTCCCGATTGTGGACTTGTTCCCTCTTTCCGGCTCAGGTACTTCTTGGGCGTACAGCCAGCATGGTTCTAACCACGGTCTACTTGGACTGGTCTGAACAGACTATGGGACAGACTCAGAGGCTTATTGAAGAGAGGCGTGAGGCTATTCTTGGTGGGACTCATGACCCTAGCAGGGTTTTGAGGGAGACCGAGGCCGTGGCGAGTGGCTATAACATTACTGGAGACATTGTCGAGGACTATCAAGCCTTGGCTGATAGAAGAATGGCTGCGATGCCTAGGACAGAGGCATGAACGGAAGGTCTTCGAGCTCGGGCCGCTGCCAATGTGGCTTTGAGGGCAACTGGGCTGGTTGAGGATGTCAGGAGGGTACCCGATCATGGTAGAGGGGAGATCGACATCTTTGAGGTGAAGAAAAAGAAGACTCGAAGAAGTCAAAAGAAGAAGTGGAGGGACGAGGAACAGTGATAGTCCTACATTTCCATGTATCCACCCATTGCCATTGCAGACACATTAGTTCATTTTAGGTGTCTTAGTTATGTCTTAAGCATGTTAGTTGAATCAAGAGTAGACCGTGCTTGAACTCATCAAAGAAGTGTTTTAACTGTAATGAAAATGGTTACTTATGAAGCCAATTTGCATTCACACGGAGTCTTTGCTCGAAACCAAATTTGATTTTTATTCATTTTTTAGACCGACCAATAATTGGCTGCCTACGTTCCCCTCTTACAAATGAGACTAAGGGGCTCAGGTCATCGTAGTTCACTTTTTACAATTTTTGGGTGCGACCCTGTTTTTTCTCTAGACCGCCCAAACGGGTTTTCAATCTAGGTGGGTATATTCTTTTGGCACCTACAAGTTTTTTTTTTTTTTATATAAAGTAACGACGGAGCTTATCACCGTTGACCGGGTGCATGAAGGGGTTGCCATCCAAGTCCGCAAGCCTCATTGCACCTTCTGAGAAGATCTCCTGTACCACGAAGGGACCGATCCACACGGGTTCCCATTTTCCGTCGGGGTTAGACCTCCCGGGGGGTTTTTCCTTAAGGACCAAATCTCTTACCCGAATTTGTCGGGGATTCACCTTTCTATCAAAAGCTCGCGCCATTTTCCCTTGGTAGGCGCGGATGTGCTCCATTTCCTTCAGACGACGTTCGTCCAACAAGGCCAATTCATCATGCCGGCTCCAAAGCCAATCAACCTCATAGATTTTGTTCTCCAACAAAAATCTCAATGATGGTACCTCCAGCTCAGCCGGGAGCATGACCTCCATTCCATAAGTCAAAGCAAAAGGGGTTTCCCCAGTGGCGGTTCTAACCGAGGTCCGGTAGCCCCACAATGCTAAATGTAGCTTTTCGGACCAATCTCTTCCCCGTGTTGCCATTTTCTTAATAATCCTTTCGAGCGTTTTGTTGGCGGCCTCCACTGCACCATTGGTCTGAGGCCTATATGGGGAGGATTTGTGGCGAGTGACTCGGAATTTTCCCAATAATTGATCGCATTCACCTTCGAAGTGCGAGCCATTTTCGGTGATGACTTCGTTCGGGACCCCGTACCGGCACATGATGTTTTCCTTTATAAACCCCGCAACTTTCTTGGAAGTGAGGACCCTGTAGGATTTTGCCTCTACCCACTTCGTGAAGTAATCCACGGCTACCAAAACAAACTCGTGGCCATTGCTCCCGGGCAGAGAAATTTTCCCAATGATGTAAATGCCCCATGTTGAAAAAGGCCATGGTGTGGTCATACAGTAGAGATGGTGAGGTGGTAGGTGGTTGAGGTTAGAGAACCGCTGACACTTGTCACACCTTTTCACAAATTGTATGCAATCGGTCTCCATTGAGATCCAAAAGTAGCCCATCCATAAGATGACTTGCATTAATGCCCTCGCATTCATATAAGGACCACACACTCCGCCATGAACTTCTTGCATGAGATCTTTTGCCTTCTCCATGCTTATACACCTAAGGAGAAGGCCCTGATGGCGCTTTTTGTACAAGATGTCCCCCAAGATGACATAGTGGGATGCTAGCCATTTGAGTGCCACCATGCTTTTAGTTTTTACCCCATCCACATAATCTCCCTTTCTATTCATGAAGGAAGTTTCTCTTTCCTTGAGGAATCGATAAATCTGGTTGTACCATGGCTCCTCCTCCTTTTCTGGGGTGGCCTCAATCTCATAACAGTACACCGGATTTTCTTTCCTCCCAACTCGGAAAGGTTTTATTGACTTTTCCTTGGGGATTTCTACCAATGAGGCCAAAGTAGCTAAGGCTTCGGCAAAACGGTTCTGGTCCCTCGGCAAGTAGTGGAAGATAACTTCTTTGAATTGTGCCATGAGCTCTTCCATGTAGGCATGATATTTTTGCAAACCAGGGTCCAGTGTTTTCCACTTGTTGGAGACTTGGTTGGTGATCAAAGCCGAATCTCCGTATACCTCCAATTCTTTCACATTCCTTTCCAGGGCTGCTTCTAAGCCAGCCGTGCATGCCTCATATTCTGCGGCATTGTTGGTTACATCAAAGTTTAACTTGATGGCGATGGGGGTGTGCTCATCTTTTGGGTCAACCAAGAGCAACACAATGCCATTTCCTCTTTTATTGGCGACACCGTCGAAGAACAATTGCCACCTATTTTCTCCTCCGAGGGCAAAAATCCCTTCATCAGGGAATTACGGCTCGGGCTCCTTTTCCTCATTACTAGGGAAGTCTGCCAAATATTCCGCTAAGACCCTTACTTTGACTGCCTTTCTTGACACATAACTGATATCATACTCAGCTAGGAAGAAAGACCATTTGGTAAGTCTCATGGACAAAGATGGCTTTTCCAACAAGCACTTGATTGGGTGGGTATGCATGTAATGCTTCAACTTTCTTACGACCCATAGCAATCTGGCGCAAGTCTTTTCAATTGGGGAGTAGTTGAGCTCGTTCCCTTGTAGCTTACGGCTCACAAAGTATATGGCATTCTCTACCTTTGAATCCTTCTTTTCTTGGGCCAACATTGCTCCTATTGACGTATCAGTCACTGTTAGGTAGAGCAAGAGTGGCTTATCCTTGTATGGGGGGAATAGAATTGGCGGGTGGACGAGATAGGCCTTAATCTTGTCAAAGGCCCTTTGGCATTCCTCATTCCATTCGACCTCGGCATTCTTCTTTAGCAATTTGAAGATAGGCTTACACGTGGGAGTAAGCTGGTTTATAAAACGACTAATGTATTGCAACCTTCCCATAAAGGCCTTTACCTCTGTTTGGGTGCGAGGTGGCTTCATTTCCACGATTGCCTTAACCTTTTGGGGATCAACTTCGATGCCTCGTTCAGTGACCATGTATCCCAAAAGCTTACCACGAGAAACCCCAAAAGTGCACTTGGACGGATTGAGCCTCATGGAGTGCTTCCTAAGCCTGTCAAAGAACTTTCTCAAGTCTATCAAATGTTGCCCGTCGGTGCCCTTGGAATGCACAATCATGTCATCGACATACACTTCTATCTCCTTATGGATCATATCATGGAAGAGTGCGGTTGCGGCCCTTTGGTAGGTAGCCCTAGCATTTCGCAATCCAAAAGGCATTACGGTGTAGCAAAAGGTCCCCCAGGGGGTGGTGAAGGCGGTATTCTCCTGGTCCTCATCGGCCATCTTAATCTGGTTATACCCGGCAAAACCATCCACAAAAGATTTGACCTCAAAACTAGAGGTTGTATCTACAAGCATGTCGATGTTCGGGAGGGGGAAATCGTCTTTGGGACTCGCCTTGTTGAGATCCCTAAAGTCGACACAGCATCGGACCTTTCCGTTGGCCTTTGTGACTGTTACTATGTTGGATAGCCACGAGGGGTACTCTATCACCCTTATGAAGCCGATCCGGAGCAACTTCTCAATCTCCTCTTTGACTTGCAAAGACCATTCTGGTTTGATTCGCTGAAGCTTTTGCTTGACAGGTTTTACCTCGGGATCCACTGGGATCCTGTGTTCAACGATCGAACAATCCAACCCCGGCATATCCTTATAAGACCAAGCAAACACATCCATGTACTCCTTAAGTAGCTCAACCAAAGCTTCTCTTTCGGATCCTTTGAAGTAGCCTCATTTTCAGTCCTCAAATTCACCTTAGTTAAAACCTCTTCGACAGCTTAGGCACGACTTTCCTCTCGGTCAACAACCTGCTTTGATGATTGTTTAATGTTTTGTTCGTTCAGTGTGTCTGCATTATTAGGTGATTCATTATTAACCGTTTTTAGATTATTAGTTAATTTATCATCTAATAAGTTGGCAATGAGGGGATACTCGGAAAGGTCTATCATTTCATTCAATGCAAACGGGAATACAATGTTGGCTACAAGTTCATAATCCTCGGGCGTAAGGCCCTTAGAGGAGCAAGACTCAAATTCAAAGACAAGAGATTGAGGGGATTCGACTACATTGGTCCCTATGACACTTGACTCTAGGGGGCGGGGAACCAGTCCAAGCTTCGTGGTCATTTCCTCCTTGCTCGCCACCGGCCCAGAGAAGGTCACCCAATTTTTCAGAGGCATGTCCGTCGGGCTTACCTAGGTGCGAGGGTCAAAGATCCCAGGAGATCCATCTCCTATCACAGCAATCATTTCCTTTTCGGGGCCAATCAGATCAGGCACGACCAACTCCTCCCCAAACATTTCTCGCATTACCACACCATTCCATTCGTCGTCCATGACTTTCTTTGTTTCCGTGCTTGGGAGCTACCTCCTCAAATTCGCATCTACCATTTCGACCCCAAACGGGTCCCCTTCCTTGGCTAGCCTCAATTAGAGATAGGGTTTCGAATTCCCTTACTATCTCGGGCACTCCGTTAAAGGTGTATTCGTGACTCATGGTGATCTCGGTAGGACCGGTCATCTTGGGTGCATCCAGAAATTCCCTCCTTACGGGGTTAGCCGCCATTCCTCAGAATCTTTTGAGATCCTCTTGCAGCTTATCCCAATTGGTCACCATGGGTCCTTCGGCTCTGGGGCCTCGGTTTGGACCCCTCCTCTCACAAAGTAGCAGCTCATATCGAAAGTGTAAGGGCGGAGGTTGAAAGCCTTAAACGGAATCCCTTGAGCCCTGGCTTGGCTTCTTTTCCGAGCCATTTCCTTATCCATCCTAAGGTCCTCAGGGGTGGGTTTGTATCCCAAGCCATGGAGTGTCTTTTGCTCTTTGGTCTCAACAATCTTGTGGGTCCCTTGGAGTTTCCTTCCAAGACCAAGCCCCGGGAGGTAGCGCATCAAACGCATCATTTTCATTGCAGGGGGAATCCTATCCTTAGTGAGTGTAAGATCTACACAACAGATGTGGGTTTTGGATGGTATCCCGGTGAAGCCAGTCAAAACTATGCCGCTCTCCTCATGTTTGATTTCTAACACGGGAATCCCATTGGTGTTGGTTCCCTCTGTAGTAACACTGTCCCCATAAATGGTTGTCAAATTACCCTCTTGCACATATTTTACACATTGGTGGAGGGTGGAGGCTACCCCGTTGACTTTATGGAGCCATGGACGTCCCAATAGGGCGGTGAAGGATATGGGAATGTCAAGCACTTGGAATTCGGTTGGCATCATTTGTTTTCCAAACCCAAGGTTCAAGGTGGCCACCCCTAGGACTGAGCGGGCCGTGGAATCATAAGCCTTAACGGTGATCATGGAGGGTTTTAGGTCGGTGGTCCTAATACCAAGTAGATCCATCATCTTAGCGGGGAGGACATTCATGGCGGAGTGTGTATCCTTGAGAGTGTGCAAGGCAGGTGAAAAACGAGGGGTCTATAGGCGTAGTGATGGCCTCCACTGATCTAGGATGTAGAATAGTTGCGAAAAAGAAGAGAGATCTTTTCCAACCAGTTAGGAATAAATGTGTTTTAAGTAAACATGAACATAATTAATAATAATGAACCGTCATGTTGCATGAGACTAAACCCATTCTCCCAAACACCAACCCGAGTTGATACCCGAGTCTGAAATGAACCTCCCTCTCCTCCGCAGCTCGTAAGAAGTGGGTCAGAGTTCCGGGTCATCGTCTGATTAGTACCGAGTCTGACAGTTCATCAGCAGCTTTACACAGACTTCTCCGAATGGCTAGTCCAGCAGGAAGTAGTAGTGGGGGTGACAACACAGCGGACCCGAATGGTCTTAGTAGGGAAGAGCTGGTACAAGCTCTAGAGACCACCAGGGCTCGGGAAGAGAATGTCAGGAAATGTCATGAGGATATGCAGAATAGGGTTATGGAAGCCATGAGGCAGAGAGGGGTAGCCGTTGTGTTTGAAAACGATGAAAGTTTTGTGGAGATCACTAATGAAAAGGGAATTGAGAATGTGCAGCCCCGAGGGTATAACCGAGTTCCGCCCCCTCAAGCTTACCCAAATGTGGAGACCTCACGTCCCACATTCCAAGCCATCACTCACCAAAATGTGCCTACCACTCATGCTCCATTTGTCCCGCCGGGCGGTTTTCCCATATACCCGCCAGGGTTCAACTTGTATGACACAATCCCAAGTAGCCGAGCACCCTTGGCCCCAGCTACCATTGGCCTGCCACCTCTGGCTTTGCCAACCACATCTCGAGAAGTGCCTTACCCACTTTACCACCCAATGGCCCAAATCTCTGAGGCTATCCTACCATATATCCCGACAAGTAACCCGGCACCAGGGTATGTCTACACCCATTTGCCACCTCAAAATCCTCCTCCGATGGTCCCATCCACCACTTCACCTCCCGCCATAATGCCAGTACCGAGCCAAACCGTGGGATCAATCAACTCAAGGCCACATGTGGACCCCCAGATGGGGTGGTTGGTAGAAAAATTGAAACAAATGGAAGAGAGATTTGAGGGGATGAACGAAAGGAAATCCTCCTTGGGGATCACCGACCCCAATAAGATTGTTTCTCTGCCTCACAACTTCAAAATGCCAGAGATAGACAAATTTGACGGAACTGCCTGCCCCCAGACTCATCTCAATGCTTATACTTTAGCCATGAGAGCAAAAGGGTGTACCATGCAGCAAATGGCCGATCACTTCCAACTGTCCTTGAGAGGAAACGCCCTCAAGTGGTTCTTCCACTTGAAAGATGAATCTCGAGCAAAATAGGATGCAATCAAAGAAGCATTCCTCACCAAGTATTGGTCAAACCTAGAATGGGAAACCAACCGGGTTGATCTGCAAAGCACCCTACAAAAGGGAGATGAACCAATAGGAGAGTTCTATAAGAGGTGGAATTATAATCTTGGGGAGATTTCCAATCCACCCAAAGAAGAAGAACAATTGGACCTTTTCCAATCATGTCTGAAACCTAAGCTGCGGGCCTTGATCAGTCATCATTTTTACCCCAACCTCCGGGCAATGGTCACTGCCTGGTCTAAATTCGAGAAGACCCTCAATGAGCAATCCTCTACTCAGACCAGTGGCAACTCCTACAGATATCGGGCCCTGACAGTCGATAAAGGGAAGGAAGCCGTGGGAGCTGTAAACAACATCCAAGGGGAGAATCCGAGACAAACTCTGCAAAAGGCCGGGAGCTGGGAAAGGCGCCTGTATGTTAGATTCGAGGACTTTGGGATTCCCTTGGGAAAGGTGTTTGAGGGCTTAGTTAAACAAGGCCTTGCCAAACCCCTGGTTAACTTCCAACCCAGAAACCCCGAGAGGTACCTTGACGAGAGTAAGAGGTGTGCATTCCACAGCTACCATGGGCACGACACCGATGATTGCCCCGCTGTAAAACGCATCACCATAGACTTGATTGACAAAGGGAAGCTTGAATGCCCCCGAAGTCCAAATGTAATCAACAACCCGTTCCCCAATAACTATGGCATTAATATGATTGAATTTGGGCCAGCAGATGTAAATATGATTGAGTTCGGGGAGCCAACACCGATAAACCTTTTGGAATTCAATGTCCCGATGGCTGAGATTGGGGAGGAATAGAAGGAAACCCTATGGACATGTCTGCAGGAAGGAAACATGAAATGCCCATCCGACTCTATGATTATCAATGTGATGAGTGCAAGGGTCCCCCACTAAAATGCCGATGAGTTGATTGTAGTAACACTTACCGAGCATGAGCTAACATTCAAAGAGTGCATGGAGGAAATGGAAAAGTCCATCAAGAGCACATTAGACAGCGAGAGCTAGGGCTCAAATGGGGTTTATCCTCCGCACGATGATTGCTTCCATGTCATTGAAGCATGTAGTTCATCCACCGGTAAAAGGACAGTCAAGCAGGTGGGTCACCCTAACGGAAAGAATGGGTCCGAAATTGCAAAGACCCCGGGAATCACCAACTATGAAGGGTATCTCGCCCGAATGAAAGGTGACATTCGCTTTATGCCCCATGAGGAGCTCCGAATCCTATGTGAAAGTGATGATAAAGAGGTATCTTCAAATATGCCTCCCCGTGTTCCTTCCCCGAGATTGGAAGAAAAAGGCTTTCCGGCCTTAGATGACTTTTTAGCTTTGCCACCGCTATCTCCACCGCCACCGCTGATTGATGGGTCCGTATTCCCAGATTACTACTGTTGCATTCTTACTTTGGAAAAACTCTGTGAAACCGTAGGAGTTGAGAGGAGCCAAAGCCATCACCCTATCTCTCTAAAAAAGATCCGCGAGTCGGCAAACACCCCGAAAAGAATGGTCATGGTGAATGAGTTAAGAAAGGAAGCATGGCCATATGGTACCCAAAACCCCTCATCACTCGGGAAAAGGGCAGAATAAGGTGACGACCCTTTTGAAGTAAGTGTACTGACTCGATCTGGGAAAGTGCACATGGAAATCAATAAAATCAATAATGTAAATATTTGTATTACGATATCCCATGAGTAATGTAACTCCAGTTTTGCCATTCTTGATAAGACATTGAGTTGAGGTGAAATAGCATTCTAATCCTTTGTTGCAGAATTGAGATATGGATAATAATTGTGCTTGAGCACTTCGACGAGAGAGACTCTTTCAATGCACACTTTGTCTTTCTTGAGCTTTCCATATGCTACAACTTGACCTTTGTTATTATCATCAAATGTTACTGAGGGACCTCTTTCTTCATGAACATCTTCAAGTAAGGATTCATCTCCAGTCATGTGTCGTGAACACCCACTATCAAGAATCCATTCATACGTTTTAGCTTTTAAAGATCCAGCCATGAAGCAAAGAACCTGAAATATAAACATTTAAAGCAGGTCCCCTTTATTCCTTTTTGGGTCCTAGAGTTAGCAACTTTTAACGACCCACTCTTGCTTGACCTTAGGATTCTTACGTCCTTTGGCATTGGGAGTGAATCTCAAAAGGTATTCCACGGCCTTATGTCCCGAACAATCACAAATTGAACAATGATGAAAGCCACCAATCACATGAGTTTTTACAAACTCTTTACTTTTCTTTGGGATAGCATTCTTCTTTGGGTCAGATGGGCCAGACTTAACAAAATCTTTCTTTTAAAATTTTGGAGCGCTTTTTCTTGGAGGGCGCATAGGGCTAGGAGGCGCACGGTGGTTAGGCGCGTGGCTCTTAGGCGCATAATGTGCACTCGGAGAAGGAGCGCGCCTTGTTTCAAGAATGGTTTTGCTGGAGGATGATTCATCTGTAGCTACTTCCTTTTCTTTAGCTTTCCCAAATTGTTTCGTTGGGTAGACATAATGGAATGATTGTCTCTTGACTTTTTCATGTCCTTTACCCATTGAATTAGAATGTTTTTCCTTGGGAATTTCAAAAGTTTGCTGATTTGTAAATTCACTATCTCTTTCAGCACAGACATCACATTTAAAGTTGTCACTAGTTGATGAGAATCCCAAGCCACTTTTATCACCACAGACTTTTTGGGACTCAAATATATTCTCCATGGTGACACGAGAATTGGACCACTCATTTGTAATCTTTTTAAGATCAGTAATTTGAGCAACCAATTCATCGTTTTGAACTTTAAGAAGTGAGTGCTGTTCTGTTAGAAAAGTGTTTTTAACAGTAAGAGGAGTCATTCTCTTTATCTGCTCCTTAAGGAGGGTGAGTTCAGATTTAAGTAGAGATTTCTCGGTCTTAAGCTGGGAAATTTCATCACATGATAGTGCTAAAGCTTCCTTCATATCACTAAAATGATGATTACCTTTTCAGCCTCTTTGAATAGCTTTTCTTGTTTTACAATGTCCTCATCATGATTGATTGTAGGAATAGGTGCAACTTGAGGTCTAACATATTCACTCTTTCTGAGTTTGCTTCTAGCACTCAGATCACATCTAGAAAATAACAATCCACCATCGCTTTGAGCCGGAGTGAGAAATCCTTATTCAACGAGCTTGCTGATGGTTGGTCCTTTCTTCCTTTTCACTTCTTGAAAACCTGCAGATTTCTTGATAGGTTTATTCAAGACATTCATATCAGGAACATCTTTAGAGAAGTCATCATCAGAATCATAAGTATCAACTTCATCATCATTTGCCACCAAACAAACGAGTCCATCATCGGAATCTTCATCGCTCTCATCTGAGTCTGTTTCAATCCAAGTGTTCTGCTCATTTGCTGGTGATTCTTCTTCAGCAACCATTCCCTTGTGACGAGTGAATTTGGGAGTAAACTTGGGAGTATGGCTGCTCTTCTTCTACATATATTCAAATTTTGGAATTGGGCAGCTTGAAGCAAAGTGTCCTGGTTTCCTGCAATTAAAAAAAACAAGGTCTTCTTTTCTTTTTGAGTCACTGCTCCTCGTGAACTTTGGAGGAGCTCTGCTGGTAGATCCTTGAAATTTGCTGGTTGAGCCGGGTCTTGAGAATTTTCTGAACTTTTGAAATTTCTTCACAAATAAAGCGAAGTCTTCATCATCCATGTCTAATAGCTCAGAGGTAGAAATTTTGGGATCAGAACTTTTCTCTTCTTTAACCAGCGCAGGCGCATGCGCTTCTTCTTTATGCGCCACCATTGCTATGGATTTTGACTTTCCTTCAGTTTCACTGATTCTTTGAAGTTTGAGCTCATAAACCTTAAGATTTGCATAAAGGTTCCTTAAAGTCCATATATCTAAAGTTCCGGCGTCTTCAAGAGCACTGGATTTATGAAGATATCTTGAGCCAGAAGCTTGGAGGAAATTTACATTTAAATCTTTGTTTGAAAACTTCATGCCAAGTGAAATACATAGATTGATAATTTCACTGTAACGTTCATAAGTTTGTCTTAAGGTTTCACCGGGGAGTAGAAAGAAATTGTTGAATCTCTTTTGCACTTCATAATTCTTGTTCTCCTTACAAACAGTATCTCTTTCTATATGCTCTTCAATAGCATCCCATAGCTCATTAGCAGTAGCACAATGCATGACTTGTTGTTTCATAGCCATGCTTAGAGTGCTTAGGAGAATGTTTCTTTCTTTGCCATCATTTTCAACTCTTCTTGTTTCTTCCTCAGTCCATTCTTCCCTTAGTTTCTTGATGGTTGGTTGAGCAGCATTGGTGCGCGGATTTGGATTCGCTTTCATAGGGATGTAAGGTCCATAAACCATGGTGTCATGAAGCCTTTCATCGATTGTAGTGAGATGAGTTAAGATGCTGAATTTCTACACGTCAAAGTGATCTTCATCAAAGACTGGAACATGTGTGTAGTTAGCAGTTGCCAAAGGTTTTGAGTTTTCCATATTGAATCGGCACCCAAGCTGTTAAGCTTGAAAAACAAAAAGGTTTTATAAAGGTGTTTGCTCTGATACCACTTGTTGGTCCCAAAGGGCAACAATGGTATGGAAAATAGCTAGAGGGGGCGGGGGTGAATAGCTATTTTAAAATTATTTTCATACCCTTAAAAATTCAATGGCGAATGCGCACTTAATCAAATAAGCGTTATGAAATGCGCCTAAGTGAGTGAGTGAAATGCACAGCGGAATAGTTAAGTAAAGTAGGCGCAAATGATTAAAAGGGGCGCAACACACACTTTAAGTATTTTGGCTCAAAGTGGGTGAAATAAGGAACTTAGGCAAATGATATAACCAACACAACACAATTCAGATCAATCAATCTACAATGATTAAACAAGCAAATAGTGAGATAAGATAATATCTTGAAAGTAAATGACAAGAAATTAATACGCACTATTTGGAGAGGTTCGATCGGGAAAATGATCTACGTCCTCTACCAAGATGGTTAGTCTTGGATTTCTAATAGAGATCTTATATAATGAGTGAGTGTTACAAATTACAATCGTTTGAGCTTATACACTAACCCAAGATCTAATATTCTATGAAAGAACAAATCCTAGATAATAACCGGTGTATCTCTAAAAGAAAGATCTAAGTGATCAAACTTAAAGAGGTGCGTGTGTGATTTTAGATTCAAAGCTCTTTAGATCTTTGAGATTGAGAGCACAAGAAAACTAAAGTGTTTTTGCTTGAAGATCTGGGCTAAGGATGAAGGTATGAAGATGTTCTTGAGAATTCTGGAAAATCAAAGGCAATCTTCAAATCTTCAACAAATGCTTGAGAGAGAAATTCTAATATTCGTAGCAACTTCAAAACGTTTAAAGTTATGGGGTATTTATAGTAGAGCCCCAAAAACTAGCCGTTGGAAATCCCTTGTGGATAAGGTTAAAGGACAGATGTGTTGTCGCTCAATGAGTGGAGCACGTGTCCTTTTATAGCCGTTAGACACATAACCCAAATATGACCGTTATGGACAGGTGTCCTTAGATGCGGGTGCATACGTGTTATTTAACCACCGTTGGATCATTGGCGTAGTTTGAATTCCTTCAAGTCTTCATGTTTTCAATAAATCACCAAGTGTTGAATCATTTAAAAATGAGGCGCGTTGAGCCTTTGGGGAGCGTGGGCGCGTTGAGCCATCTGGTGCGCATGATCAAAGCTAGGCGCATGATCATGCGCGCGCGCCAAGGGGGAGCATGGCGCAAGAGAGGGCGCATGGGCGCGAGGCTCAATTTCAACTTGTGATTTTTCTTCAATCTTGATCTTCTTGCCCTATTCCTAAGCCTATTCTATTACAATGGACTACCTAAAAAATGAAGTATAAATACTTCTTACATGTGGGTCTAAAGTCCATGAAATAAAACTTAGGTGATGGATCAATCAAATCTAATCAATCCTATTACATTGAAACTGAGATATAAGTGGGCATACCCAACAAAACTTTGTGTGTGCATATATATACATATTAACAACACAAAACAACAGATTGAAGCATTTAATCAAGAACTATAATCATTTAGAGAGAAGAACAACAAGAATATCAACATTACATTGTTTGGACATCAAATGGGGGTCTAGCCTAACAAATGGCTAGACCATTTTCCAACTCACATAAGGATCTACATTTTACATGGATGAACTTTACAAGAACAAGATATTACCTAGATGTGCTTCCTTTGCTTCCATGGGAAGACTTTTTTGTTGCTTTTCTTAAGGTGTTTGCCTTGTGATTGAGAGAGTGTTTGAGTGTTTGATTTCGTTTGTGTTTAATGAGTGCTTTGTGGTGGTGTATAGGTTCTTTAGTGACTGGGATTTGAGGGGGTTGTGGATGCTTGGGAGAGAGCCAAAAGGGCTATATATGGAATGATGTGAGTTGGAAAGTTGTGTGAATTGTGGGTGAGTTCCCTTTTGAATAATGGATGAGGGGGGAGGTAATATGGAGGAGGGTGGTTGTAAAATGACCTTAGTTCACCCTTGCTAGGCTTAGGGGCCATTTAAGGGTCAATCCCCGGGTAGATGCAGCTAGGGAAATGATCACAATTGAGTCTTTTGTGGCCAAGTTGCAATGTTGGAAATCAGATCAGTCAGGACATGTCGCGACCCTGACCCCGCGGGTCAAGAGCATGCGAGCCGGACGTCGACTTAACACACAAATACTAAAATACTGAAGATAAAAATTCCATTTTTATACCCAAAAGGTTTAAAACACAGTTTTAGAAATCCAAGTTAACAACAACAAAATACTACTAGTATAAGCTCCACAAGCTTACACCAAAAATACAAAAGATTACAAATCTTAATGACGTCATTGTTGGTAAAACTATCCCCAAAAGGTTATACATTTAAATAATGCAAACCGATCAATAACAACCTTCCCAAAATCTCAATCCTCTCGACGTCCTCCTCGATCCGTAAATCCTAATCCTTTCCTCCTGGGGGGGGGTTAAGGAAAACAACATTGAAAGGAAACGAGGTGAGATAAAATCTCAGTAAGTTACTAATGTAGTGACTCCAAAACCCGTTTCTATTTATTTTATATTTTTGGGGATTTTTATTTGACTTATATGTGCATTTTATGTGTTGCATCATATTTTATGATTTGCATATCATACTGGATTATTTGTGTTATTTACTTAGTTAGAAAAAAATAATGATTAAAGGAGTTAAATGATCAAGTTGAAACTTTAGGGTCCTAGTTGAAAATGTAAGTTTAGGGGCTAAAGTGTTAACTTTAGAAGTTGGGTGACCAAAATGTAAAAAATGGGTAAGATATTAAAGGAAACTTTCCTTTCTTTCTTCCTTCACTGTGTAAACAACTTCTGCAACTTTCTTCTTCGTTCTGTTCCTAGGGTTAGGAGAAAAGGTAAGTTCAACCCATTTCGATTTAATTCTTTTTATTTACTTACCCGTTTTAAAAACTAATTATATAAAAATGATCAGGGCGTCGAGTAGGTCATTTCTAGCCGAACAAAACTTATTTCAGCGATACTTTTTCCGGAACTAGGTAAGTTACTAATTCCCCTTTAAATGTTAAAATAGTCATATATGCTATATATGATACCCCTACTTGTTAATTTTGTGATTTGGGTAATATTTGCTATACTTGTAATTTTGGGACAACAGGAGTATATGAACTTAGTTATAGCTGGTGTTGTAATGGTTTGGGAATGCAATTTGTATCCTTAATGAAAGTTACTTAAGTTGTGTAGCATATATGTGTTATACTTGTGGGACGGAAGGAGTAAAAATTGAACTAAGGAAGAATCTGGGATTTGGCCCAAAATAGGAGGAGGCGCGCGCACCATATATAATGAGGCGCACGCATCCATCGTTACCAACTTAGGCAAAATTGATTGGAGGAGGGAGGCGTGCGCATCCCTTTGGATGAGGCGCGCGCACCCTTAAGCGAATCAACAATAGTGAAGTTCTGGTCCTAGGAGGCGCGCGCATCCTATGGGATGAGGCATGCGCATCCCCCCTGTTTCCAAGGTTTGATAGTTTGTGTTATATGGGGTATAAGAGGACAAGTGTGTATGTGATCCTTGGGGTTGTTTATGACTTAAACATGAATGTGTATGACTTTTATGTCGTTAATGAAAAAGATTGGGTTGTGACTAAATGTCCTCATTATGAACTCTTTATGAGAAATCTTTCGTGTGCATCTTGTGATGTTTTGGCTTAATTCCTTCTTGGATTAAATGCCCCGGGTTTTGTTTAGCAAGTATTCATTACTGTGCTTTTTGTGAAAGTCCAGCTGGTCTTGTTGTGGAGTCAGCCAATAGAAGAATTATAGTGGTACAGGTAAGTCCACTATAAGGTTTTCCATTGGAGCTTGTGAGTCAGGCGGTGGGAGAATTATAGTGGCACACAAGCCAAGTTCACTATAAGGTGTCCACTGTGCCTTCTAGTTTCCCCAGTCCAGATTGGCCTTGGATGGGATGAATTGCTCCCTTTGGTGAGTATTTGGGTTATGACTTTGTGTCATATTTCCCTCTCTGGTTACTTGGTTCTATTGGTTATGGTTTGGTTTTCGGGATCCCGACGGCTTCAGCTATTTATGCTGCTCAGATGGTTTTCTCTGATGGGTTTCTCAGATGGTATTCTCATCAGTTATAGTTATTGGTTAAACCTTGGCTTTGGTATCCACCGGAGTGTGGGCAATGTGATATAAGTGATATATGAGTTGATGTTATATGCTATATGCTTACTTGTTGATATTGTTTCTTTATGATCATCATATCAGCATGTAAAGTAGTTGCATTTTAGTAGCTTACTGAGATTTATTCTCACCCTTTATTTGTTTACTGTTTTAGATAAAGGCGGGTCCAGGGAATAGGACACTTGGCACGGGAGGACGTTCGTTTGGTAAGAGTTGGGACTTGTTTTGTTGAAGGTTACATTATGTAAATGTAAACCCTTTGGGTAGAGTACCCGTACTTCTTATGGTTACATCTATTTTGGTAAAAGTTGATGTATGTACATTTGTTTAAAAGTTTGTAAGCCTTCGGGCTAAGTACTTTCGCTGTGAAAGTGTTTGTAAAAGTTTGTTTCAAGTTAAGTGAAGTCTTTGAACTTCAAGTGTGTTTTTGTGCCACTTTCTAAAAGGACATTTCGAAAAATTTACTAAAAGGTTTCATAACGTCTTCCGTTCGTGTCCCGAGCGTGGGGCCAAGTAGGACCACGGGTACGGGGCGCGACAGTTGGTATCAGAGCTAGGTTGTAGATTGTCTAGAATGACTAAATGACCTAGGAGGGTAGTAGAGTATAGAGTGAGTAACGTTGAGTGTTTGATGCAGGTATTCATTAAAAATGGGTGAAACTGACGGAGATCAGGCCGGCTCTTCGGGGCAAGGGGATGCCAGAGAAGAGGCTCGAATTATGTTTCAGGGAATGTTTGAAGCAGCGATGAAAACTTTAAGTGATCAGAGGCAAGAAAGGGAACAGGTACCACCAAGATATGGCCTAGAACAGTTTCTGAAAATGAAGCCTATGGAGTATGATGGAGAGCCCGATGTATCTAAAACTGAAAGGTGGATTGAATCGATGGAAAAGATCTTTGATGCTTTGAGATGTTCGGAGGAAGATCAAGTCAGGTTTGCTACCTATAAACTGAATGGAGCGGCTGAGCATTGGTGGAGAGCTTTGAAAACAAAATGGGATGAGACTCATGTGCCTTATACTTGGGAGAATTTTCTGGGAAAGTTCAAAGAACACTTCATTCCTCGAGTAGATCAAGACAGGAAGGAGATGGAATTTCTTAACTTGGAGCAAGGTTCTATGTCAATTGCTCAATATTCAGCTAAATTCTCAGAGTTGTCCAGGTATTGTACTCACCTAGTGGCAACTGAGGAGAGGAAGGCTACGAGGTTTGTGAAAGGTTTGAAAACTGTGATTAGAACTCAGCTAGTATCCCATAAGTTGCAAGATTTCCAGGATGCAGTGGATCGAGCTTACCAGGTGGAGCATGACATTGAGGAACATAAAAGGAAAATGGAATTGTTAGGCGCTGGGAAGCAAGTTAGGCAACCACAACGTGGTGATAATCGAGGAAATCAAGGTGGATCTTTACAATTTAAAGGGTTTTCTCAAAGACAGTCAGGTAACAGAAATCAAAGTAACACTTCAGGGAGTCAGAGTAGAGGAGTTTGTAATTATTGTCAGAAAGAAGGGCATTCAGAAGAGAGATGTTGGAAGAAGCAGGGCAAGTGTTTGAACTGTGGTCAGTTAGGACATTTTCAGAGGGATTGCCCTAAGTATAGGATGCAAGCATCGGGAAGTGTGGTTGGGTCCTCTCAGGGTCAGAAGAGGGATTCCTCAGGCAAGCCTAAGGTTCAGGGTCGTGTTTTTGCTATTTCTCAGCAACAGGCTTCGGAGTCCTCTAATGTGATAGGAGGTATTATTTCTGTGTCTAGTTTGAGGGCACGTACACTTATAGACCCTGGCTCATCGCATTCTTATGTGTCTGTGCATTTTGCTTCTCGATTGCATAAGTCTTCTGAATCTCTGCCTTATGTGTTAGAGGTGTCAACTCCTATAGGGGAGTGTTTGGTGACCAATGAGGTGTTGCATTCTTGTGATGTGCATATACGTGAGCATGTTTTACCTGCTGATTTAGTTATCTTACCATTACAAGATTTTGATGTTATCTTGGGTATGGATTGGTTGGGTAAATATCATGCGTCTGTTGATTGTGCTAATAAAGTGGTCACATTTTCTATCCCAAATGTTTCTAAATTTTCTTTTGAAACTGTTCCCTGAGGTAGAGAGATTCGAATTATTTCTTATATGAAGGCTAGAAAGTTGTTGAACCGTGGTTGTGCGGGGTATTTGGCTAGTGTTCTTGATACTACTAAAAGGGTTCCTGATATTGAGGATGTGCCTATTGTTAAAGAATTTTCAGATATATTTTCTTCTGAGTATGCTATGCCTCCTGACCGGGAAATAGAGTTCTGTATTGACTTACTTCCAGGTACGGTTCCTATATCTGAGGCACCTTACAGAATGGCCCCAGCTGAATTGAAAGAGTTGAAGGTTCAGTTGCAAGAGTTACTTGATCGAGGATTCATTCGTCCTAGTGTATCTCCGTGGGGAGCTCCAGTATTGTTTGTTAAAAAGAAAGATGGGTCCTTGAGGCTGTGTATTGACTACAGAAAGCTGAATCGGGTAACTATAAAGAATCAATATCCGCTTCCTCATATTGATGATTTATTTGATCAACTTCAAGGGTCAGTTGTCTTTTCAAAACTTGACTTGAGGAGTGGGTACCATCAGTTGAAAATCCGTTCTGAAGACATTTCTAAAACTGCTTTTCGTAGTAGATATGGCCATTATGAGTTTCTTGCTATGCCTTTCGGGTTGACTAATGCTCCGGCTGTTTTTATGGATATGATGAATAGGGTCTTTAAACCTTATCTTGATACCTTCGTGGTTGTATTTATTGATGATATTCTGGTTTATTCCAAGTCCCGGGAAGAGCATGAACAGCATTTGCGAATGGTTTTATCTATTCTTCGTGAGAAGCAGTTGTTTGCTAAATTCAGTAAATGTGCTTTTTGGCTCAATGAAGTATCTTTTCTTGGGCATGTGATTTCCAATAAAGGTATATCAGTTGATCCATCTAAAGTTGAGGCTATTGTGAATTGGAGGAGGCCAGAATCAGTTACAGAAATTCGAAGTTTCTTGGGGTTAGCTGGGTATTACAGAAGGTTCATTGAGGGGTTTTCTAAGATTGCAACTCCCTTGACTCAGTTGACTCGAAAGAATATTCCTTATGTGTGGGATGAAAAGTGTCAAGCTAGTTTTGAAGAGTTGAAGAAGAGATTGACTACAGCTCCTATTCTCGCCCTACCTAATGGTAATGATGATTTGGTAATCTATAGTGATGCTTCTAAAGAAGGCCTCGGGTGTGTATTAATGCAGAATGGAAGGGTGATTGCATATGCTTCGAGGAAGTTGACTCCGAGTGAGCAGAATTATCCTACCCATGACATGGAGCTTGCAGCTATTGTCTTTGCATTACACAAGTGGAAACATTATCTTTATGGAGCAAAGTTTGAGATTTTCACAGATCATCAGAGTTTGAAGTATCTTTTCTCCCAGAAAGAGTTGAATAATAGACAACGAAGATGGATGGAGCTATTGAAGGATTATGATTGTACAATTTCCTATCATCCGGGCAAGGCAAATGTGGTAGCTGATGCTATTAGCCGGAAGTCTTATGTAGCTTCATTGATGGTGCGGGAATGGAAGATGTTGGAGGATGCTCGAGATTGGAGTCCTTATGAATCAAAGCATGGAGCTATTTTTGCGAACATTCGAGTATTTCCAACTTTAGTTCATCAAATAAAGGAAGCTCAGAAGGATGACCCGGAATTGGTAAAGATTATGGATAAAATCAAAGATGGTAAATTTGAGGATTTCTCACTCAGTTCTGAAGGGGTATTAACTTTCAGGGGTCGTTTGTGTGTACCTAATGTTGATGGGATTAAACGCCAAGTTCTTGATGAAGGCCATAAATCAAGGTATACTATTCATCCCGGGAGTACTAAAATGTATCAAAATTTGAAGCAACACTTTTGGTGGAATAATATGAAGAGAGAGATAGCGGATTATGTATCCAAGTGCTTAACATGTCAACAAGTTAAAGCCGAACATCAAAGGCCTGCAGGATTGCTTCAACCATTAGAGATTCCGGAATGGAAGTGGGAACATGTTACTATGGATTTTGTGACAGGGTTACCTCGTACTCGAAGAAGGTTTGATGCGGTTTGGGTGATTGTTGATAGATTGACAAAGTCTTCTCATTTTCTACCTATTGAGATCGGTTATTCTATGGAAAATCTTGCAACTTTGTACATTAATGAGATCGTGAAGTTACATGGAGTTCCAGTGAGCATTGTATCTGATCGTGACCCTAGATTCACATCTCGGCTTTGGCAAGCGTTTCAGAAGGCTTTGGGTTCAGAGTTGAGATTTAGTACCGCTTTTCATCCTCAAACAGATGGCCAGTCCGAGAGAACTATCCAGATTCTTGAGGATATGTTGAGGGATTGCTCAGTGGATTTTTCAGATTCGTGGGATATTCATTTGCCTCTCGTAGAGTTTGCTTATAATAACAGTTTTCAGTCCAGTATTGGGATGGCTCCTTATGAAGCCTTGTATGGAAGGAAATGTCGATCTCCTATCTGTTGGGATGAAGTGGGAGAAGCCAAGATTTGGGTGTTCAGATGGTTAATGATTCAGTTGAGAAGGTTAAACTTATTCGAGATCGTTTGAGTACTGCCCAGAGTAGACAGAAAAGCTACGCTGATCATCGGAGGCGAGACCTTGAGTTCGAAAAAGGTGACTTTGTGTTTTTGAAGGTTTCCCCTAAGGTTGGTATTCGAAGATATGGGAAGAAAGGCAAGCTTGCTCCGAGGTTTATTGGTCCATTTGAGATTCTTGGAAGAGTGGGGGATTGGGCTTATCGTCTTTCATTACCTCCTTCTCTTGATAAGATCCATAATGTGTTTCATATTTCTATGCTTCGGAAGTACGTGTATGATCCTTCTCATGTTTTATCTGAGGTTCCCGAGGATATTGAGCCGAGTATGTCTTATGAGGAACATCCGGTCCAAGTCATTGATTCGAAGGTGCAAGAATTGAGAAATAAAAGTATCCCTCTTGTTCGAGTTGTGTGGAGGAATCACAATGTGGAAGAATCGACTTGGGAACTTCGGGAAGAGATCGAGAGGAAGTACCCTTGGTTGTTTGAGGGCCTCGGTAAGTAACCCTAAAATTCGGGATGAATTTTCTTTAAGGGGGAGTGATTGTAGCGACTCCAAAACCCGTTTCTATTTATTTTATATTTTTGGGGATTTTTATTTGACTTATATGTGCATTTTATGTGTTGCATCATATTTTATGATTTGCATATCATACTGGATTATTTGTGTTATTTACTTAGTTAGAAAAGAATAATGATTAAAGGAGTTAAATGATCAAGTTGAAACTTTAGGGTCCTAGTTGAAAATGTAAGTTTAGGGGCTAAAGTGTTAACTTTAGAAGTTGGGTGACCAAAATGTAAAAAATGGGTAAGATATTAAAGGAAACTTTCCTTTGTTTCTTCCTTCACTGTGTAAACAACTTCTGCAACTTTCTTCTTCGTTCTGTTCCTAGGGTTAGGAGAAAAGGTAAGTTCAACCCATTTCGATTTAATTATTTTTATTTACTTACCCGTTTTAAAAACTAATTATATAAAAATGATCAGGGCGTCGAGTAGGTCATTTCTAGCCGAACAAAACTTATTTCAGCGATACTTTTTCCGGAACTAGGTAAGTTACTAATTCCCCTTTAAATGTTAAAATAGTCATATATGCTATATATGATACTCCTACTTGTTAATTTTGTGATTTGGGTAATATTTGCTATACTTGTAATTTTGGGACAACGGGAGTATATGAACTTAGTTATAGCTGGTGTTGTAATGGTTTGGGAATGCAATTTGTATCCTTAATGAAAGTTACTTAAGTTGTGTAGCATATATGTGTTATACTTGTGGGACGGAAGGAGTAAAAATTGAACTAAGGAAGAATCTGTGATTTGGCCCAAAATAGGAGGAGGCGCGCGCACCATATATAATGAGGCGCACGCATCCATCGTTACCAACTTAGGCAAAATTTACTGGAGGAGGGAGGCGTGCGCATCCCTTTGGATGAGGCGCGCGCACCCTTAAGCGAATCAACAATAGTGAAGTTCTGGTCCTAGGAGGCGCGCGCATCCTATGGGATGAGGCGTGCGCATCCCCCCTGTTTACAAGGTTTGATAGTTTGTGTTATATGGGGTATAAGAGGACAAGTGTGTATGTGATCCTTGGGGTTGTTTATGACTTAAACATGAATGTGTATGACTTTTATGTCGTTAATGAAAAAGATTGGGTTGTGACTAAATGTCCTCATTATGAACTCTTTATGAGAAATCTTTCGTGTGCATCTTGTGATGTTTTGGCTTAATTCCTTCTTGGATTAAATGCCCCGGGTTTTGTTTAGCAAGTATTCATTACTGTGCTTTTTGTGAAAGTCCAGCTGGTCTTGTTGTGGAGTCAGCCAATGGAAGAATTATAGTGGTACAGGTAAGTCCACTATAAGGTTTTCCATTGGAGCTTGTGAGTCAGGCGGTGGGAGAATTATAGTGGCACACAAGTCAAGTTCACTATAAGGTGTCCACTGTGCCTTCTAGTTTCCCCAGTCCAGATTGGCCTTGGATGGGATGAATTGCTCCCTTTGGTGAGTATTTGGGTTATGACTTTGTGTCATATTTCCCTCTCTGGTTACTTGGTTCTATTGGTTATGGTTTGGTTTTCGGGATCCCGACGGCTTCAGCTATTTATGCTGCTCAGATGGTTTTCTCTGATGGGTTTCTCAGATGGTATTCTCATCAGTTATAGTTATTGGTTAAACCTTGGCTTTGGTATCCACCGGAGTGTGAGCAATGTGATATAAGTGATATATGAGTTGATGTTATATGCTATATGCTTACTTGTTGATATTGTTTCTTTATGATCATCATATCAGCATGTAACGTAGTTGCATTTTAGTAGCTTACTGAGATTTATTCTCACCCTTTATTTGTTTACTGTTTTAGATAAAGGCGGGTCCAGGGAATAGGACACTTGGCACGGGAGGACGTTCGTTTGGTAAGAGTTGGGACTTGTTTTGTTGAAGGTTACATTATGTAAATGAGAGTACCCGTACTTCTTATGGTTACATCTATTTTGGTAAAAGTTGATGTATGTACATTTGTTTAAAAGTTTGTAAGCCTTCGGGCTAAGTACTTTCGCTGTGAAAGTGTTTGTAAAAGTTTGTTTCAAGTTAAGTGAAGTCTTTGAACTTCAAGTGTGTTTTCGTGCCACTTTCTAAAAGGACATTTCGAAAAATTTACTAAAAGGTTTCATAACGTCTTCCGTTCGTGTCCCGAGCGTGGGGCCAAGTAGGACCACGGGTACGGGGCGCGACAACTAATGCAACTACATGACATGCTAAGATGCAATAATCAATAATAATTCACATAACACATAGCAATTATCATATATCAGATAGCAGCGGAAATGAGCACATAACAAAGGATATTAGCCAAGGTTTTCCAAACCGATAAAACCAAATAAAGGTCGCTGCGCAGCTTCAATAATCAACAAATCATCATCTTCATAATAGCATGAAAGCTGAAGAGAAATCCCCAGTACCGGAACCAATAACAAAGGGACAGTGACACACAGTCAAAGCCCGAAAACCAATAGCTATAATGCTCACAAAGGAGCTAGCTCATCTCACATCCAAGGCCAATCTGGAGGAGGGTAATAATGGGGCAAAGCAATGGTCAACATCACAATGGACTTGGTTGTGCCATCATAATGTTTCGCATCGCCCAAACACACACAAAATACCAGCTGGGACTTTCAAGTAAGGGCTAAGTAATAAAATACTAGCTCAAATAAACAACTAAGGATTCCAAAGTAGGGAACCATTTCAAATAAATCACCAAAAAGGTGCACCAATCCAACAACACATCAAAAGATGTCCAAACAAATACAAAACGATACTTGGTCAAATTCCACACATATTTGTTCACAAAGGAACCATTTTAAACACTAGAGTTATCCACAACCCACACAAACAATTATCCCAAACTTTATCACAACGGACCGATCGTAAACGTTTTGTGTTATAAAACACCTACTGAAAACTCAACACAACCTAAACCTGAATCCCAACCGAATAAACCACCTCATCTCAAAGAGCTCAAGGAGAGCGTTAAAACGATAATTTATACACATAAAATGGAGTCCGGATGAGGGAGATATGGCTCTCGAAAGATTGGAAAAAAAGGGGAGTAAATTTCACACCAGGGGAGAGGGTGCGCGCGCCTCCTTGGATCAGAAGGAAAATCAAGTTTGGAGGAGGAGAGGGTGCGCGCGCCTCCTATGGGAGGGTGCGCGCGCCTCCAAGAAACAGAAGGTTTTGTTCAAGAAGGGCATAAGGGTGCGCGCGCCTCCTATGGGAGGGTGCGCGCGCCTCCTTGCCCGGAAAGGAAAATTCCGGCCAAAAAAATCTGGGTTTCTACCATTAACAACCCAAATCCAAAACAAACCCAATCTTCACCATTTCTAACACTACCAAAATGTGAACTAAAGTACCTACACCATTTTGAACCAAAAGGACTCCAACAACATCATCTAAGGAACCTCAATCAAGGGTGATTCAAATACCAAAATTTCACAAAATGAACAAAAATGTAAATCATCACAAAATCAACCAAAGAAGCAATAAATGGAAATCATAGTATCATCTAAGCAAAGGATGAACATTTTTAGCATCAATGGGGGGAAAAGTAACTTACCCGGATTTTCTCAAAGGTGACGGAACTCGAAATTTCTTGGCTTCCTACGATCCTATCGACGATCTAAACAAGTTTCACGTTTTAAGAAATGAGAAATAACAAGAGGAAGATGATGGAAATGTAGAGAGAAGGTAGAGAGAAACTTACCCTTTCTTGAGCTAGGGAGAGAGAGAAATGAGCTGGGAATGAGGGAGAGGTGAGGGAGAAGAGAGGGAGTAGGGAGGGAGTAGTTAAAATGATTTAAAAGAACTTACACTTAGGCCCCCTCCTCTACACTACACAACTCTAATACTCCCTACTAGCCACTAAGACCCCAAAACTCTACACTAGCACAAAAGACCAATTAAAATGCTAGACATAATTTATTATAACACATAAAATGCACACATAAATATTTAAATAAATAATAATTTAAATAAATAAATAAGCAAATAAATAAATAATAATTATTTATTACTAATAAAATAGAGCCTAGTTTTCGGGTCGTGACATTCACTCCCCCTTAAAGAAAATTCGACCCGAATTTTAACGAGACTTACCCGAATTAAAAAGCCACGGATACGATAGTTCCACTATTTCCCGAATTTCTCAATTGTCCATTCTAAACCATCATGTGGTAACCTTAAATAATGCTCACAACATAATAACTCCCACACAGAACTTCCTTCTATCATTATTATAATTACTCATTAAAATTCATATTCAAAATTGGAGAATCCAAATTGCTCCCAAACATAACTCTCGAGGTATTACAAGCTTATCTTATTCATAACCTTAATTACACTGCAAGGATACTTCCATTTGTAAATCGCATACTTAGGATTTCTCCTCAGAAATTCAAAACATTAAACCATCTCGAGCTTAATTAGCTTCTAAAAATATGAAAAGTTAAAGAAATTTTCCATCCCCATAAAATTCACCAAAGTGGCTATACCTACAAGGATTCCCATTATAGCGCTTTCGCCTTAGATGGTACCTTAAACTAGAGGTATAATGTAAACCCAAAATTTTAATACAAAATGTTTACTTAAATCCATGTCATAGTACCATCATCACATTAGTTCAATCTTTGAAAGCCTAAAACAATTACAAATACTCAGTAGTCCGAAAAATAATCCAATTTTTATCGTCAAGGGATTTCCTCTAATTCCTTTTCTTGAATTAATAATCCGCGCTTATATACCCCAAAGAAGTTTAGCAATCCCTAAATCTCCAACAGCTGACCCACATTAGACTTTCACGTATACATTCATTAACTTAAAGATACTTAGGCTCAATAGCACTGCCATCATAATAATCCCATTAGCTAGTCACATTCCAACTGACCCAATACCAAATCATAGTATTCTTTAATATGCCCAAGTATTTATACTCAACTTTCTTCACATATTTGTAATCCAAAACAAGAAATGCCACCAAGACAAGATTTAGAACCATAGAACACCCCTTTAACTAAAACTCAAAATGCCTTTAATATAGGTCGCAAATTTATTACTCTCCCGAAATGTGCTTAGTCCTTTCAAACTTAACGCGCTCACCATTATTGATGATTATAACTTCCATAATATACTCATATCCCATAACACATCATGCTTTTCTTCATACTATCCAATTCTGATGCGCTCACGTAGATGCACTACAAGTAAACAAAAATCTCCTATCCAAAAATCCTCAATTTGAATCCTCAACTCTTATAACCCAACCGATGCCATAAGGACATTGATCTAAATATTAGCACTACAACCTTGTACCATAACAACTCAATTTAACCCAAGTTCCTCCCCAAACACTAGGCATTATTCAGAGGAAAATAGAAATCTTACAAATGATACATACACCCAACAATTCGGTATAGACATCCCATTGACACCTACCTAAGTTATATATTCAAATCCCATATAAGAGAAGATGAGTATAATTCTACCCAAAGGAACGGTCTCAAAACGATTTTAAGAAATTTCAGGAATAGAGAATGTAACAATCCTCCTACAACAATCGACTAAAGCATAACATTTCTCTTCTCAAAACAACATCAAAACCTTGTAATAGCAATATGACAAATTTAGCAGGTAAGTTATATCTACCTCTAAGCACAACATGAGCACATAAGACTCCATCAGATATCCTACACTCCTCCATAGGAGTAGACACTGACAACACATAAGTCAAAGACTCAGGAGAAATAAATGCAACTAAATGCACATAAACATGAGAATGCGATGATCCTAAAATGCACGCGCTCGCTCTCTCGACACAAAATTAATACCTCCTAAAACTGATGAATCACCCGTTGAGTGCTGATTGATCGCAAATACCCTACCCTGAACCTTTAGGGTTTCCCGAAGCATCCCTCTTCTGACCCTGTGGTATTCCAGTTCCTGTCCCCGATGACTGAACTCTAAACCTCGGACAATCTTTAACGAAGTGTCCCAACTGACCACACTTCACACATTTTCCCTGCTTCTTCCAACACTTGTCTTCTGAGTGTCCTTTCCTCTGACAGTAGCTGCAGACTTTCCCATTTCGTGTCCCCTTATTAGAACCTTGATTTCCTACTATTGGTTGCCCTTGAAGTTGCCTTCTGAATCGAGTTTGCACTCCAGAATTACCTCTGTTATCCGAATGTTGCTGTTGTGACTTACTCTGCCCTCCTTGCTTACCCGGGTTAACCATCTCAGTCTTTCTTTTGTGTTCCCCAATATCCTGCTCAATCAAGTAGGCTCGATCCACCGCATCCTGAAAAGGTTGAATTCTTTGGGCTAAAAGTTGAGTCCTAATAGCTGTCTTCAAACCCCTGATCAATCTCATCGCTTTCTGCTCCTCGGTCCGCACAAGGTAGTCACAACACCTGGCTAATTCTGTGAACTTAGCCGAGTACTGTGCTACTGACATCATGCCTTGCTCCAAGCTGAGGAACTCGATCTTTTTCCGGTTTTGATTCACTAGAGAGATAAAATGATCCTTGAATTTCCTCACGAACCACTCCCAAGGATATGGTATAAGAGTCGCATCCCAACTGGTCTTCAGTGCCTTCCACCAATATTCCGTAGCCCCCACGAGCTTATAAGCTGCAAACAGAACCCTATCCTCATCAGTGCAACCAAAGACCTCGTAGATTTTCTCCATCGATTCTATCCATAGCTCGGCCTTCTTCACATCAGGCTCACCGTCGTACTCACTTGGTTTCAACTTCAAGAACTGCTCCAACCCATATCGCGGAGGTGCTACATGTTCCTCTCTCGGCCCTTGGTCATGAATTGCTTTCACGGCCGCTTCAAACCTGTCCTGAAACATTGCACGGTTTTCTTCCCGTAGACCATTCTGATTCTGAGCCCCACTAGAACTTTCACCCGTTCTTCTTCTAGCCATCACAAACAAATACCTGCATAAAATACTCATCGTTACTCACTCCAAACACAACTACCCTCCTAGGTCATTCTAGTCCACCTATACTTATACTTAGAGCTAAACCATAGCTCTGATACCAACTGTCGCGACCCCGACCCCGCGGGTCAAGAGCACGCAAGTCGGACGTCGACTTAACACACAAATACTAAAATACTGAAGATAAAAATTCCATTTTTATACCCAAAAGGTTTAAAACACAGTTTTAGAAATCCAAGTTAACAACACCAAAATACTACTAGTATAAGCTCCACAAGCTTACACCAAAAATACAAAATATTACAAATCTTAATGACGTCATTGTTGGTAAAACTATCCCCAAAAGGTTATACATTTAAATAATGCAAACCGATCAATAACAACCTGCCCAAAATCTCAATCCTCTCGACGTCCTCCTCGATCCGCAAATCCTAATCCTTTCCTCCTGGGAGGGGGGGGTTAAAGAAAACAACATTGAAAGGAAACGGGGTGAGATAAAATCTCAGTAAGTTACTAATGCAACTACATGACATGCTAAGATGCAATAATCAATAATAATTCACATAACACATAGCAATTATCATATATCAGATAGCAGCGGAAATGAACACATAACAAAGGATATTAGCCAAGGTTTTCCAAACCGATAAAACCAAATAAAGGTCGCTGCGCAGCTTCAATAATCAACAAATCATCATCTTCATAATAGCATGAAAGCTGAAGAGAAATCCCCGGTACCGGAACCAATAACAAGGGGACAGTGACACACAGTCAAAGCCCGAAAACCAATAGCTATAATGCTCACAAAGGAGCTAGCTCATCTCACATCCAAGGCCAATCTGGAGGAGGGTAATAATGGGGCAAAACAATGGTCAACATCACAATGGACTTGGCTGTGCCATCATAATGTTTTGCATCACCCAAACACACACAAAATACCAGCTGGGACTTTCAAGTAAGGGCTAAGTAATAAAATACTAGCTCAAATAAACATCTAAGGATTCCAAAGTAGGGAACCATTTCAAATAAATCACCAAAAAGGTGCACCAATCCAACAACACATCAAAAGATGTCCAAACAAATACAAAACGATACTTGGTCAAATTCCACACATATTTGTTCACAAAGGAACCATTTTAAACACTAGAGTTATCCACAACCCACACAAACAATTATCCCAAACTTTATCACAACGGACCGATCATAAACGTTTTGTGTTATAAAACACCTACTGAAAACTCAACACAACCTAAACCTGAATCCCAACCAAATAAACCACCTCATCTCGAAGAGCTCAAGGAGAGCGTTAAAACGATAATTTATACACCTAAAATGGGGTCCGGATGAGGGAGATATGCCTCTCGAAAGATTGGACAAAAAGGGGAGTAAATTTCACACCAGGGGAGAGGGTGCGCGCGCCTCCTATGGGAGGGTGCGCGCGCCTCCTTGGATCAGAAGGAAAATCAAGTTTGGAGGAGGAGAGGGTGCGCGCGCCTCCTTGCCCGGAAAGGCAAATTCCGGCCAAAAAATCTGGGTTTCTACCATTAACAACCCAAATCCAAAACAAACCCAATCTTCACCATTTCTAACATTACCAAAATGTGAACTAAAGTACCTACACCATTTTGAACCAAAAGGACTCCAACAACATCATCTAAGGAACCTCAATCAAGGGTGATTCAAATACCAAAATTTCACAAAATGAACAAAAATGTAAATCATCACAAAATCAACCAAAGAAGCAATAAATGGAAATCATAGTATCATCTAAGCAAAGGATGAACATTTTTAGCATCAATGGGGGGAAAAGTAACTTACCCGGATTTTCTCAAAGGTGACGGAACTCGAAATTTCTTGGCTTCCTACGATCCTATCGACGATCTAAACAAGTTTCACGTTTTAAGAAATGAGAAATAACAAGAGGAAGATGATGGAAATGTAGAGAGAAGGTAGAGAGAAACTTACCCTTTCTTGAGCTAGGGAGAGAGAGAAATGAGCTGGGAATGAGGGAGAGGTGAGGGAGAAGAGAGGGAGTAGGGAGGGAGTAGTTAAAATGATTTAAAAGAACTTACACTTAGGCCCCCTCCTCTACACTACACAACTCTAATACTCCCTACTAGCCACTAAGACCCCAAAACTCTACACTAGCACAAAAGACCAATTAAAATGCTAGACATAATTTATTATAACACATAAAATGCACACATAAATATTTAAATAAATAATAATTTAAATAAATAAATAAGCAAATAAATAAATAATAATTATTTATTACTAATAAAATAGAGCCTAGTTTTCGGGTCGTGACAGGCCAGGCCTAGGGAGCCGTATGGCTCAAACAATGCCGTACTCCTTGAAGATGGCCGTACGGCTGCAGTTGACTTTCTAGTCAAATCTTGTTTGCCACGTGTCGTGCTCCGATTGGTCCGTTTCTTATCCAATTGCCCAACCAACTTTGGCCACTTGTCTGACTTGGGTTGGCCTTCATAACACCATGGCTTGAATGCATTAGACGTGAGTGAATGCAAATAATGCTTCCGGTATTGGTTCCGTAACAGTCCAAGATTTGCTCGAATACACACATAACGGTGCTCCTATTGTTCGTGGTCCCAACATGAAAGTTGCTTAAAATAATCTCGTGGTCACGCACGTCTATCTGAAATATGATAATGAGCAAGGGATGACAATAATATATTTTTAAGTGCACAGAATGGATGATAATGAGCAGTTCTAAGGGTGCGGGCCCCGTTTCGGGTCCCGCAGCTCAAAAATTGAAGTACATGTCGGTTTACTCATTTTTTTCACTCAGATCATGAAATTGAAGTCCTTTAATCCATTCGATGCACCGATAAGGCTCACGTCACTCCTGCAAAGCCAAATCGAGGGCTTAGGTCAATTTTAGGGTTTAGACCAATAAGAAAGGGTTTTATAAGGGGTGCGAGATCGGGGTATCTACAGAGCCCCTCGTCGAATCTCCTTGTAATGTAAAAGGGATTCTACGATTCACTAAGAGACACACGATCTCGTCTAGGGTGTAACGGCTGGGTCCAAGGTAGGACTTCCTACGTATCTCTTTCGAGAATCAAGCCTCCGTAGTTCTAACTCAAACAAGCAATCAAACTAGTAACAAACAATGGTCGGTCCCAGATTACCGGTTTACCTACGTATCTATTTTGAGAATCAGACCAATTGTAGTTCAGGTTTATTGAAATTTAAAATGTAGGGGGTTGCATTGAGATGCGTTGTCTCTTTGCTGGGGAGGAAATTGGTATGGGAATGACTGGGCTCTCTCGAGTGGCCTACGTATCCCTTTAGGAGGAATCAAGTCAAAATGTAGTTTGGGGGAGGTACAACTCGTCATCAGGAGAGGACTACAATCAACAATAATCAAGGATTGACACAAGGTACAATCGGAGCGGGGGGGGGGGGGGGGTACATCTCAGAATCCGGGAGATGGCCTAATTCAACAATACATAAGGATTGACGCAAGGTATAATCGGAGCGGGGGGTACATCTCAGAATCCAGGAGATGACCTAATTCAACAATACTCAAGGATTGGCGCAAGGTACAATCGGAGCGGGGGGGGGGGGGGAGGGTACAATCAGAGCGGGGGGTACATCTCAGAATCCAGGATATGACCTAATTCAACAATACTCAAGAATTAACGCAAGGTACAATTAGAGCGGGGGGTACATCTCAGAAACCGGGAGATGACCTAATTCAACAATACTCAAGGATTGACGCAAGGTACAATCGGAGCGGGGGGTACATCTCAGAATCCGGGAAATGACCTAATTCAACAATACTCAAGGATTGACGCAAGGTACAATCGGAGCGGGGGTACATCTCAGAATCTCGGAGATGACCTAATTCAACAATACTCAAGGATTGACGCAAGGTACAATCGGAGCAGGGGGTACATCTCAGAATCTGGGAGATGACCTAATTCAACATCAAGATGAGTCGCATTTCTGACTCTGGGGATTGGAACTGACCAATATTTTGAGAGAACGGGCGACTGAGATCACCGGGGTAAAGTGCCTACGTATCCCTCCATGGGAATCAAGTCGAGTCGTAGTTCTGGGAAGAACCGACTCAACATCAAGAGAAGGCTTAAGATCAATATTACTCAAGGATTGACACAAGGTACAATCCGAGTGGGGGGTACATCTCAGAATCCGGGAGATGACCTAATTCAACAATACTCAAGGATTGACACAAGGTATAATCAGAGCGCGGGGTACATCTCAGAATCCGGGAGATGACCTAATTCAACATCAAGATGAGTCACATTTCTGACTCTGGGGATTGGAACTAACAAATATTTTGAGAGAACGGGCAACTGAGTTCACGGGGGTAAACTGCCTACGTATCCCTCCATGGGAATCAAGTCGAGTCGTAGTTTTGGGAGGAACCGACTCAACATCAAGAGAAGGCTTAAGATCAACATTACTCAAGGATTGACGCAAGGTACAATCCGAGTGGAGGTACATCTCAAAATCTGGGAGATAACCTAATTCAACATCAAGATGAGTCGCATTTGACTCTTCGGGGAAAGACACCTCGAAATCTAGGAGGTGACCTAATTCAACATCAAGTCGAGTCGCATCTGACTCTTTGGGGGAGGACACCTCGAAATCTAGGAGGTGACCTAATTCAACATCAAGACGAGTCGCATCTGACTCTGGGGGAAGGGACAACATAATTTTGACAGCGAGATCTAAATTTTCTCAAGCCGAAATTGATTTTGGGGTGAGTGTATCAGGACGGTATAATTGCCCAATAACAAAGGTTACACATTTCAATGGGTCACCAAGAGATAGCATTTCTCAAGGAAAGCGGTATAGTTGCAAGTAAAAAGTAGCAGACATATAACATGTGTATATTTCAAGGATACGCTGCATTCTGAGCCATGCCCAAATACTTCGTCTTTTGAGTTGCTGTGTGATGAGATTTTTGTGCTTTATCAAGAAATGAACCATCGCTTCGCGTGATCCATCGGTACTGTTTTGAGTGCTGCAACCTCATTTTGGATTCCCGTTCACCCTAAAAGGGTTTTTGATTTTTTCACAATCAAGCTTCTCCGCTTTTGGATTCGCTGAAACATTACTTTGCGTGGTCCATCGGCACCGTTTTGAGTGCTGCAACCTCATTCTGGACCCCTGTTCACCTAAAAATGGTTTTTGATTCTTTCACAATTAAGCTACTCCGCTTTTGGAGTCGCTACGACTCTTGGCAATTGATACCGGGTTAGAATCATTCAATTTTGACTGAAGTCTCACGTATATCAGGAGAAATGACACGATTAACACTGTCTGTTGTGACCTGCAAGTTAGCTCTTTGGTTTTGCCATTGTTATGGGATTTTGATCGCTTGCAATGAGCAACCTCTTTGTGAAACCAAGATGTGATTCGTTGTGTGGTTCCAACTTCGTACCTGCATAATATTTTTTGCAAGTATGTGGTCGTGCCTGAAAATTCAAGCTGCCTACGTATCTCTTTCGAGAATCAGACCAACATAGTTTGACTTTGGCAATTCGAACTGATTTTCTTCAAAAGCTCATTAGGAAATTTTATTCCCTACGCAGAAACATGAGCGTCGACTTCGTCGAGGATCCTTCTTGTGAGGACCATGATGTGGCAGAATGGATGATGTGTACCTGCAAGAGATTTTCTCAGGCAAGCAAAATATATCTTCGACATTAATATGCTCGAGAGTGTCATTCATGTGCAACAAAAGTTTTAGAACACATACATGGATTGAAATCTTTAAGATTGAGAGATTCAGAGAAAGATTGGGACAAGAATACACTCTCTTTTCATTTTGCAACCATTTTCCTTTTGAAGGATGAGAGTCAAATTTCTCCTTTTGCATAATGATTTTTTTTTTGCATTTGATTTTCCTTTTATTTGACACATGTGCATTGCTCGCATCTCAAACTTTGCTTATTATGAATGAATGAGTGAAAGTTTATGAATGAATAGAGGGAGAATCATGAATGAAATGGATTGCATTTTATTGTGAATTTGCATTTTTGTGAAAATGAGGAATATGGATATGTGTATGGTGAAGCAAAGCCGAAAGCCTAGCGCGAACACACAAAAGATCAATTCCGAACACCCATTTGATCAAGACTACTCAACGGTATATTTCCGGATGCTATTGTTGGGTCAGCCCCAGTCGTCGGCTGAAAAAGCCCCACTTGTTCTTTCTTATATCGACCCCCAACATTTTTGCTGCAGAAGCCCCAATATCTCGCAAGGATCAACCTCAGGATGTTGGCCACGGAAGCCCCAGTATCTCTCAAGGATCAACCTTAGATGTTGGCTATAGAATCCCCAGTCATGTTTGGAGGACAAGCTCTGTAAATCTGGCATATAAAGTTCTTGTTGCACTTTGAAGAGTGAATCTCATGTTGATCCAAACCGTCGTATCGAGGTCACTTCATGTTTTGACGTTTCAACCTTTGGGGGCTTAACTATCATTGAGAGTTATTCAAATGTTCAATGTCTCGCTGTTGGAGGCAATTCACAATTTCTGACATGCAATACCCAATCGATAGGGAGTCAACTATCTTTGAGAGTTGTTATGTGATTCGATGCTTCTCTGTCGGAGGCAATTCACAATTTCTGACATGCAATACCCAATCAGTAGGGAGTCAACTGTCTTTGAGAGTTGTCTTGTCATTCGATGCTTCTCTGTCGGAGGCAATTCACAATTTCTGACATGCAATACCCAATCGGTAGGGAGTCAACTGTCTTTGAGAGTTGTCTTGTACCATGACATTTTGCCATCTGAATTTCCTTGTCACCCGGAGTGAACCATACTCAACAAATCGTATTGTCATGAAGCAACATCATTGCTCTTGAAACAAAACCCGAAAACCCTGACATGCAGCCCCAGTTCGTGTTCATTCATTCAAGATCACTTGCCGACATTGAGAGTTTTAAATCTAAGGAATAGCATTCATTTGTCTCTTTTACAGTGACAACTTGCAGGAGTTGGCAGGGGAAGGCACGAGGCCAGTGTTTTGGGAAGCAAAGGGAAATCCTAGTGGGATATCCGACATCGTGTTTGCGCAGAAATTAGATGACAGAAGGACGAGAGTAGGGGGAAGCCCCTAGACTCGGGAAAATATGCATACTTACACATTGAAATCAAAGACTCAAGACTTAAACTTACGTTATCTTTCAAATGCCTTTAAATCAATAATTATGTACAAAACATTTGGACTTAAATTAGACCGTGACAAATTGACATGAGAACATCGTTGGGCAAACGTTGTGATTCGCGCCGCTGTTTGACCTCATTTGGTGAGAGACCTTTGTCGTTCTCTCTTCTTCTTGATATTGATCACACCATTGGAGGTTGCACGATTTTTTTTAGTTCTTGGACCCCTCAGTGTAAGGGGGTGATAGACCTTTGCCATCTCCAAGGCACGCGCTTTAACCCTTTGGGGCCAGAGGCACGCGCATCCCGCCACCAAGGCAGGAGGCGCGCATACCTGGGCGTCAGTTACAGATTTCTGTCCAAGAATCCCTCCCTTGCTCCTTTTAACAGGATTTGCCCGGGAAACTGACCTTTGTGATTTGGTTTTGGCACCAAAAACACACCTTCTTTACCTTATAAAACCCCTCTAATTCACCATTGAAAGGAGGGGGATTTTAAATCATTAACAAAAACTATACACAAATACTTACAAGGCATTTTCCTAAGAACCTCTTAAAGGAGTCTTTGAAGTTTCTTTGAAGTATAGGTAAAAGACTACTCTTTTCCCTCCTTTTCTACTTCATCTCTTCTCTTTTTCTTTTGCTTTAATCAAAAGTGCAATCACCCAAACATTTTGGGACATAACACCAAAGACTACTCCACTTCATTGAAGCTAGTCACGGAGTCATCTCCCTACTTCCAAAACTCCTTTTAAACCCCCTTTTTATCATCAAGAACAAGAAGAACATTTCATCATTTATGTAGAATTTGATCAAGCAAGACAAACTTTAGTTGGGCGAGATGGGTGTTTAAGTACTTCCCATCTCGTAACCTAACCCCCGAACCTTAGGCTATAAACATTAGGTTTTTCTTATGTTCCTCTAAAACATAGGTGGCGACTCTAAAACACAAATAGACATCCTAGGGTAACACACGCGCTCTAGCCAAGCCGTGGCCCCCCGGGGTATCTACAGTGGCGACTCCGCTGGAGACGTTTGAGGGTTAAACTTGCATTTTTGATCAAAATCTACATCTTTTCTGGGCATTCTGGTTCCTGATGGGGGAAGCGTGCGCCTCTGGCCTTCTTGGCCTATGGCGCGCGCGGCCCACATCAAGGACCAGAGTCTCCCGCTTCCTGATGTTCTTCTTTTTTCTACACTAATCATTTTTGCAGGGGTTACAATATACATTCAGGACCAGGGCAATCCCCTGAGTCTAAAGTCTGACAATCTGACAGGTTTTCCCAGAAGCGGGCGCCTCCCATAGACTCTGCGCCAGGTGCATCCCACAATACAAGCCAGAGGCGCGCGCTTCTGGGTGGTTTTCAAGAACAGGAACAGTTTCAGAACAGAGCAGAATGATTGGGGTGTGGGCACAATTGCCTGCATCATGAACTGATTTGGACCTCTTAACTGTTTCATTTTGTGTTTGTTTTATCGGTCACACGGGTGATTCGAGAGTTGTAATTATGTGCTTATTTTCGTTTCTTTCATAAAAAAAAGTAAAAAATGTTTTGTCACATGTTGGACCTCACACTACGTGCACAATCTCCTATAAATTGGTCACTATCGAGTCGCACAAGTTTATAACCCCAAACCCGTCGAGGCCCGTCCTAGAGAGTTTCAAGCTCCACCCGACCTTGACTCTTTCGAAGAGGTAAACCTCAACCCGTGGCGTACTTCATGACTACATGCTGGGGGTGACCTTAAGCCTCTCATTAGCCGAGCACAAGCCAACACAATTCTAGTTAAGGTCTAACAATCCGTGACTGAAGTCGGTTTTCATGTGCCGATATTTCCCTAAACTAATCTCTTCAAAACATACATGCCAAGTGGTTATTATGGACGAAAATAAAAATCCGTCCCCGCATGTATGCTTTACTACATTAATTTAGTTTAATCCCGACATGTGTAGGATTCACAAGCGTGATGGAATCCGATGAGTATATGGGACCACGAGATGGTCTATATACTAGTGTGACGATTCCATTATTTTCTTAGAAACTCAAAAGGGACCCCGTCCCTCCGACTTATTAAAAAAAATGTCTTTTTCTTATGTGGTTTCGAGTCGTGTGCCCAATGTGTGTTCTAAGCCTCTTCATGGACCGAAAGTGTTACTCAAGAATGACAAGGGCCTCTTCTGCAATATAGGTTCAATTGGTACTTACAGAGTCTACCGGGATTCAGCGAATCGGTTAGTCCGTGAAGTGATTACTCCAACAGCTCCAACAGCAACCATGACCGGCAGCAGCAACACCATGTCTCTTGAGCAACTTTCAGCTATGGTCCAAGTGCTCCAAGATCAAGTCTCCACTCTTAATAAGGAGGCCCAGAATAAGGATGATCTTTGGCAATCCTACCTCGGCAATCAAAGGGAGGCCCACGAGGCCGAGATGGAGCAAATGAAAGAAAAGCTCACCAAGCTTGCCAAGGGTAAGGACAAGAAAGACAATGAAGAGTCCGAGTGGACCCAAGGATTATTTGAGAGCCCCTATGTCAATGCCCGCACCAAGAAAATGGGGGAACCAAGCACCGAGAACAATGAGCACAAGATGGTTGATTCAATTATGGATTACATAGATCAACGCTTCAACGGACTCAACGTGGGGAAAAATCCCAACACAAGCCTTTATCAGTCCTCCATTTTCATGAGCACCATGGCCGCTCTCCCCGACAAGTTCAAAATGCCCGACATCAGCAAGTTCAAGGGAAACTCTTGTCCCATGGCACACATCGAGACTTACATTTGGGCTATGGTACCGAAGAAGGTCTCTCCCAAGGTTATGGCACAATGCTTCCCTCTTACTCTCGAGGGGGCGGCAAAGGATTGGTATGAAACTCTCCCGCTCACAGTCCGTCTTGATTGGGACACCGCCATGCTTGCCTTCAAGAGTCAATATCAAGGCAACACCACCCACCGGCCAACCAAGAAAGAGCTCGAGAACACTACTCAAAGGGACAATGAGTCCTTCATTGACTTCACGAGAAGGTGGACCGACAAGCTTGCTAAACTTTTTGAGAGGCCTAACACCAAGGAGCAAATGGACATCTTTCTTAAGTGTCTAAAGATTGATCTCCGTACCCATCTAAGTGGGGCTTGCTATACGGATTTCTCACAAATGTATGAGGCGGGAATCCGAATGGATGAGTTGTTCAAGGAAATCAAGAAAAGTGCTCCTAGCTTCCGTTACAAGGCCGCCTCTAACTCCGCAAAAGAGGCTTCAGTTAATGCCGTTACTACTGCCAAGGGGAATTACAAAAGGGTTTCTCCTCCACAAGGCAAGAACTTTCAAGATAATCGTGTCTACACTCCTTTCCATGGCATGACTATCACCGAGGCCTTCAAAGCTCTCAAGGCCAAAGGGTAAGTTGCTCCTCTCTAAGGGTACAAACCCAAGACAATGCGTCCTAACCATACCTACCACAAGCATTGTGACTATCACCAACATAGTGGCCACACCACCGAGGAATGCTTTATCCTCCGAAATTTCATCCAAGATCTCATAGACAAGAAAGAGTTCATAGTGCCTAATGGCGAGGATGTCAATGTAATAGATGTAGGAGAATTTGAGGAGACCACTCATTCAATCCCAATTGTGAATGAGGTATCCAAGGTGATGAATAAATGTGACAATTCTTGTTACGTTGTGACTTACGATGAGGTAATGAGGGAAGTAATAGAGAATAGGAAAAATAAGCAAGATGGGAACGTCAACATGCTAACTCGATCCGGATGAGTCATAGCAAGCAACCCCGCTACTTCTGCACCAAGCACCTCTTCTCAAAGACCGCAAGCTCGCGACACTCCCGAAGACCCTTTATTGATTCAACTCAAGAAAACTCAAGCCAACATCTCCATTTGGGACTTCATCGCATCCTCAAGGAAGCACAGAGATCTTTTCATCAGTAATCTCGACGACACATCGATCTCTCCCAATACAACCCCCGAAGACCTTACAGCAATGATAGGTCACATTCATTTTGGCAATGTCATCACTTTTGCCGACATGGACCTTCCACCATTTGGTTCCGACCACAATGAGGCAATTTATCTCAAGGTGAGAGCAGGGGGGAACCTATCTCAAGAGTCTTGGTTGACGGTGGTTCTGCACTCAACTTGATGCCCGGCCGAATCATGGGCATACTGGGGCTTAAGAATTCAGACTTAAAGCCTTCTACTCAAGTGATCCGAGGTTACGATAGCACTGCCCGCATAGTCATGGGTATGGTGGATATAGACATTGAGTTTGGGAGCATTGTCATGTCCGTCCCGTTCCAAGTGCTCGACGTCCCTTCCTCATTCAATTTGCTTTTGGGCCGACCATGGATACACAGTTCTAACGCCGTCCCTTCGACTCTCCATCAGTGTGTGAAGTTCAGAAATGGGGATGAAATAGTGACCGTTATGGCAGAAAACGTCACTATCCACAAAAAGGGGGAACCCATTCACCAAATCCAGCATGGTTTAGCAGACTCTACCCTCTCCGGCGTCTCAATCAACGCCATTGAGAAAGAAGGGGGAAACGAATCATGGACCCTTGGCAATCGCAAAGTCCTCCGCATGATGAGGAATATGAATTACTTCCCTGGTTTAGGCCTACGGAAATATCAACAAGGAAGGATGCAACCTATTAAGGTTCCTTTCGTCAAGAACAAATTCGGTTTGGGATATGAGCCTTCCAGAGATGACCTGAAACACGAACAATCCATCAAGAATGAAAAGGCCCGAGCCCGAAGGGAAGGCCGTCGTTATGAGATTCCCAATTTGAGGCCTTACCGCAAGACACTAAATGGCTACTTTGTCCGTTAAGGGGAAGAGGTTCCGTACGTAATATTTCCCGAGCCATGGGTTAACAGCAAGGGCATCAGAAATCCCGGTCTTGAAATCTTTGCTGACTGCGAGATTCAGAAATCCGAAAGGGAACCAATTCCCATGTCTCCCCGAGAATGGTGGGGTAAGAAAGTGACCATAGAGTCCGAAACAGAGATTACCATGGGGGAGGAATCGATAGATCTAGCTTCCATGTTCGAAGAATTGTCCATCGTGGATGAGTGCCAAGTAAATGCCATCTACGACACCAACACGAGGAGGGAAACTATCAGCGAGATCCAGCCAAGCTCCGAGCCACTCAACAACTGGTATTCTACAAAGGGGCCCGTGGTATCCGAGGAATTCTTGGTCGAGAAGATGGGTTGCATTCCGCGTAAGGTCACAAAGGAAGACTTGTTCACATTCACTTTCGAGTCCGAGAGTGTTTCCGATACCCTCACCCAAGAGGATATGGAGGCCATAGCCGAGCGTGTGTTCCCTTTCTTTGTTAAAGAAAATTTGATCTTTCTGAGTACCCAGAGATTGCAAACATCATGAATGATGAATTAACTAATAATGAATTTAATGAACTAGTTAATAACGATTCAAATAACGATGAAATAGACCACGAAAACACAACATACTTAAATGAACTTGCTCAACAGGTCCGTAGTCGTGGTGAAAATGGTCCAGAGGCTGACGAAGAACTGCATGTTGTTAATCTGGGTACCGACAAAGAGACGAAAGAAACCAAGATCGGAAGCTTCTTCAAGGGGGACGAGAAAGACAGATTGACTGCACTACTCAAGGAGTTCATGGACGTATTTGCATGGTCATACAAAGACATGCCGGGTTTAGAAAGAAAGGTCGCGGAGCACAGAATTCCGATCAGAGACGATGCTAAGCCGACATAGTAGAAACTCAGAAAGATCAAGCCAGAATGGTCTCTACAAGTCAAAGAAGCGATAGAGAAGCTTCTCAATGTGGGCTTCATCAAAGTTATTGAGTATCCGACATGGCTAGCCAATGTGGTCACAGTCCGAAAGGCTAATGGCAAGGTTCGTGTTTGTGTTGACTTCCGGGATTTGAACAAAGCTTCTCCAAAGGATGACTTTCCACTACCCAACATTGACATACTAGTCGACTTCACTGCTGCCTACGAGGTCCGCTCGTTTATGGATGGTTTTAGTGGGTACAATCAGATTCTCATGACTGGAAAGGATCAACACAAGACTGCTTTCACAACACCATGGGGCACCTTTTGCTACACAGTTATGCCGTTTGGGCTAAGGAACGCTGGGGCTACTTATCAAAGGGTTGTTACAGACTTGTTCCATGATATGATTCACAAAGAGATCGAGGTCTACGTGGACGACATGATCATCCACTCCAAAGGGACCGACGGTCAACATTTGATCGATCTCCGCAAGTTCTTTGAAAGGCTTCATCAACACAAGATGAGGCTCAATCCCGCAAAGTGCACGTTTGGGGTTATCCAAGGCAAAGTTCTTGGCTACATGGTCACAGAGAGGGGTATTGAAGCAGATCCCTCAAAAGAGATCAAAGGTTTCATGGGCAGACTTCAGTACATCAGTCGGTTTGTGCACCAGCTTACTTCTATGTATGAGCCAATTTTCAAGCTACTCAAGAAGAATGTGGCTCTAGAATGGACCGACGCTTGCCAAAAAGATTTCGACCAAGTGAAGCATTACTTGACATGCCCCCAGTCTTGGTTCCACCTCACAAGGAGAAGCCTCTTTTTCTCTATCTCACATTGAACGATGAAGCCCTTGGGGCTATGCTAGCACAAGAGCAACGAGACTCCACAAAGGAGAATGCCATTTATTTTGTCAGTCACCGATTTCAAGGAGGCGAGAAGAACTACTCCGTCTTGGAGAAGTCATGTGCAGCACTGATTTGGGTTACTCAAAAGCTCAAACATTACATGGAAGCCTTTCCAATCAAGCTAGTAGCAAAAGTAGACCCGCTCCGCTACATCTTTGAGAAGCCTTTCATGTCAACAAGGATAGCCAAATGGTACTCCATGCTCGCCGGCTATGATATCACTTACGTCGAACAAGACTGCATAGAGAAAGTCAAGAAATGCGCCAAGTGCCAGTTCCATGCTAATCTACAACATGCTCCACCTTCACAACTATACAACATGACCACACCTTGGCCATTCTCTTGTTGGGGCATAGATATCATCGGCACAGTCCACCCTACGGGGAGCAACGGACAGTCTTTCATCCTTGTGGCCGTGGACTATTTCACAAAATGGGTCGAGGCACAAGCTTACCGAGTTCTCAATGCCAAGAAAGTGGCTGAATTCGTGAAGAACAACATCATGTGCCAGTATGGTATTCCTTATGAGATCATCTCCAATAATGGTTCTCACTTCGAGAAAGAAATGGATGCACTTTTGGTTAACTACAAAATTACCAAACACAAGTCATCCCGTACCATCCCCAAACCAACAGAGCAGTCGAAGCAGCAAATAAGACAATCGAGGTCATCATATGAAAAATGGCTTCAACAGGAAGGGATTGGCCCGAGAAATTACCACTAGGATTATGGGGCTACCGCACATCAATACGGTCAGCAACAGGAGAAACCCCGTACTCATTAGTTTATGGTTCTGAAGCCGTACTCCAGGTCGAACTCGAGGTTCCTTCTCTACGGGTCTTACTCGAGAACCAAGTCAACGAGGTTGACTGGATGCAAAGTCGATATAAGCAACTAGCCCTACTCGACGAAAAGAGGTTAAGAGCGTTTGAACGCACAAGGGCTTATCAACAAAGAATGGCAAGGGCTTTCAACAAGAAGGTGAAGCCCCGAAATATCAAAGTGGGAGACTTGGTCCTAAGACAACATCCTCCCAATGCCATAAATTCCCTTGCGAAGTGGGGACCTCGATGGATCGGTCCTTATGTGGACAAAAAGATATTAAGCGACGGTGCATTCCGACTCGTAGACTTGGATGGTGATCAATTGCCAAAGGAGGTCAACCTCGACAAGCTCAAGAAGTTCTACGCTTAACAAATAAAGACCATTAAAAAAAACGCTCACTAGGTTGAAAACCCGCAAGGGCGGCCTAGGCAAAAATTAGAGCACGCGCAAAAAAGAAGCCCGCTAGATTGAAAACCGAAATGGCGGTCTAGGCAAAAAACAGGGTGCAAAAAAAAATTAAAAAAATGGTCTTCATTTGTTTGAACTACGGAGACCTGAGCCTCTTTACGAGAGGAACATAGGAAACCTTTGGGTGCGGTCTAAAACAATAATTTTTACCCAATCATGTTGTAACAAGATGCAATTTTTTTAATTCAATCATTGAACTATTTTAACCATTACAACGGACGATGTTGAGCAATAAAAGACATAAAAACATTAAATCCTAACAAGTGGTCTACTTAATTACAATCTTGGGGTACAAAGAAAAGTCTAATCTTTCTTCGGTTTGGGAACCCATTGTTTCTTGCTATAGCCTTTGACCTTCTTAGATAGGGGCAGAGCACTCTTGGAACTACCAAGGCGAGAGAAGATGCTAGGACGGGATGGATCTTCATCAACAACCTTCCCCTTGTCTTTGTCAAAGGAAGCCTTGACCGGAGCCTTGTAGGGGCGTCTCCACACATTAGGAGAATTTCCTTTGCCTTTTCCTTTGCCTTTCTTATTCTTAGGAAAATAGCGTGGCCTAGGGGCTTCAAAACGAACCGCCGACCTCAAAGGCGCAACAACAACATCGCTAGGCCTCCCCAAACGATCGAAAACACTTGGGCGTGCCTCCACAATAGGGACGGGTACCGACTTCTCACCCTCCGGAACAGACACTTTTACCTCGAAAGATAAGGTCATGGGAGCCATTCTTGACAAGGAATTGGGGATTAAAGAAATAAGAAGTGGTGCAGAATATTGCTGTGTGACCAAACTGGTCGAAACTGGTTCAAATTTATAGCTGTTGGAGAATCCTGAACAAAAAGAAAGGGGCTGTAAATCAGCAGCCCAGACGTGGGCGCCTCCTCCCTTGATGACGCAACACACGCACATCCCACGCCTTATCTCAGGCGCGCGCGCCTATGACAGACGACAGAACAGAGCAGCCCTAGTCAGTTCAGCAACTTCCCAGGCATTTCAACGCCTTCAAACCTGCAATCAGTTCAGAATCTACAGCAACAAAGCAACATTCACCCGCAACAAATGGAACACTTTGGGCACACATTTTGTTTGTAAATAGTATACACCTAAGATCGAGTCTAAATAAAACATAAAAAATGTAGATAAAATATCTAGGATTGTAAATACGTGCTAAATGTTATTACATGTTAAAAATAAATTGTTCAGGCACTCATCCTCCCCGGTCTACCCTGAATCATCACCAGCAGCACTGTGCTCATCTCCTTCATCACCACTCTGGGTCTCTTCATCATCATCATAGGACTCTTCTTCAGACTCCTCAACAACGATCTCGTGACGAGCTCTCTTTGGCATTCTTGCCGATGAACTAGCACCTCCGCGGCTCAAGCTCCTACTCAGTGACTGCCTAGCCGACTGCACAGCCTCATCCACATCAAGGGCCACATCTCTGCAACCTCGCCCCATGCCACGGGCACCCCGAGCCATGCCTCTAGCAGCTCCAGACACAGTCCCTGCAGCCTCCCTGGTCAAATTAGCCATGTCTCTACACAGCTCCAGGACTCTCTTCTCCAGATGGCGCAACCTGCTCCACATCCCCTTGTTTTGACGGCCTATATGCCTATAGGCAGCCACAGGTATCTGTCACAGCAGAAACAAAAAACCACATCAGTGTACAGAGATAAGACAGACTAGAACAGAAAAGTGGGTCGTAATCATAAAGGTGCAAGAAAAGTGAAAGTCATACCACAGTAGTCTGGGCCGGAGGCTCCCTCTCCGGTGACATCTCCTCCGGGACTATCTCCCTCTACTCATCAACAATCCCAAAGTTTGAGTACTTATAGTACAAAGGAGGCAGAGGAGGATTAAAGCAATAACCTGCCCCAGTGGGGTAGAACTGCGCAGAGGTCGAAGAGGCAGGCTGTGTTCCCCGAGGATCAGCATACATAGCATCAGATGGTTCGCCCGAAAAAGGCCATAATCCTGGTAAAGATAGATAAAAGGAGTAGCATCAACCCCTGCCACATACATGGCCCTAACATCCTCAAACAGTGCGCCCTAGTTACGAGGACAGAAAGGAGGGAACTCCGGAACCGCCGGCCTAGGCGGGTTATGATAATCCACCACCTGGCTCCCATACTGCCAGTACACCCTCTCTCCCAAGTACATGGCCATGCACTCCACGGAGCTCATTAGAAGCCTCGAGTGGATATGGAATAGTGTATGCTCTATACTACCATAAATCGGTCTCAAGGGAAACAATGACTGAGACACGGACTCAGGCCTCAGACCATCCAGATACTGCCAGGCTGAAACCAAGCCGATGGGGACGGTGCTGGTCTTCACATTTCTGGCCTTGTAAGACTACCGTGCATAGTCAGGATACAGGGGCTGTCCCTCCCGCTCAATCCGGAAATCTCTCATTCCTAGAATAGCGAAAGCCCACAGTTGCAAACAGAAACAAAGGCAGAAATTAAACACAGTTGAAAGTGCAGAAAATACAAAAATCTGAAAAAGGCAGAGTAATTCGTATACCTCCCAAGCAAGGGAAAACCCGGTAACCGAGCTCTGAGTCGAACGGCTGGTCAGGTCCATACCTCGATAGCACGCAGCCAGGCCCGCTGCACCCCAGTTATATTGAGCAGCCTGATCCAGATCAATCAGAAGGTCCAACAAGGACAAAGAGGTAGAGCTTCCCCCATTCGTAAATAGGGTGTGGGACAAAAAAAACCAAATGAAACACCGAGCCACCGCCTCGACCTGTCAGCGGTAACTCCCCGAGACTCAGCCTCAAGGAATCTAAAGTAAGTCTAAAATTTCCCCCAAGTCACTCGGGAGTTCTTCACCACGAGCTCACAATCAACCAAAGCCAACAGCTCGGCAGGCGTCCTAGCAGTCCCGCTAACATCACAAGGGACAGGCACCTTAGAAAAAGGTAAACCGGTTAAAGCTGTAAAGTCAGTCAGGGTCATAGTCATTTCCCCCATCGGTAAGTGGAAAGTGTGGGTGGTATCCCACCATATTTCCCTCAAAGCCTGAATCACATCAGGATCGTTCTTCAGCGAGGGTAAACTGGTAATGAAAGGGCCGAAAAATGTAGCAGCCACCCGAGTCTGTACATTCTCTGACAGTTTCCTCCATACAGAAACAGGTGCCTGAGCCCCACCTCGGATTTCGGTCAAACGGTTCCACCTCTGAAAGGAAACAAAAGACAAAGAAAAATTCGTCAACATAACGGCTATAAAATGGCCAAACCCAACATGAAGAAGTTCAACATGGCAATGGCATAACGTGCAAACAGGTGTGTGAACATGCAAATGGGTGTCCAAACATCCTCTTCACAATAAATCAACAATGACAACAACATACAAAGCATGATCGGAAGGGTTACTGTAGCAGTATCACGGACAAAATGGTACGACCCTAGAATGCAAAATTGTCAAAGAGAAGGCGAAATTCTTACCAATCCCGCAGAAACGAAGTGGGAAATGTGAGTATGAGACTCATAAGTAAGCTGTCTTGGGTCCATAGCCTCAACCCCGACCTCGGCTTCTTCGCCCATGGGTATCTCAAAAGGGGGAGTTTGATGACAACTCGACATGATTTCTTGCTAGATTGGCCTCAAATGAACAAAGGAAACGTTTTGGGATGATTTCCTCACATAAATTTGACTCAGAATACAGAGAGTTTAGGATATTTTTGAACTTGGCTCGAATATAATGAGCAGTTTCTGAATATATATGTTGAACTAATGCGCAAGGCGCGCGCCTCCCGCTATACACCTGGAACGCGGGCGCGTCTCACATCAACTGCCAAATGCGCGCGCCTCTCGTGTCCAGTCAGGCCAAGGTGCAAGTTCCCATGCAGGAATAAATGCATCACGTCAATGTTCCTCCAACTCCCATCCGAGTTTTCAGCTCCACCTTGGGGCAGTTCAAGTACAAAAACTCCGCAACGGAGATCACTAAGTCCGACGGTTACAAAAAAGTCAAAGTCAATCTCAATATTTCCCCCGGTCCGCAGTCAACTGTGCCCGCACCCCGAAAAAGTCAACTGCAAATGCTACTCCAGACAGAGTACATCAAAATACAGCTTCAAAATAGCAAAATTTGGTCCACAGTGAACCACTGAAATCACCTCCTCATCAGCAGAATCCACTCAACAAGTTCACATTCATCTCTAGTCCCTTATACGGACTCTATATCGGCAGGCAGACTTTCGAGTCCCTCCACATCAATAGGCAGACTCTCGAGTCCCTCTAAATCAGCAAGCAGACTTTTGAGTCCCTCTAAATCAGCAGGCAGACTTTCGAGTCCCTCTATATCAGCAGGCAGACTCTTGAGTCCCTCTACATCAGCAGGCAGACTTTCGAGTCCTTCTACATCAGCATGCAGACTTTTGAGTCCCTCTACATCAACAGGAAAACTATCGAGTCCCTCTAAATCAGCAGGCAGACTTTCGAGTCCCTCTAAATCAGCAGGCAGACTTTCGAGTCCCTCTACATCAGCAGCAGACTTTCGAGTCCCTCTAAATTAGCAGGCAGACTTTCGAGTCCCTCTACATTAGCAGGCAGACTCTCGAGTCCCTCTACATCGGCAGGCAGACTCTCCAGTCCCTCCGAATCAGCAGGCAGACTTTCGAGTCCCTCTACATCGGCAGGCAGACTCTTCAGTCCCTCCAAATCATCAGGCAGACTCTCGAGTCCTTCTACACCGGCAGGCAGACTCTCCAGTCTCTCTAAGTCCTCTATACAAACTCTAAATTTTGGCCATGGTGGGCCGATTTCTATCATCGCACCCCTACTATCGGCAAAAGTCACTCACACAGGGAGTGCACTCCTATCTCTTGTAATTTCAAGATTCTTGTTTTCATCGAGTCTTTTCTTCTTTCCTGGTGATGTCCTCGGCGGATGGTTTGTTCTTTCATCGATGCGTTTTGCTTTGCAATCCACATCGCCAAGGGGCTCTGTAGACACCCCGCCTTGGACCACTCACCCTGATTGCACATTTGATTTTTGTGTTTCTCCCTATTTTAAGTGTTTCTCGTTAGTTTATGTTACTTCCGTTAAGTTCCTGACTGACTTCGTTAAGTCCAAGGACCAAACTGAATAATAGTGCTAACTTTCTAGTCCATTCTGTCATTTTTGCCATCTCCAAGGCGCGCGCTTTAACCCTTTGGGGCCAGAGGCGCGCGCATCCTGCCACCAAGGCAGGAGGCGCGCGCACCTGGGCGTCAGTTACAAATTTCTGTCCAAGAATCCCTCCCTTGCTCCTTTTAACAGGATTTGCCCGGGAAACTGACCTTTGTGACTTGGTTTTGGCACCAAAAACACACCTTTTTACCTATAAAAACCCCTCTAATTCACCATTGAGAGGAGGGGGATTTTAAATCATTAACAAAAACTATACACAAATACTTACAAGGCAATTTCCTAAGAACCTCTTGAAGGAGTCTTTGAAGTTTCTTTGAAGTATAGGTAAAAGACTACTCTTTTCCCTCCTTTTCTACTTCATCTCTTCTCTTTTTCTTTTGCTTTAATCAAAAGTTCAATCACCCAAACATTTTGGGACATGACACCAAAGACTACTTCACTTCATTGAAGCTAGTCACGGAGTCATCTCCCTACATTCCAAAACTCCTTTTAAAACCCCTTTTATCATCAAGAACAAGAAGAACATTTCATCATTTATGTAGATTTTGATCAAGCAAGACCAACTTTAGTTGGGCGAGATGGGTGTTTAAGTACTTCCCATCTCGTAACCTAACCCCCGAACCTCATAACAAAGAATCTCTGTTTTCGTAATCAAACGTAGGCTATAAACATTAGGTTTTTCTTATGTTCCTCTAAAACATAGGTGGCGACTCTAAAACACAAATAGACATCCTAGGGTAACACACGCGCTCTAGTCAAGATGTGGCCCCCCGGGGTATCTACACTCGCATGCGTCGTGCTCCTTGAAACTGATGATGTCTCATGAGATTGTCTGACCCTCGGTCTATGTCTTGTTTTTTTTTGTGTAACGAGTGATGAAGTCTTCATTATGAATTGCCAACTGCCGTCATTGAGGCACACACATGAAATTGAAGTGTCGGGATATCCTTTCTAAAACAATTGAATTAAACAATAAAGCGAATGAAATATATGCAAAAATAAATAACTGATGTTTCTTCTTCTTTTTTTTTTTTTTTTTTTTTTACCTCCCTTTTTTGCTCTCAATTTTTGTTTTTGTTTTTTTTTTTTTTTTTTTGCACTCAAGAAGAAACATCATTGCTTCTGAAACATAACAATTTTACGAGATACAAATTTACAAAATGCGAAAATTTACAATATATCATACATTAAAAGAAATCGCCGACACTTGCAGTTGCGTGATATCTTCAGCCTTTTCTATTTGATTGGCTTCTCTGATCATGCCCTTAATTGCACCCTGAAATCTTCGTTCGTCGGGTGACTTTGTCGATTGCCTTCGTGAGCTTCGTTGATTGCCTTCGGCCCTAGTTCTCATCTCAATTAATCACAGTCTAAAATTTGTTCAGATTTTATTGATTGCTTTTAATTAAGTGAGATTCATTTTAAGCTTTATGATTCAAAAGGCATTAGATAATAACGCAAATTCATTCACTGAAACGACTATGTTACAGGACAAGCAATAAAATAAAAGAACGAAGACAACACACTCTTAGACTTAGAAGACAAAGAAGATGTGTGAGCACATTTCTAAGCGATACGCAAAAGGGACAGGATTAGGAGTAGGGGCGGTGAGCCCAGTCACAAGCAAAAAGAGATCTAGATACTAGAGGCACGACCTTACGGGTCAACACACTTCTAACATTTAACAAAAGTAACCGCTCCTCGGTCATAACAAAATTTGGCCACCAAACTAAAGGGAAGACCTTCCTTGGGATTCGGTGAGCCTCTAGGATACCTTGCAGGAGTCAAACATTCAGTAGAGGTCGGCCACAACATTCAGCTGGAACGGCTTCTGGACCATCCCATCCTCGATCATATCTTACAAAGTATGCCTCAAATTCCAGCAATCATCCGTCGCATGACCAGGCGATACGTGGTATGCATAATATTTGTTGGCGTCCCAATTATTAGGGGGAGGATTTGGCAGACGGTATCACTCTATTGGTTTCAATGCTCCTTGGGTGACTAACCTTTGGAATATCAAAGACAGGGGAATATCAAATTTATCAAACTGCCTTTCTCTTCTGGTCTTATTCCTTTGTTGATTGTTGATAGAATTAATTGACCCATCTAGATTGTGGTATGAGGGAGCTTTGTTGTAGTATCTTTGATTAGGGCCAACTGTGTGGACCCAGGACGGTGCAGGGTTGGTAGAAACATGATTCACATTCGGTGTGGGAGCTTCAGCAGATGTTTGGTAATTGTAGGATCCAGGAGAAGGATATGGCTTGAGCATTCTATTTAAAATATCATCATCAATTCGAGAACCCACACCTAAGAGGGACGCGAAGTCAGGGGAAGGAAGGTACTTTATCTTTTCAGCATAAACCGGTTGGAGGCGCTTGAGGAAAATGCGAGTCTGCTCGGCGATGTCGGTCCTTTCCAAAGTCTGAACGATCTTCTTTTGTGAACCGCTTGGTGACCATATTTCTATGGGTTTCACTGGAGTTTCGTGTATCTTTAGCGGAGAAGTAGGGCTCAAATTGTTTGATGTCACCATTCGGCTAGCTTCAGTACAGATATCGTCAGAAATCATTGTAGACACCCCGCCTTGGACCGCTCACCCCGATTGCACATTTGATTTGTGTTTCTCCCCATTTTAAGTGTTTCTCGTTAGTTTCTGTCACTTCCGTTAAGTTTCTGACTGACTTCGTTAAGTCCAGGGACTAAACTGCATGACAGGGCTGACTTTCTAGTCCATTCTGTCAAAATTACCTTCTCTGAGTCGCGCGCCTCCGACACTAGGAGCCAGGCGCGCGCGCTCCCGCCACCAAAGCAGGAAGCGCGTGCCTCTGGGCGTCAGTTACAGATTCTGGCCAGGATTCCCTCCCTTGCTCAATTTACAGGATTTTGCCCGGGAAGGATTTCTTGGTGACTGAGTTTTGGCACCAAAAACACCCTCTTTCACCTATAAAACCTCCCTTTACCTCCATTTTCAAGGACCGAAGATTGAACTTACACAAAACTATACCAAAATCACTTTCTAAAGGTTCTCCAAGGATTTCTTCAAGCAATATTTGAAGTTCTTCAAATTGTAGGTAAAAGTCTATCTTTTCCTTTCTTTTCTTTCATCTCCTCTCTCTCTTTTACTCTAATCAAATGTGCAATCACCCAAATCATTTTGGGACATGACTCTAATGATCACCTCATCTCATTGAGGTTGGTTAAGGAGTTATCTCCTACATTCCAAACTCTATTTTAAACCCCCTTTTCATGACTTAAAGAAGAAGAAGAAGAACGTTATTATTCATGTAGATTTTGATCAAGCAAGACCAACTTTAGTTGGGCGAGATGGGTGTTTCGGTACTTCCCATCTCGTAATCTAACCCCCGAACCTCAAAACAAAGAATCTCTGTTTTCGTAATCAAACTTAGGCTACAATCAATAGGTTTTTCTTATGTTCCTCAAAATATAGGTGACGACTCTAAAACAAGTTAGACATCCTAGGATAATTCACCGCTCTAGCCAAGCCGTGGTTCCCCCGGGGTATCTACAGTGGCGACTCCGCTGGGGAGTTTGAGGGTTAAACTTGCATTCTGATCGAAAATCTACATCTTTTATGGGCATTCTGATGTGGGAGGCGCGCGCGTCGGGCCGTTTAATCCTAAGGCGCGCGCATCCCACATCAAGAACCAGAATCGCCCACTTCTTTATGTTCTTCATCTTCGTCTTCTGCTATTCTGCACTAATCACTTCTGCAGGGGTTACAATTTGAACATAGGACCAGGGCAATCCCCTGAGTCCAAAGTCTGACATTCTGACAGGTGTGACCAGAAGCGCGCGCCTCCCATAAGCATTGCGCCATGCGCGCGCGTCCCACATCAGCACTCAGAGGCGCACGCTTCTGGGTTGATTCCCATAACAGAGACAGGTTTCAGTGACTAAGCAGAACAGTGGGGTGTGGGCACAGTTTCCTGCATCAGAACAGAATTGAACCCTCGGACTGCTTTAATTTGTGTTTTATTTACCGGTCACACGGGTGATTCGGGAGTTGTAATTTATGTGCTTATGTGTTTGTTTCTTTCTTTTCAAAAAAAAAAAAAAAAAAAAAAAATTGTCACTTGTTAGACCTCACACTACATGCACATATTCCTACGAACTGCTCACTATCGAGTCGCACAAGTCCAACCCAAACCCGTCGAGGCCCGTCCTAGAAAGTTTCAAGCTCCACCAGACCTTGGCTCTTTCGAAGCGGTAAACTCAGCCCGGCGTAGTCAAGACTACATGCCGGGGGTGACCTTTGAGCCTCATATTCAAGCCGAGCACAAACCACACAATTCTAGTTAGGGTCTAACACTCCGTGACTCAAGTCGGTTCCCATGTACCGAGATTTCCCTAAACTATGTCTTCAAATCATACATGCCAACTCGTTGAAATGGACGCAATAAAAATACGTCCCCAAAATGTGGTTATTTTGGACGAAAATAAAAATCCGTCCCCGCATGTATGCTTTACTACATTAATTTAATTTAATCCCGATACATGTAGGATTCACAAGCGCGATGGAATCCAATGAGTATATGGGACACGCGAGATGGTCTATTTACTAGTGTGACGATTCCATTATTTTCTTAGAAACCCCAAAAGGGATTCATTCCCTCCGACTTATAAAAAAAAAAAAAAAAAGGAGTCTTTTCTTATGTGGTTCGAGTCGTGTGCCCAACTATGTGTTCTAAGCTTTCATGGACCGCAAGTGTTACTCAAGACTGACAAGGGCCTCTTCTGCAATATAGGTTCACATTGGTACTTACAGAGTCTACCGGGATTCAGCAAAATCGGTTAGTCCGTGAAGAGATCACTCCAACAGCTCCAACATCAACCATGACCGGCAGCAGCAACACCATGTGTCTCTCGAACAGCTCTCAACTATGGTCCAACTCCTCCAAGAGCAAGTCTCCACCCTTAATAAGGAGGCACAAAGCAAAGATGACATTGGCAATCCCACCTCGACAGCCAAAGGGAGGCCACGAGGCCGAGATGGAACTAATGAAAGAAAAGCTCACTAACCTTGCCAAGGGGAAGAACAAGAACAATGACGATGAATCCGAGTGGACCGAGGGTTTGTTCAAAAGTCCTTATGTCAACACCCGCACCAAGAAAATGGGGGAACCAAGTTCCGAGAACAATGAGCCCAAAATGGTGGATTCATCATGCCTACATCGACCAAAAATTCAATGGGCTCAACATGGGGAAAGGCTCCGACACAAGCCTTTATCAATCATCCATCCTCATGAGTACTATGGCCGCTCTTCCCGATAAGTTCAAGATGCCCGACATAAGCAATCAAGGGCACATCTTGTCCCATGGCTCACATTGAGACTTATATTTGGGCAATGGTTCCGAAGAAGATCTCTCCCAAGGTGATGGCTCAATGCTTTCCTCTCACTCTCAAGGGGGCGGCAAAAGATTGGTATGCTACTCTCCCGCTCACTGTCCGTCTTGATTGGACTCCGCCATGCTTGCCTTCAAGAACCAATACCAAGCAACACCACTCACCGGCCCACAAGGAAAGAGCTAGAGAATACTACTCAACGAGACAATGAGTCCTTCATCGACTTCACAAGGAGATGGAATGATAAACTCTCTGAAATTGTCGAGAGCCAAACACAAACACAAGAGCTAATGGACATCTTTCTCAAGTGTCTCAAGATTGATCTCCGTAACCACCTAAGTGGGGCTTGTACTCCGACTTCTCCCAAATGTATGAGGCGGGGTAGGCATAGATGACTTGCTCAAGAGATTAAGAAGGCCACTCCTTACCGCTACAGGCCGCTTCCAACTCCACAAAAGAGGCCTCGGTCAACGCCGTCACTATTGACAAGGGGAATTACAAAAGGTTCCTCCACCTCAAGGGAAGAAGTCCCGAAGTGACCGTGTCTACACGCCTCTCCAAGGCATGACTCAACCGAAGTATTCGAGGTCCTCAAGGCAAAGGGTCAAGTCACACCCGTGCAAGGGTACCAACCCAAGACGATCCACCCAATCATGCTCACCACAAATATTGTGGCTACCACCAATATAGTGGCCACACCACCAAGGATTGCTTCGTTCTCCGCAATGTCATTCAAGATCTCATAGATAAGAAAGAATTTGTAGTGACTAGTGACGAGCATGTCAATGTAATAGAGATAGGAGAACTCGAGGGGACCACCCATTCAATCCCAATTGTGATGGGGGCCCCATGTTATGAATAAACTTGACAATTCTTGTTATGTAGTGACTTACGATGAGGTAATGAGGGCAGTACTAGAGAATAGGAAAAAGAAGCAAGATGGTAACGTCAACATGCTAACTCGATCTGGTCGAGTCATATCAAGCAACCTTCCACTTCCGCACCAAGCTCCTCTTCTCAAAGACCGCAAGCTCGCGACACTCCCGAAGACCCTCTAATTTTCCAACTCAAGACAACTCAAGCCAACATCTCTATTTGGGACCTCATTGCATCCTCGAAGAAACACCGAGATCTTGTCATCATCCGCAATCTCGATGATACATCAGTTTCTCCCGATACTACCCCCGAGGACCTCACGGCAATGATTGGTCACATTCATTTTGGCAACGTCATCACCTTTGCCGATATGGACCTTCCACCATTTGGTTCCGGCCACAACGAAGCTATTTACCTCAAGGTACGAGCAAGGGGAGGCCCGTCTCAAGAGTCTTAGTGGACGTGTTTCCGCACTCAATCTCATGCCTGGCAGAATCATGGGCATACTGGGGCTTAAGGATTCCGATTTGAAGCCTTCTACTCAAGTAATCCGAGTTATGACAGCACCGCCCATACAGTCATGGGTATGATCGAAATAGACATCGAGTTTGGAAGCATGGTCATGTCCGTTCCATTCCAAGTGCTTGATATCCCCGGCCTCGTTCAACTTACTTTGGACGACCATGGATTCACAGTGCTAATGCCGTACCATAAACTCTCCACCAATGTGTCAAGATCCGAAATGGTGATGAAATAGTGACCGTCATGGCTGAAAACGTCACTATCCACAGAAAAGGTGAGCCCGTCCACCAAGTTCAGCATGGTTTACCAGACTCCACTCTCCGGGGTCTCAATCACGCCATTGACAAAGAGGGGGAAACGGATCAGGGACCCCCGCAATCACAAAGTCCTCCGCATGATGAGGAATATGGACTACTTCCCTGGTTTAGGCCTAGGGAAATATCAACAAGGAATCCTATATCCTGTGCAAGTCCCATTTGTAAAGAACAGATTCGGTTTGGGGTACGAGCCTCCAAAGAAGACTTGAAACAAGAGCAAGCGATCAAGAGCGAAAAGGCCCGAGCTCGTAAAGAAGGCGTCGTTATGAGGTCCCTAATCTGAGGCCTTACCGCAAGAACGTTGAATGGTTTTTTGTCCGCCAAAGGGAAGACGTTCCATACATGATCTTTCCCGAGCCATGGGTTAACAATAAGGGTGTCAAAAAGCCCGGCCTCGAAATCTTCTCCGATTGTGAGATCCAGAAATCCGAAAAGGAACCAACTCCCATGTCGCCCCGGTGAATGGTGGGGAGGAAGATGACTATAGAATCCGAGACAGAAATTACCGTGGGGGAAGAACTGACAGATTTAGCCTCCATGTTCGAAGAGCTTGCCACGATGAATGAATGCCAATCAACGCCATCCATGACACACCGTATCATGAACGAGACTATCAGTGAGATCCCGCCAAGCTCCGAGCCGATCAATAATTGGTATTCAACGAA
>JAOWBW010001375.1:96283-281840 GCA_026119855.1 Campanula takesimana | reverse complement strand
CACTTACGTCACACTAAAATCCGTCAGGGGGAAAGTATTCAGTGACCAGCTTGCCGAATTCCCGTGTGACGAAGTGAAGGGGGAAGACGTACAGTTCCCCGACGAGCATTTAATTTGTACTACAACCGAGGAAAATAAGTGGCAGCTTTTTTTCGATGGCGCCGCCAATAAGCACGGTTTTGGTATAGGAGTATTGCTTGTCGATCCAAAAGACATCTACACTCCCATTGCCGTCCGTCTGGAATTCAAAGCTACCAACAACATTGCCGAGTACGAAGCATGCATAGCAAGGCTCGAAGCAGCTCTCAAAAGAAACGTCACGGAACTAGAAGTATTCGGCGACTCTTTGCTCCTTATCAATCAGCAATCGGGTAAATGGCAAATCCAAGACCCGACCCTCCAACAGTATGGTCAGCACCTTAAAGAATTGGTTGAACAATTCCAAGAGATCACTTTCAACTACCTGCCAAGGGATAAAAATCGCTTCGCCGATGTACTGGCCACCATAGCTTCATTAGTCGAAATGCCCAAAGGGAAAATGGTGAAGCCTTTCAAAATTGCCCGAAGGAACAGTCCGGCGTACTGCATGAGTATCGAGATCAACGAGGTTCAAACAAACTCTCCGTGGTATTCGGATATCATGAATTTCCTCAAAGATGGCACTTATCCCGAGAATAGCAATAAGAAGTCTCAAGCGGCTCTGCAAAGGCTAGCCTCTCGGTACGTACTGATTGGGGACCGAGTCTATAAAAGGCACCACGACGGGATCAATCTCTTATGCGCCAATGAGGCCGAAGCTCAAGAGATAACGTGTGAAGTGCACGAAGGAGAGTGTGGACCCCACATGAATGGGTTTATGCTAGTCAAGAAGATACTCTGCATTGGTTACTATTGGAGCACTATGGAACGAGACTCTATCGAGAAAGTTAAAAGGTGTGCCAAGTGCCAATTTCATGCTAATCTACAACATGCTCCACCCTCACAAATTTACAACATGGTCACACCTTGGCCTTTCTCTTGTTGGGGGATAGACATCATCGGTAAAGTCCATCCTGCCGGAAGCAATGGGCAGTCATTCGTCCTAGTGGCCGTCGATTACTTCACAAAGTGGGTTGAAGCACAAGCCTATCGGACCCTCAACGCCAAGAAAGTGGCCGAATTTGTAAAGATTAATATCATGTGCCGATACCGCGTGCCTCATGAAATCATTTCCGACAACGGCTCTCACTTTGAGAAGGAAATGGATGCACTTTTGGTAGAATACAAGATCACCAAACACAAGTCATCTCCTTACCGTCCCCAAGCAAACGGCGCGGTTGAAGCAGCAAATAAGACCATCGAGACCATCGTCAAGAAAATGGCCTCAACAGGAAGGGATTGGCCCGAGAAGCTACCATTGGCATTGTGGGGCTACCGCACATCAATACGGTCAGCAACAGGAGAAACTCCTTATGCGCTAGTCTATGGTTCTGAAGCCGTACTCCCAATCGAACTTGAAGTCCCATCTCTACGGGTCCTCCTCGAGAATCAAGTCAACGAGGTCGACTGGATACAAAGTCGATATGAACAGCTAGCCTTACTCGACGAGAAAAAGCTAAGAGCACTCGAACGCACAAGGGCGTATCAGCAAAGGATGGCAAGAGCTTTCAACAAAAGGTAAAGCCTCGAAACATCAATGTGGGAGATTTGGTCTTAAGACAACATCCTCCTAACGCCATGAATCCCCTGGGGAAATGGGGACCCCGATGGATCGGTCCGTACGTGGTCAAGAAGATACTAAGCGGCGGTGCAGTCCGACTCGTGGATTTAGATGGTGACCAGCTGCCAAAGGAGGTCAACCTCGACAAGCTCAAGAGGTTCTACGCTTAATAAACAAAGACCATAAAAAAAAAAAAAAAAAAAAAAAAATTCGCTCGCTAGGTTTAAAACCCGCAAGGGCGGCCTAGGCAAAATTAGAGCACGTGCAAAAAAGAAGCCCGCTAGATTGAAAACCCGAAAGGGCGGTCTAGGCAAAAAACAGGGTGCACACCAAAAAAATAAAAAATGGTCTTTGTTTGTTTGAACTACGGAGACCTGAGCCTCCCAACTGGAGGAACGTAGGCAACCTTCGGGTGCGGTCTAAAACATATCAAAAATACCCAATTCACTTCAAATAACAAGATGCAATTTTTATTCATTCAATGATTATTCAAACCATTACAACGGATTTATTGAGCAACAAAAGACATCAAAACATTAAATCCTAAACAAAGTGGTCTAATTTAATTGTAATCTCTTAGGGTCCTAAGAAAAATCCAATTTTCTCTTAGCCTTCAAAGAACCACCCAATCGTCGCTCAATCCTTTTCTTCTTGGATAACGGAGGAACACTGAACACTAATACGCACCGAAACCTTCTGTGTTGCGGCACGTCTCTTGGCATAAAAGTCATCCAAAGGAGTACCAAAAGGGTCAGCAAGAATGTTACTCGAATCAACAGCAGCCTCCCTATATCTCAAAGCCCTGCTAGGCTCAAAACCCTTTCCCAACAACTCGGCACGAAGCACATCGACCCAAGTGATGCCACGGTAAAGGGTGCCGAACAAATAATCCAAGTAGATCTCGGGAAGGAAGACACTCCCCCGATGCAGAGGAGCAAAAGCCCAACGGTTGCAATCATCTCCCCAAGCCGACTGAAGCTCACCCGAGAAGTCCGGACCCATGTAAGCAACTGGACGAAGCCTTCCGTCCCTCAGAAAAGGAATTATCTGTTGGCGACCAAACTGCCGCAGAACCCGCTCTGGCTGGTAAAATGACGAATCTCTCAAGCCGGGTACAACCACGTGCTGAAAACCAAGAGTCCATTCCACAAAAGGAAGAAGACCCCAAGAAGGAGGGCACCACTCAATATCGACGGTTACCCGAGAGGCAAAGAATTCTTCCAACCATCTTCAGATAAATCCCGGATCAATAACTTCCTCCTATGAACAGCAAAAGGAGACAAATCACCATCCGGGAATAAATCTTGAAGTGTTCTCGGAGCCATATAGTCAAGAGCAAAGGGCTTCCCCGACAAATCTTGTCCGTCCTATGTAACTCATCAAGGCCGTGCAACGTCTCCCCTACAATAAGAGGGATTATACTAAATTGTTGCTCCTTGGCTTGCAAAATAATCTCAGGCAATGGCGCATCCGCAGTCCCGAAGGGTGTGACGAACAGTACTTCACTAAAAAGACAAGCAGCCATGGCATTTCTCTTGAAAGATTGAACAACCGGATCCTCCGAGTGTAAACTGAAGAACATCGGCAACTCAGTTATGTCGATCACGGTACCGTGCAACATCTTCCCCACATCCTCAACAGGGAGATTCAGTAACTCAACCCAAGAGTCAATGGCACCACGGTGATATTTAGGGACGGCAATCCGACCGGCCAAAGGCATGCCAAAGATGGCCCCGAAATCATCAACAGTGGGCACCATTTCATTAGCTGAAAAGTTGAAGGTATGGCTATCGCAATCCCAGAAAGCCGCGGCAGCTCTCAACAAATCCCAATCCGGCCTCAACGTCCGCAAAGTGAAAAGAATTCGGAACCCGAAGTCTTTAATGAAGGCCTTCTTGGGATGGGTCTTGAAAGAATACATAAAAGTGTCCAAGTACTTTTCATACCCACTAACAACCTTGGCATCAAGAACAAAAGAATTGGAAGCCATGGAAAATGTTGATCACAAGCAAAGTTGAGCAATAATATGGTGTTCAAAAATGGCAGAAAGGAGCTGTGAGAATCAAGTGGTCGAACAGAAGATGATATTATAGCTGTTGGGGGTTATTTTGGCCGGCAAATGTCAAGCCCGGAATTCCGCCTCCCAGACGCGCGCGCCACCCGCCAGCGGTCTGAAATGCGCGCGCGTCACAAGCCTACAGAGGAAAGCGCGTGCCTCCTAAGTCTAGATCACTTCAGAAAAGGCCTTGTCAGAGATCTCCAGCCTAAATCAAGACACAGCCCCTGTCCTCGGACACCCAGTTGGGCACACCTTCTTCTGGTCCGCCCTTAAGGCATGTCAAAGATTGAAAGTAGGATAGAAACTCCCACTCAAAAGTAGGCTGTCCTTCTCCAGATTCCAAACTCCCTAAGTTCTGTCACGGGTGACATACCCCCCTCAAGGGTCAATCTCAACATTTCATCCCCAGCAGGGATATTTTTCTGGTCGCGGTCAACTTTTCCCGCACCCCACAATTCAAAAGTCAAGCGTGACTCCAAATGGCACGAGACTTCAAAGCAATACCTCATCAACGAATTTCACTAACGGATTCGTCCTCAAAGTTCACTAACGGCCTCTCCAAAAGTTTACTAACGGCCTCTCCAAAGGTTCACTAACGGCCTCTTCAAAGGTTCACTAACGGCCTCTTCAAAGGTTCACCAACGGCCTCATTCAAAGGTTCACTAACGGCCTCTCCAAAGGTTCACTAACGGCCTCCTCAAAGGTTCACCAATGGCCTCATTCAAAGGTTCACTAACGGCATCTCCGAAGGTTCACTAACGGCCTCCTCAAAGGTTCACTAACGGCCTCTCCGAAGGTTCACCAACGGCCTCATTCAAAAGGTTCACTAATGGCCTCTCCGAAGGTTCACTAACGGCCTCCTCAAAGGTTCACTAACGGCCTCTCCGAAGGTTCACTAACGGCCTCGTTCAAAAGGTTCACTAACGGCCTCATTCAAAATATTCAGCCGACAGGTTCACCTAACGGATAATGCCACCCCCTCTATCAACAAAAGCCGCTCACACAGGGAGCGCGCCACTATCTCTCGTAATTTCAAATTCCTGCTGTCATCAAGTCTTTGCTTCTTTTCTTGGTGATGTCCTCGGCGAGTGTTTTTAACTTTCGTCGACGCGTTTTGCTTTGCAATCCACGTCGCCGAGGGGCTCTGTAGACACCCCGCCTTGGACCGCTCACCCCGATTGCACATTTGATCTTGTGTTTCTCCCCATTTTAAGTGTTTCTCGTTAGTTTATGTTACTTCCGTTAAGTTCCTGACTGACTTCGTTAAGTCCAGGGACTAAACTGAATAACAGGGCTGACCTTCTAGTCCATTCTGTCAAAATTGCCTTCTCTGAGTCACGCGCCTCCGACAGGAGGAGCCAGACGCGCGCGCCTCCCACCCAGTCAGTTACAGATTTCTGGCCAGGATTCTCTCCCTTGCTCAATTTACAGGATTTTGCCCGGGAAGGATTTCTTGGTGACTGAGTTTTGGCACCAAAAACATCTCTCTTTCACCTATAAAAACCTCCCTTTACCTCCATTTTCAAAGGACGAAAACTAGGGACAAAAACTTACACAAAAACTTTGACCAAAAAGGGCCGAAAGAACTTGACTTTACCAAATTTCCTACTTTCAAAGCATTTTCCAAAGGATTTCTCCAAGTAATTCAACAAGAAGTGTTTGAAGTCTCTTGAAGTCTAGGTAAAGCTATTTCTTTCCCCTTCTCAACTTCATCTCTTTTCTCTTTCTTTTGTATTATCAAAGTGCAATCACTCAAATCATTTTGGGACATGACTCTAATGATCACCTCATCTCATTGAGGTCGGTTAAAGAGTTATCTCCTACATTCCAAACTCTATTTTACAACCCCTTTTTACGATTTAAAGAAGAAGAAGAAGAACGTTTATCATTCATGTAGATTTTGATCAAGCAAGACCAACTTTAGTTGGGCGAGATGGGTGTTTCGGTACTTCCCATCTCGTAATCTAACCCCCGATCCTCAAAACAAGGAATCTCTGTTTTCGTAATCAAACTTAGGCTATTATCAATAGGTTTTTCTTATGTTCCTCAAAACATAGGTGGCGACTCTAAACAATCTAAAACAAGTTAGACATCCTAGGATAATTCACCGCTCTAGCCAAGTTGTGGTTTCCCGGGGTATCTACACCACCGTACAGCTAGACAGGCGCCGCACGCCTGCTTTCGAGCCGTACGGCTGCGGGTTTGGCTGACAGTTTTATTTTAAGTAGTTCTTGTCTAACAAGAATACCTAAGTCCTAAAGGGTTTTGGACACCCTAAGTATATAATGTAAACTGACAGGAATTGTTCCCTAGTTGTTGATTTGATCAATTCCAAAGTCTTTCTTAGAAAGAGAATTCACACATTATATTCTTGGGTTATTGTGATTGATTAATCCCAATTATCAAGTCACAATAATAAAAATTAAAATCTTTGAAGAATCGTTCTTCAACATCGTTGATCAAACTGAAGTCCTAGCAGTCAAGTTCAGGAAGGTGTTCTTGAAATCTGTTCGTTGTGTGGATCACCGGTAGAGGGCGTTCATCTTAACGTTTAATCCAAGTTTTACATAACGATCTACAAGGGTTAGTTTCTTTCATCTTGTTATTATGAATTATTGTTCATAACGGATCTAGGCTATTGGGTTTTATTCATGTCTATCTTCTGCTGCGCATGATTGCACGAAACCCAACACTGGAAAGGTCCGAGGATCCGTTTGCCGTAATTTAAAGTCGAGAGAAGACCTGGTGAGATCTGAGGATCCGTTTGCCATCATTTAAATTCCAGAGAAGACCTGGCGAGATCCGAGGATCCATTTGCCGTCATTTAAAGTCGAGAGAAGACCTGGCGAGATCCGAGGATCTGTTTGCCGTCATTTAAAGTCGAGAGAAGACCTAGCGAGGTCTGAGGATCCGTTTGCCGTCATTTAAAGTCGATAGAAGACCTGGCGAGGTCTGAGGATCCGTTTGCCGTCATTTAAAGTCGAGAGAAGACCTGGTGAGATCCGAGGATCCATTTGCCATCATTTAAAGTCGAGAGAAGACCTGGCGAGATCCGAGGATCTATCTGCCGATGAATGCGAGTTTGTTGAGTAGACTTTATTAATAAAGAGGTGGTGATTTCAGCGGTTCACCATGGACCAAATTACTGCTTGGAGTTGTATGCTATCTGGAGCTGTACTTGTTGTTGACTTTATGGGGTACAGGCACAGTTGACTACGGACCGAAAGAATGTTTTCCTTTTAGAGAGGAAAATGTCAAGATTGACTTTGATTTTTGTAAGAAAGACACACCCTACTTTAAGTTTAGTGGGAGTTTCTATCTAATTTTAATTTTGTCATGCCTTAGAGGCTGACCAAATTAATGTGTGCCCAACTGTGTCCCCAAGGGCGGAGCTGTCGTGACTTTGATGAAGAATGTGGATCCTGCTGATTTTGGGAGTGTACGGCCTTTATTCATGCATGATTTCTTCTTTTGACTAGGGCCAGCTGAGGCATTTCTGAAACGAGAGGCGGGCGTTCGGGACGCGCGCGCTTCCCAAGTGGGTGGTAGGAGGCGTGCGCTTCTGGGGAGCGAACTTCAGGGCTTGACATTTACTGGCCAAAAGATCCCCAATAGCTATAATATCAGCCTGTGTTCGAACATATTCTTCCAACAGCTCTTTTCTGCCATTCTTGAACATCTTTTCTTGCTTGATTTTGTTTGTAATCCACCTTTTCCATGGCTTCCAATTATTTCACTCTTGACACCAAGGTTGTTGGTGAGTATGAGAAGGATTTTTCAACCTTCGTTTATTCTTTCAAATCCCATCCTAAGAAGGCTTTTGTAAAAGACTTCAGGTTCCGAATTCTCTTCACACTTCGGACCTTGAAGCTGGATTGGGATTTGTTGAAGGCCGCTGCAGCCTTTTGGGACTGTGACAGACACACTTTTAACTTTTCGGCAAATGAAATGGTGCCGACTGTTGAGGACTTTGGTTCCATTCTTGGCATGCCATTGGTGGGTCAGATTGCCGTCCCTAAATACCATCGGGGTGTGATTGACTCTTGGTCCGGTTTGTTGAACCTCCCTAATGAGGATGTGAGGAAGATGTTGCACACCACCGTGGTTGACATAACTGAGTTGCCGATTGTGAATACCCCTTTCCGATGAAGCGACGCATGGGAAGTATCTTGTGATTATTTTTATTTACAAAGGGAATATTCTTAACGACATTAAAATTATGAGAGTCGCCACGCCGTTTTAATTAAAGCCAAAACATTGAAAAAAGCATGTTTAATGGGTTCGGGGGTCAAATTACAACAAGAGAAGAATATTGGACGTTATCACTCCTATTCCCGAATTGATCGGTCTTTCTATCATGATGAATGTGTTAGTAGTGTGTTAGTGATTTAGACCGGATCCGAAGATTGCCTACGTTCCTCTCAATTGAGAAGCTCAGGTCAGCGTAGTTCGCAGAGAATTAGAATAGGCAGAAGAATCGGGATCATGCATAATGAGGGGGGAATTACCTAAAGATTAGGGTTTAGAAGTAGTTCCTAGATCATCCTCGGGTTGATGAACCCTCGATCATCATCGGCTATGAAATAATATGTAATTATGAAGATCGCAACCCTAAATATAGCATAAATAAGGTTTTAATCTATGAACACGAAGAACATGCGAAGAACATATTATGAACATATGAATGAGCATGCAAAGAATATGAAGAAACTATGAATAAACATGTACGAACATGAATATTAAAAGATCTACATTAAAGATAATGCTAGAACACGAAGAAAAAGTTAGAAAACTTACCTATGTTGGCAAGAAATAAACCTTGGATGTTCTTGAGTGTTTGAATGCTTAATTAGAGAGCAAAATTGTGTTTAAGAACTCCAAAACTCGGACTTAGAGCTCTCAAACTCGGATCCTTAAACCAATAGCCTGGAGTGGTTTATATAGTAAACTGATGGGAGGATCTGATGGTCCAGATCATCCGGCGCAAGGTTGGCCGCCTGGCCATTGTTGATGCCGGTGACAATAGTGGCCGCGTGGCCAAGATCAACGCGGAGCAATGTTGGCCGCGTGGCCAAGGTTGCCGGCTGACTTGATTTTCAAGCTAGGGTTTCACTGTTGCTTTATGGTAACCCTAAGTTGCCTATTTTGATGGATTTTGTCATAAATGAGATATTTTGGGAATCCAGGACAAGTCTTTGCAAGGTTTCTAATTCCTATAAAGTCCTTGTATATTTGGGAAAGTCCTAATAAACTCATTTTCAGATCGGGTACTAACAGTAGCCCCTCGGCGACGCTTCTTGCAAGGCAATGTGGGGTCGACGATAAAAGAAGGATCCGTCTGAAACATGAGCTTCAAAACAGATGAAAGGTAAGGGAACGGCTGAACCTTGACAGGCGACCTACGTATCCACGGGGGAATCAAGCCAAACGTAGTTCAAATCTGATGGGAAATTGGGAATAACTGTCCTCTAGTGGGGAGCAACATCTTCTACTGGGGAAAATGCACCTGCTGGGGATGAGAGATAACCGTGTCGGTCGGGTGGCTGGACCTTTTCAGGTTTCCTACGTATCCTCTGAGGAATCAAGCCGGTCGTAGTTCGGAGATCTACTGGGGACAAAACGAGATATCGGACTCCTACGGGCACTATCCTGTACGAAGAACGAATCATTCGTAAGCAATGAAGTTATTTGGACTACGCTGTCTAAATAATCCCAAGATGAAATGGTAAGCGCAATCAGGATCGCCAGGGTTCCTGCCGATTGCGCTAAAGTAATAGATGTCTGATCTCTCACGAACAGAAACGCCGAGGCTTCTGCCAACCACGATCGATCTAGGATGCGTATGTCATAGAGGCGCCGAAGTCTCTACAATCATACGAATCTCGATAATAGATGCTGGATCTCTCGCAAATAGAAATGCCGAGGCTTCTGCCAATTACGATTGATCTAGGACGGTATGTCATAGAGGCGCCGAAGTCTCTACAATCATGCAAATCCTAAAATAGATGCTGGATCTCTTGCTAACAGAAACGCCGAGGCTTCTGCCAATTAAGATTGATCTAGGATGGTATGTCATAGAGGCGCCGAAGTCTCTACAACCACACGAATCCTAAGCAAATATTTGGTGAAGAATGGAAATTTTAAGGGGCTTTCCGTACCCAAAGGTAACGAATATCAGTCAAAGTAATGTTAAACGCATTTAAAATGAATTAAAGGGAAAAGATCAGGGGCAAAAGTGGAATTTTATCTGAAGGGTCAAGGTTGGCCGCGTGGCCAAACACACTGGTTTGCAAAAGTGGCCGCGTGGCCAAGACCGCTGAGTGGTCAGATCTCCTTCACGCGGATTGCTGATCTGACGGCTGGGGTTGCAAGGGCAAAAGTGGCCGCGTGACCAAGGAGGGCAAAAGTGGCCGCGTGGCCAAGGATGCCGACGGGCTGACTCCTTGGTCACATCACCAGACACCTCCCCTCTTCTTCTTCTTTCTTCTTTCTTCTTTCTTCTTTTCCTTCCTCCATTGTTTAACGAATTAGAGAGAGAAAATTGGGTTTTTTAGAGGGAGAAAGCTTGGATTTTGATAATCTTGAAGACTTCGTTTCACATACTTCTCGAAGCTATGGCGGATTGGATCAATGAGGCGTTATTTAGGGATTTCCCGGGCCAAGGTGGGTATGTGATTCCACAACAAGAGCCGCAAGGAGAGGGGCACGGTAATGCTCAGGGCGGAGGTAATGTAGGGGCTGACCCAGGAGCGGGCTTTGAAGCGGCGCCCTTGATTCCACGGGGCGGTTTGAGACCACGAGCCGCGACTCGGAATTATCGCGATAATCTGCTGCGGTCTACGTTCGACCAATATTACGATTTTTACGTCGACTCTGAGCGTCATTGGTCGATGGGGCTTCCGGAGACGCGAGAGGTAAATTTCGAATTTTTATTCCTCTCCTTCTCACACACTTGTATGTTTTATGCACATAATATGAAATGCTGGAATAATGGAATGCTAGAATTTAAATTGCTGGAATTGTAAATTGCTAGAATGGTAACGTACCTGTGCTGTGTTTACCTGCAGAGGATTAAGGCTCGTGGGTCCACAGTGACGGTGGGCAAACTGTGGGCGTCTCTGCCGGAGGGACCGGGCGGTTTGCGTGCTCGGATCGAGGCTATGGGCTTTGGCCCATTCTTTGACAGTGTCCGCATGGTCGGGGCTACCTTGAAGGTGGCAGCGGTGATAGAGGTGTGCCGGGAGTTCTGGTGGGATACCACCCATACCTTCCATTTTAGTTGGGGAGAGATTACCATCACGCCGACGGATTTCGCGGCCATCACGGGGTTGAGGTTTACCGGTACCCCTTTGCCTTTTGATGAGAGCTTGGCGGAGCGGCGGGACTATAGACAGGCTCTGCTGGGAGTTGACACCGATCTGGGAGGAGGTGTCAAGGGTTACGGAGTGGAGGCCGGGAAGGTGAATCGCTTGGTGGAGGTGGCTATTGAGGCCTTTAGTAGGGGGGAGTATGATTTGGATTGCTTGGTTCGGTTGTTCTTATGGTATAGCTTTTCGGAGATTTTGTTTCCCAGTGGGGCTACTGTCTGCCGGTACTCACTGCTAGGGGCTTTTGTGGACTTGGACTTAGTCGGTGGGATTTCTTGGGGTGGAGCCGGTTTGGCTGAGATTTACCGGGCTTTGGATCATTGCTCGAGGGCTAGCTCGTCGGCCTTTGACGGGTTCCAGTTCGCTTTTGAGGTATGCTCTTGACTACCCTTATTTTCACTTGTTGAGATTTCTGTTCTATCTTTTGGTCTGAAATATCTCTCTTATTATATGCACAGGCTTGGGTTTACGAGATCTTTGGTGTCGCCCCTTTTCAGTTGGTGATGAGTGTTAACAAGGTTGTTCCCATCATGTCGTATTGGTGCAAGGGCAACAGGGCTCCTTCCCGCAGACACCGGGATAGGAAGACAGTAGATGCTGCTGATCTGAGGAGGGTGTTCGCGATGTCTGAGCCCATCGGGGTTAGATTTTACCCATGGAGTCCGGCCAATGAGGCTTCGGTGGGTCCCTATGTAGTGGAGTTGACCGCTTCTAGGGTTCTGCTTGTGGGTCTCACCGGGGAGGCCATGTATCTTGGGGAGAGGGTGGTTCGTCAGCACAGGGCTGGTGCGTTACCGTGGGCTCCTTATGATCCTCCTCAAGATATGCTCTGTCCCGCGAGGTTGGCGACTTTCATGGCTCCCACTCCGGCAGAGCATTACAGGGGGGCTGATGATTATGCCGGCTATGTACGGACGCGGCTGGTCAGTCCACAGGTACAGGCTAGGATGCTATCGGGAGAGGGATCGAGCTCGGCCCGGTATGTCGGTCGGAGTCGGCCTTTGGTTGACATGCCCCTTCGCTCGAGTAGCGTGAGAGTGGTGAGGGGCGGCCGGGAGGTGGAGCTTAGCTTGGAGCCGACTAATGCAGATCTTGTTGAGGGGATATTCATTCCTCCGCCCGACGCTGGGGTACGGCTTTGTGCTTTATATCAGTCATGTTCGCACACATTTATTTCTTTCTGCATTGTAATCATTGCCTTGGTTTCACTTTCAGGTGACTCGGGAGGCCTACATCCGTTCGGCTCGGCGGGAGAACATGTTGATGCGCTTACTGAGGGAAGCGTACCATTCATGTACTTGTCAGAGGGATGACGTTGCGTCACCCCAGCGTCGTGAGCGGTCTCCGAACGGCGCGGGTTCTTCTCACACTGGTGGTCGAGCGGTCCGGGGACGGAGTTCGGGTGCCGGTAGCTCTCGGGCTTTAGCGCGGCGTGGAGACACCACGGAGGAAGATTCTGATTAGGCGGGGTCCGCCTTTATTTCCTACACTGTTAGCTAGCAGAGAGCAGAGGGATATGTATGTATAGAACAGATGTACAAAATACATGTATGTATATTATGTTCTAAAATGCAAATTTTATTGTGGGAGCCTACTTGTGCAAACTAGTTAATTTACAAATGTTCCTAATTTTATACAATGCATGAGCCATGGAAGGGGGCAGGTACGTAGTTTCATGGATCCGTCACGAAGTGGGAAGAAACAAACTGAATTTCTGCATGGAGCAAGGTTGGCCGCATGGCCATGGCGGGGCTAGAACAATGTTGGCCGCCTGGCCATGGCAAGATCCGGGGCAAAGTTGGCCGCATGGCCATGGCAAGGCACGGAGCAATGTTGGCCGCGTGGCCATATCTTCCAATATCACAAGTGGCCGCGTGGCCAAGTCTGTAGTCGGCTCTGCTTTTCCTTTTCCTGGCAAGAGTGGGAGTCTGTGCCCTATTTAATGAACCCTTTGCAGCCACAAAAACGTACCAGCAACTTTTTGAGCAGTTTTTTGAGTTCCTTTTTAGCCAATTTTCTTGCTCTTTGCCATGGATCAAGAGGCTAGGATCACAAGCCTTGAGAAAAAAGTCTTTATAACCTCTTTGGAGAAGTGGGTTGCCAAACTTCCTGGTTCGAGTCGTAGGAAACTTGATGAACGGTATGGGATAAAGTGTCTTTGGTCACTTTTGCACATGAACTCCAATACCCACCTCTTGCAAGCTTGTGGTAAATTTTGGAATGATACCCTCCATGTCTTCAACTTTTCATTCAACGAGATAACACCCACTTATGAAGATATCGCAGCATTATGTGGCTACGAAGGGAAGGGTAAAGTTGCCTTGCCTTTTGATTTCGTTTGCTTGAGGGACAAGTTGGTGACTTTTGGCGTACCCGCGGATGACTTTGATAGGTATGCTAGGGGCGGTTATGTCGACCTTTCTTGGATGCCGCAACACTTCATGCATGCCGACGTGACATCTAACCGCTCCTTGGACCATCTTGCACTGTGCTTGTTCAGCTCTATCCTTTTCCCTTTTGAGGTGGGATTTGCCAGTGAAGGATGTTTGGGTATGGTGAACTTGGCTCGTTTGGGTTATGATATTGTACCGGCCATTCTTGGGGAGATGCTCTGTGGGATTCCCCATCTCGCGGCTTATGGTGGGATGCCTTGTGGTAGTGATAGGCTTTTGACCATGTGGTTGCAAGAGCGGCTTCGAGTGAATAAACCGGCGGCTTCTCTGAAGGTGGCCCCATGGATGCACCGCATTAGAGGCATGGTGGAGCGGTTTGAGGGCATGACTCTCAAAGGTTGGGAAAAGTATTTGGCGGAAATGGTGACTGACGACATTCAGTGGGTGGTGCCCCATTGGCACATTCACTCTGTGAGGGAGAAACAAGTGGGACTTCACATGATCAAAGTTCCGACCCTTTCTGGAACTACTTTTTACTATCCCTCTAGAGTGCTTCGTCAGTATGGTTTGGTGCAGACCATCCCGGAGGGTTGGGACGAGGAGAGAGATGATTTTCCCTTTGGGGTACTTCAGTTGGATGATAGTGCCTCAGTCCTTCTTTCTCAGATGTGGGGCGAGGCTGGCTTTAGTCGTAGGACCTTCCTCACGCGCTCTAGCAACACCTTCCTGCCACGCGAGTATTTGGACTGGTATATGGGGAGACTTGGGCATGCGGAGCAGACTCTAGAGACCCTAAGGGGCACTATCTTGGGATCCTGTGCTCCAAGTTCTTCATTGAGAATTAAGGAGGCTGAGGCTTATGAGAGGAGGATGAGTAAGAGCGTGGCTAACGGAGGAGGAGAAGAAGTGGGGGCGTCAAAGAAGAGGAAGGGCGAAGAGGTTCCTAATGGCAAGGCTAAAGGTGTTAGCGAGTTCGAAAGAAGATTTTGTGAGAATCCTAGCAAGAAGAAAGTTCGCCGTGGGCAAAGCAAGAAGAAAGGGACCGAGGGCACAAACGGCACTAAGGAGTAATCCCGAACGTCTCTCCATAGTCGTGCAGACACATTAGTTTAATTTAGTTTATTTTTGTTTTAGTTTCAATTTCAGCATAGGTTATTTATTCAAAAAGTATGTCAAGCTTAGACTCATCAAATAAGTGTTAACATGCGATAACTATGGGAATAAAAGTTTTTGCTTTCAGAAAAATACAAATTCTATCTTTATTGCTTTGACAAGATTTGGATGTTTATTTGTTTTTTAGACCGCACCTTTTGAAAGGCTGCCTACGTTCCCCTTTTACAAATAGGACTAAGGGGCTCAGGTCACCGTAGTTCACTCCAGTCAGACTAGAATGATTTTAAAGAAAGGGAAGACAGAAGAGGGAATGCTCTAACTTTTGCCTAGGCCGCCCTTGCGGGTTTTCGATCTAGCGAGCTTTGTACGCACCCTTATTTTGCATAGACCGCCCTTTGCGGTTTTTCGAGCTTTGTACGCACCCTTATTTTGCATAGACCGCCCTTTGCGGTTTTTCAATCTATCGGGCTTCTTTTTGCGTGGTAATTTTTTTTTTTTTTTTTTTTTTTTTTTTAAGAGGGGGAGTCTAGTCATAGTAGCGTCTGAGCTTGCTGATGTTGACTGGTTCCTTGAACGGGTTGCCATCCAAATCTGCCATCATGTCTAGTCTCGTGGCGCGCCCTGATCTTTGGTCATTGTGCCGACGCGTTGCTTCAAATCCTCTATTTCTCTTGAGATGTCTTGAATCGTTTCTGCAGCCAGGTGCGAGGGTGCCTCCGAGTCGTTCTTCGCATAAGGCTCGATTTCGCAGCAACCGAGGAGTTCTAAGTTTTCGTTTTCTCTATAGAACCAAAATCCTCTCACACTGGTGAGCATGTTTGCATCCATCAAGCCTTGGATTCTCCTTTGTAGAGCGACACAGTTGTTGGTGTCGTGGCCTTCGTCTTGGTGGTACGAGCAACTTTTGGTAGGTTCCAATGGTTGAAGGGGTGGTAATTCGGAGAGTAGTGAATGTTCTCCTAAAGGTTGCATCTTGCCCACTTGTTTAAGTTGGTCGAACAATTTTGCGAAAGGGGTCCCTATTCTTGTGCAGCGGGGGACTGAGAGGGGGTATTTTTCCAAAAATCTTTGCATTTTTTCACTGATTTCCTTTCCCTGGCGCGAGGGCCACGATTCTGTCGTTGGTGTTGGGGTCTGAAGTTCATTCCCATGTGCCGGGTGCAGGATTGGGGTATTCGCGAGGTACTCCTTGAGGCAGCATAAGGCGAGCTCGCATCTCGGACTCCATTCTTGGTCGCGGGCCCTTTCTATTTCTCTGAGTGTCGGCTCCCCTACTGTTGTAAAATGGTTGAGGTGTTGCAGTAACTTGACGAGTTCTTCCTTTTCGGCTTTGTTCTGAGGAGACTGCATTCTCAACACGGCTCGAACTCGCCGACTGATGGTCCTCCACGAGGTTGTGGAGGGGGTAGCTTCTTGGTTCTCCTCGGTTGTCTCGACCTGGTTATAACTGTCAAACCCATCAACGAACGACTTGGCCTCATAATGGGTGGTCGTGTCCGCCACCATGTCGATATTTGGCAGGGGGAGGTCATCCTTTGGCGTAGCTTTGTTGAGATCCCGAAAATCCACACATACTCTTACTTTACCGTTGGATTTCTTGACAGTCACCAGATTTGATAACCAAGTTGGATATTCGATCACCCTGATGGAAGCCACACGGAGTAGCTTCTCAATCTCTTCCTTCACTTGCAAAGACCGTTCCGGCTTAATGCGGCGCAACTTCTGCTTGACTGGCTTAGCGTCTGGCGCTGTCGGGATCCTGTGCTCTACGATCGAGTTGTCGAGCCCCGGCATGTCCTTATAAGACCATGCGAACACATCCACATATTCTTTGAGTAGCTCGATTAGTGCTTCCCTTTCGGTTCCGCTGAAGAAGCTTCCAATCTGCGTTTCCTTAGGCTCGACTTCGGTCCCCAAATTCACGCATGTTAACACCTCATCGGCAGCTTGGGCTCGAGATTCTTTTTGATTAATAACCTGTTCTGAGATTTCTTTAATGTATTCGTCATTTAATGTGTCTGTGTCTGCCTCTTCTAATGAATCATTATTAACTAAGTGTATATCGTTAGTTTGATTATTAGCCAATTTATCAGTTAAAAGAGTGACTATGGAGGGATACTCGGAAAGGTCGAGGGTTTCATTCATGGCAAAAGGGAAAATAGCGTTTGCAACAAGATCATAGTCTTCAGACGTAAGGTCGTCAGACTTAGAGGAAGACTCAAATTCAAAATGTAAAACACTAGACTCTGGGGATGGGGATTTTGAGCGAGTGACAGGAGATGCTGCAGGAGTGGCGACAGGAGAAGGAGTAAGCCCCAGTGTTCCCATCATAAATTCCGGAGTAGCTATAGGTCCCCCAATGATGCACCAATTCTTGAGCTTGTCCCCCATGGGTACCACCAATGTCCTTGGGTCCACCTTATCTTCAGAATCGTCCCCGATGACGGCAACCATGTCTTCGTGCAGTCCCAGATTACCCAGATGTTGAAGCAGATATTGGCCGTCCCACGTCTCAGTCAAACTTGGAGTTTCTGCGGCTTCTACTGCTGGCTTGTCAAGGGTTGCGGCTTCAAGTTGATCTGCCAAGTCATCTGCAACCTTGGTGGAGTACTCATGCCTGATGGTTCTAACTCTGCCCGTGGCTTTGTCATATTCCATGTAAGTCAGCTTCATGTTGGACCGATCGAATTCCACATCTCTGAAAATCTCGAACCCTTTTTGCAACTTCCCTGTGTGGTCAATCCATGGCTCGGCGAACTCAAAACATGAAAACTCCTCGCCTTCCCTGACAAAGTAGCTATTCAGGGACAGGCGGTATGGCCGCATTTCAGGCTTTTTGTAGGGAAGCTTCATCTTTTTAAGCAATTCCATCCTTTGTTGCTCCATCTTGTCTTCAAGGGTAAGGGTGTATCCTAGACCGAACAACCCTCGATGATTAATCTCTTCAACCAATTCTGTGGGGCCTTGCAAGTTCTTACCTAGCCCCAGTCCCGGTATAAAACCCATGTTACGCAGTATCTTGACAACAGGTGCCACTTTATCCGTTGTTTTGGTGAGGTCGATGGTGCAGATCTGTGCTTGAGCGACTATTTCGAAGCCATTGAAGAGTCGGCTCTCTTCCCCATGCTGAATCTGTAAGACAGGAACGCCCTTGGTGTCCGTCCCTTGGGCAGTTACAAGATCACTGTAGATGATGGTCACTTCATTACCGGATTGAAACTTCACACACTGGTGCAGGGAAGATGGGACCGCGCCCGACTGATGTAACCATGGCCGGCCAAGGAGGAGTGAGAAGGTTGCTGGGATGTCTATGACGTGGAAGTCGGTTGGCAGGATCTTCGTTCCGATGGTAATGGGCAGGGTGACTTCGCCTATCACGGCGCGGCATGTAGAGTCATAAGCTTTGATGGTTTGCTTGGATGGGCGTAAATCAACACCATGAATGCCAACCACATCCATCATCCTCGAAGGCAGGATATTAATAGCAGAACCATTGTCAATGAATACACGGGGAATCTTCTTGCCATTTACTTCGACAGTGATGTACAAAGGCTCATTATGATCAACTCCGAACACTGGCTTGTCTAGCTCCGAGAAAGTGATGATGTTTCCATAGTGGATATTACCAATCATGTGGGTGACGTCCTCCGGGGTAATAGTGGATGGTACCATGGTGGCGGCGAGGTTTTGCTCGAGCATGAGGCGATGGGCTAGGGAGGAGGTGAGTAGGGACCATAGCGAAATATGGTCTTGGGTTTGTTTGAGTTGAGTGAGGATAGGGTCTTCTTTGTCTAGGTCGGCTTGCTCGGGTTCCTTCCCAAAGACTTTCTTTGCACCCTTCGGGTCGGATTGGTACACTTGACCGGATCTTGTAAGGAGACAAACTTTTGCACGTAGCTCCTCCAAAGACAATGGCGTGTCAGGACAAGGGGGCGAAACTTCGGTCTTTTCGGCCTCCTCGAAGATTTCGGCCCAAGAAAGAGGTTGAGAGGGCTTGGGATTCTCCTCCTCTAGAGATTCGACTTCACTTACTAGTTCTTCTAAAGACAACAAGTAGCAAGAAGATTCTTTATTATTAGTCATTGAAATACAACCCATCTCATCACAGTCCGCCACAACAGGTTCGGCCGGATCAGTGATCTCACTAAGCTCTACCATGAGTACATTGCTAGCTACATAATCTCTAGGGTCTTCGATGACTCCCTTGTGGATGAGCTCTTGCACGGCCTTCTTGAGTGCAAATCATTCTTCGGTAGTGTGACCGGTGCACTTGTGGTAGTGGCAAAACTTCGACAAATCGCAACCAAGGCGGGGAAGGTGTCCTTCTAATGGTTTGAGTATTTCTAATGTCACCAATGCCATGAAGATATCCACCATCGTGAGCCCTATCTTGTCCAAAGCATCCATGAGCTCTAGGATACTAATCTCGCATGTTTGCACCATATTCACCCCACCCCCATTGTTAGGAAGAGGGTTATTCACCACATTAGGACCCTTCGGCTTCTCAATCTTCTTGTCATTGATCAACCCTTGTACTACGCGCTTCAATTGAATACAACCATCCGTTGTGTGCCCGATATGCTTGTGATACTTGCAGAACTTGGAGGCGTCCAAATCACTTCTTGGGTAGGCAGGTTGGTAATTCTCTAACGGCTTGATGAGACCTCTCTTGACTAACACGTCAAAGACTTTCCCCATAGGCATTCCAAAATCGTCAAAGTGCTCCCTCTCTCTTTGCGGCGGAGCCCCATTCCTTGTTACGGCTTGAACATCTAACGGGACCTCTTTCTGGACCATATTCACTTGGCCGACGGCCTCCTTTCCACCCCTAGGAGGCGCAGGCGCAGTAGGAGCCTTGTAGCGGAAGGAGTTGTTGTTGTTGGTCTTTGGACTTTCCTTTGGCGGCACAATCCCAGTGAACCCTGCTTCGTACCTTACTCCGGCGTCAACCATTTCCCGCAAATCAGGGAAGTAACCATTACCTATAGCTGCTTTCATCTCCGGTAGCAAGCACTTGTAGAAAATCTGTTTCTGTTCCTTCACCTTTGGTGGGTATTGGACCTCACACAACCGATGGTTCCACCTCTTGTAAAAATCATAAATGGCCTCGCCGGGCTTTTGCATAGTGTTCTCAAGATCCGTTCGATTCACATGCCAGTCCAAGTTAGCCTGATACTTCTCACAGAAAATAGCGCTGATTTGATCCCACGTTTGCCTCTCGCTTGGCTCTAACCCCAAGAACCAACGCAGAGCTATACCATCCAAAGTGCTATGGAACACGCGAGCCATTTATTCGTTGGTGCAGTCACGAGCCCTCATGGCCAATAAATAACTATCCAAATGAGTCTTAGGACACGAGTCACCATGAAACATCGCCACCTTAGGCATCTTGAAATCCTTGGGGAGAGCCCCCACTTGGCTAGGGTTGATTGTTTTGGTAGTCGGTGCACTTTGCTTATCCACGGTCTCGATCAACTTTCGCATTTGCTCTTGCATGGCCATGACCACAGGGTGATTGGAGATGTCGGGGATAGTTTCTGACAGAATGACGGGAGGAGTAGTAGAAGCAGTAGCAGCGGCCATCCCAATACTCAGAGGCAACGAGGGTGCGGGTAGTTTGCTAGCGGAGAGGTAGCCACCAAGCAGTTCAGGGGAAGGTTCATAGACAGCCTTGTTCTTGCTCATGGTAGTGAAACCTTGTTGGGTGTAGAGAGAAGGAGGTGGAACATTGCGGTAGCTTGGGAATGGGAAGGCAGTGGCATTGGTGTTGGGGAGACAGTTGGTATTGACCTCTTCATCTTCGACATAAATGAAATTCTCACCATCGGGCACCAGTTTAGTTCCCTTTTGTTGAATGTGACCCTTCAACTGTTGGTTCTGGTCTTCCAGCATCTTGTTGCTTTCCTCGAGATTTTTGATCTTGGCTTCGAGACCGGCGAGGAAGTTCTGGAGGCTTGGGGGAATACCATTGAGAGTAGCCTCAGTGTTGAGCTCGGCGGTACTAGCAGGAGGAGCAGAGGCTGAAGCTGAGGCGGGAGTTGACATTGCTGATGACGAGACTGAGAACGTGGACGGAGTAGAAGCTTCACGTTGTAGTCGACCACCCGAACGGATCCAAACTTGCTTTGCTGAAAGGTTGAAGGGCAATGAAGCTTTTTAGGAGAGGGGGAAGGCTCATGCAAAGTATATTTTAATTTACAAAAAACATACATTATTTACATCCTAATTGGTTGGAAGGGATACCCCTTTTTCACAACTAGTTAGAAGACTACGATCAGTGGAGGCCATCACTACGTCTATAGACCCCTCGTTTTTCACCTGTATTGCACACCCCCAAACGGACAATTTGGGCGAGGGTCCTATAGGGCAAGCGGCTTCCACCAACCATCGGATCCTACGACTAACCCTCCCTTAAAGGCATTTAACGTGATGTCTATGTTGCATCCTACGCAAGTTAATGATGAGCGGAGATCTTAACAACAAACACTCATCTCACCATGGCACGTCCCTTGTAGGGAAATCACTTTTTTGTGCACTTTCTCTCAAAGATCTCGATTCATCATTGACTTGGGGATGACTCGACATAGACAGCACGTTAATTGACTATTAAGGAAAAGCTAGCCAAACCAACCGGTCAAAACCTAGGTGTGATACCTATACTAGTGTGGGTTGACACGGGTTAGGTAAAAGGTTCCCACCGCTCGCGGAACGTACACGGTGAGGGGAGTAGACGAGTGACTCGAAAAGAGGGCGACAGTAGCGCACAAATTCCTGCACATCGAATACTCCGGGTAATGGGGACCTGTGCAGTGCTGACACGGACTAGTGGTAGTGTGTGGCAAGAAACTAATTCTTTTTAAGGAAAAAAAAGAGAGAAGTTTTTGATGTTAGGATGATGCAATGCAATGCATGAGAGAGAGAGAGAAAGACATGTACAGGGGAGCATAGCAGAGTTTTGTTTGACCCTAATACTAAGGCGAAGATAACAGGGGTACAAGGATACAAGGTATATACAAAATACAAGTATCAACAAAGTACAAGTATTAACATTGCGGGGTGCATGGGTGCATGTGTAAACATGGCAAGTATGTGAGGTGCATGTATAAACATGGCAAGTATGTGAGGTGCATGTGTAAACATGGCAAGTGTGTGCATGTGTAAACATGGCAAGTATGTGAGGTGCATGTATAAACATGGCAAGTATGTGAGGTGCATGTGTAAACATGGCAAGTGTGTGCATGTGTAAACATGGCAAGTATGCGAGGTGCATGTGTAAACATGGCAAGTGTGTGCATGTGTAAACATGGCAAGGTGTGTGCATGTGTAAACATGGCAAGGTGTGTGCATGTGTAAACATGGCAAGTATGCGAGGTGCATGTGTAAACATGGCGGGTGTGTGCATGTGTAAACATGGCAAAGTGTGTGATGCATGTGAGAACATGGCAAAGTGTAAGGTGCATGTGAGAACATGGCAAGCATCATGATGTGAACGAAAGTTTGACCTACTAAGTTTGAAAAAGTTTCAAAGCAAGTCCCCAGCAGAGTCGCCACTGTGAATACCCCTTTCCGATGAAGCGACGCATGGGAAGTATCTTGTGATTATTTTTATTTACAAAGGGAATATTCTTAACAACATTAAAATTATGAGAGTCGCCACGCCGTTTTAATTAAAGCCAAAACATTGAAAAAAGCATGTTTAATGGGTTCGGGGGTCAAATTACAACAAGAGAAGAATATTGGACGTTATCACTCCTATTGCCCGAATTGATCGGTCTTTCTATCATGATGAATGTGTTAGTAGTGTGTTAGTGATTTAGACCGGATCCGAAGATTGCCTACGTTCCTCTCAATGTGAGAAGCTCAGGTCAGCGTAGTTCGCAGAGAATTAGAATAGGCAGAAGAATCGGGATCATGCATAATGAGGTGGGAATTACCTAAAGATTAGGGTTTAGAAGTAGTTCCTAGATCATCCTCGGGTTGATGAACCCTCGATCATCATCGGCCATGAAATAACATGTAATTATGAAGATCGCAACCCTAAATATAGCATAAATAAGGTTTTAATCTATGAACACGAAGAACATGCGAAGAACATATTATGAACATATGAATGAGCATGCAAAGAATATGAAGAAACTATGAATAAACATGTACGAACATGAATATTAAAAGATCTACATTAAAGATAATGCTAGAACACGAAGAAAAAGTTAGAAAACTTACCTATGTTGGCAAGAAATAAACCTTGGATGTTCTTGAGTGTTTGAATGCTTAATTAGAGAGCAAAATTGTGTTTAAGAACTCCAAAACTCGGACTTAGAGCTCTCAAACTCGGATCCTTAAACCAATAGCCTGGAGTGGTTTATATAGTAAACTGATGGGAGGATCTGATGGTCCAGATCATCCGGCGCAAGGTTGGCCGCCTGGCCATTGTTGATGCCGGTGACAATAGTGGCCGCGTGGCCAAGATCAACGCGGAGCAATGTTGGCCGCGTGGCCAAGGTTGCCGGCTGACTTGATTTTCAAGCTAGGGTTTCACTGTTGCTTTATGGTAACCCTAAGTTGCCTATTTTGATGGATTTTGTCATAAATGAGATATTTTGGGAATCCAAGACTAGTCTTTGCAAGGTTTCTAATTCCTATAAAGTCCTTGTATATTTGGGAAAGTCCTAATAAACTCATTTTCAGATCGGGTACTAACACCGATGTTCTTCAGTTTGCATTCGGAGGACCCGCTGATTCAGTCATTTAAAAGAAATGCCATGGCAGTTTGCCTTTTCGGCGAGGTTCTGTTCATTACACCCCTTGGGACTACGGATGCGCAACTAGCTGAGTTTGTCTTGCAGGCGAAGGAGCAACAATTTAGCATAATCCCTCTTGTAGTGGGGGAAACCTTGCATGGCTTAGATGAGTTGCACCGGACGGGTGAGATGAGATGGGGAAGCCCCTTGCTCTTGACTGTATGGCTTCGAGAGCATTTCAAGATTTATTCTCCGGAGGGTGATCTTTCTCCTTTTGCTGTTCATAGGAGAAAACTGCTGACTCGGGATTTATCTGAAGATGGTTGGAAGAAATTCTTTGCATCTCGGTCATCGGCCGACATTGAGTGGTGCCCTCCCTCTTGGGTCTCCGTCCTTTTGTGGAATGGACTTTGGGCTTTGAGCATGTGGTCCTACCGGGCCTAAGAGATTTTTCATTTTACCAATCGGAGCGGGTATTGAGGCAGTTCGGTCGCCAACAGGTTATTTCTTTCCCGAGGAGTGGGGCGCTCTGCCCAGTTTCATATATGGGTCTGGACTTTTCAAGGGAGCTTCAGTCAGCTTGGGGAGATGACCGCCATCGGTGGGCTTCCGCCCCTATTCATCGAGGTAGTATTTTCCTTCCCGAGAGTTACCTGGATTATCATTTTGGCACCCTTTACTGCGGTATCACTTGGGTAGACATTCTTCACGCTAAGTTGCTAGGGAGAGACTTTAAGTCTAGTAGTGCTTTGAGATATAAGGAAGCTGCTGTTGATTCGAACAATATTTTTGCTGACCCTTTCGGTACTCCTTTGGACAAATTCTATGCTCGGAGGCGTTTTGCTGCGCAGAAGGTTTCGGTCCGCCTCAGTGTTCCTAGGCCTCCCAAGAAGAGTATGATTGAAAGACGTTCGGGTGGCCCTTCGAAGTCTAAGAAGAAATTAGATTTTTCCTACTACCCAAGATTGCAATTAATAGACCACTTGTTTAGGATTTAATGTTTTAAAGTCTTTTATTGCTCAACATTATCAATTGTAATGGTCAAAATGATTTGAGAGATGAATAAAACTGCATTTTGTTATGACATGATTGGGTAAAATTTATGTTTTAGACCGCACCCGAAGGTTGCCTACGTTCCTCTCGTAGAGAGGCTCAGGTCTCCGTAGTTCAAGCAAATGAAGACCATTTTTTTATGTGCACCATGTTTTTTGCCTAGACCGCCCTTTCAGGTTTTCAATCTAGAGGGCTTCTTTTTTGCACATGCTCTAATTTTTTCCTAGGCCGCCCTTGCGGATTTTCAACCTAGCGAGCATTTTTTTTTAATGGTCTTCATTTGTTAAGCGTAGAACTTCTTGAACTTGTCGAGGTTGACCTCCTCTGGCAGTTGATCACCATCCAAGTCTACGAGTCGGACTGCACCACCGCTTAGTATCTTCTTGACCAAGTAGGGACCGATCTATCGGGGTCCCCATTTCCCAAGGGGATTCATGGCATTGGGAGGATGTTGTCTTAGGACCTAGTATCCCACTTTGATGTTTCGAGGCTTCACCTTCTTGTTGAAAGCCCTTGCCATTGTTTGTTGATAAGCCCTTATGCGCTCAAATGCTCTTAGCCTCTTCTCGTCGAGTAGGGCTTGTTTCTCATATCAACTTTGCATCCAATCAAGCTCGTTGACTTGATTCTCGAGTAAGACCCGTAGAGAGGGAACTTCGAGTTCGACCGAGAGTATGGCTTCAGAACCATAAACCAATGAGTATGGGGTTTCTCCTATTGCTGACCGAATTGATGTGCAGTAGCCCCACAATGCTAGTGGTAATTTTTTGGGCCAATCCCTTCCTGTTGAAGCCATTTTCTGTATGATGACCTCAATTGTTTTATTTGCTGCTTTAACCGCTCCACTAGCCTGGGGGCGGTACGGAGATGACTTGTGCTTGGTAAGTTTGTTGTTAACCAAAAGCACATCCGTTTCCTTCTCAAAGTGTGAACCATTTTCAGAGACAATCTCATGAGGAATACCGTATCGGCACATGATGTTGTTCTTCACGAATTCAGCCACCTTCTTGGCATTGAGAACTCGGTAAGCTTGTGCTTCGACCCATTTTGTGAAATAATCCACGGCCACTAGAATAAATGACTGTCTATTGCTTCCCGTAGGATGGACTTTGCCGATGATGTCTATGCCCCAACAAGATAACGGCCATGGTGTGGTCATGTTGTACAATTGTAAAGGTGGAGCATGTTGCAGATTAGCATGGAACTAGCACTTGGCGCATTTCTTGACTTTCTCGATGCAGTCTCTTTCCATTGTAGTCCAATAGTATCCAATACGGAGTATCTTCTTGGCTAACATAATCCCATTAGTGTGGGGTCCACACTCGCCTTCGTGGACTTCGTGCATGATTTCTTGAGCTTCGGCCTCGTTTACACATAAGAGATTGATCCCTTGATGATGTCTCTTGTACACTCGGTTCCTAATCAATACGTATCTGGCAGCTAGCTTCTGTAATGCTACTCGTGTTGGGTTTCATAGCCTCCATGTATAGAGGAATTAAACATGAAGAAACCCTAGCGTAGATCCATTAAGAACAATAATTTATAAAGCATAAGATAAATTAGGACTAAACCTTGTAGTTTAAATCTGTAATCACGGACTAAGATACTAAGCAAAGTATCCTCTATTGGTGATCAACACATGAACGGATCCAAGAACACCTTCTTGGACTTGATTGCTAGATCCTTTGGCTTAAAAACTTGAAGAACACCTTCTTCTCTTTGGAATAATAAACCCCTCTCAATATGGGTGTTAATCTCTCTCTAAGAAAGCTTTATGATTTCGTGAATCATCAACTAGGTCTCTAAAACCCGGACACACATATTTATACTGGGTAGGTCTAATTCCTTTAGGGTTTAGGACTTCTTGTTACACAAGAAATTTTCTAAAACTGAACCAGTGCGGGACCGAAGCCGTACGGCACCTGACCAGGCGTACGCCGCCGTGGAAGCCGTACGGTCGCTGTTCCCGTATTCCTTTATTTTCAGCCTTTTAATTATTCGTTCTGCGTGTGTGGCCCAATAGGATTATACTAAGTTGCCAATGGGTTTGACCAGTCAAATCCCGTAAGTCATAATTAGATTCTAGCAAACCTTTTATGACTATGCAAATAGTATAACTTTGTAGCCCAAAGTTTATCCTTATAGTACAAGTCACAATCCCTTTGTCCACGACGTCTATTGAACACAAGTCATGGTCCATAGTCAACTTTGTTTTTGTTCAATGCTTTCTCATTTCCGAATATATTGATTGATTCAAATTTCTTGATCTCATCAATCCATTTGGGTTCGGCCAAACACTTTCATCAATATCATTCTACGAGAGGCCTAAGCTTGACATCTCTCCGAAGAGGGACAAATCCATTTGGCTTATTATTCTTCCCTACTTGAATCTGATTGTGCCAATCATATCTTTTATAACTATCTGGCTAAAGGTAGCGTTTGAATATGTCAAACATAATGTTTATCAAGTGGAAGACTATAATAACTTCATGTCAAAGGATTCAAATGAAATAACTATAATGAGATTTATTTATGACATTGACCATGACATAAATCTCATCTAGCGGGTCATGTCCAGTACCTTGTTCTAAACTGTCACGCCCCGGAAATCTCAAAAATCCATAAATATAAAATTTACATAATATACATCTCCAAAATACAAAATACCCAACACGGGCGCGTGAATTCAACTATGAAATCTATACCATCAAACAACACCTCAACGAGATTATAACTCGGAGACTAGAAACAAATGCGGAAGCAAGAACAACTATTAACAAAAATACCCAAAGTACAACAGTATATACAAAACACTGAACGACTACGAACCCATAGTAAAATACATAAAGGCTTCGAATAGCAACTATCCCAATTACGATCAACCTGCTCAGAAGATTCCCGCTACAATGGACCTCACAACGCTACCACTTGCTTTCCTGGGGGGGGTGTTAAGGAAAAACAATTTGAAACAAGAAACGGGGTGAGATAAAATCTCAGTAAGTTACTAAATGCATCTACATGGCATAATATCATGCAAATCAACGATATAACTGAACAAGTAAATCACATAACAACAAATGAGAAAGCTCCCTATCGCCAACTGTCCCATACCAGTTGGAAATAACGACTAACTCATCATGCAGCACATAAGACTGAAATAAACACGTAACAAAGGACACTTTGCCAAGGTTTCACCAAACTGATAGAACAATCGCTGCGCAGCTTCAACCGATCAACCAATCAACAATAGCAGTATAACAACTGAAGAGAACCCCGGTCAGAACCGACCAATCAATCAATCAACCCATCAAGCCATCTTCATAGTAGCATAAAAGCTGAAGAGAAAACCCCCGGTCAGAAGCGACCAATCAACCCATCGATCAAACAAACCATCTTCATAGTAGCATAAAAGCTGAAGAGAAACCCGGTACCGGAACCAATAACCAAATGAAGTGTCACAAGGGACGGGAGACATGCCACAAAGTCATGCTCCAAGTAAAGCTAAAATGCACACAAAAGAGCTAGCTCTTCTCACATCCAAGGCCAATCTGGAGGAGGGTAATAATTGGGCAAACTATTGGTCAACATCACAATGGACTTGGCTGTGCCATCATAATGTTTCGCATCGCCCAAACACACACAAAATACCAGCTGGACTTTCAAGTAAAGGCTAAGTACTAAAATACTAGCACAATAAACAACCATTGATTCCAAAGTAGGGAATCATACCAATTAATCATCATAAAAGATGCAAACGATTACTCAAGAAGAGTTCAACAACAATAGCACAAGGAGTTTCTCATAAAAGAGTCCAACAACATTGACCATTAAAACATAATGATTCCAAGATAAGGCACGTACCAATTACATCCTAAATATGATACCCACAAGTTACTCATAAGGAACACAACCCAAACGGTCGCTCACAAATAGTACAACGACTATATCCCAAAATTATCCTAAATGTTTACTCATAAAGATGTACTAGGACTATGAACTCAACCATCTCATCACACCTGGAATTCCAAAGTAGGAACTCAGAATGAATACACCTTAAGGTTAATCAAACCGTGGTTCCCAATTGCCAATTCACGCTTTACCTCCGTTCATAATGAACTAATTCTAAATACCCCAAACGAATCCAAAAGGTTATACTTATTAGAACATGATCATGACAGGACTAAACCCTACACCTTGGTGTTTAATAACAACCCTCTAGGTACTATAGGACATCGCCTAAAACCTAGACCAAGTCTTACTCGAAAATCAATTCGATTGGAACAATCACGAACACATCATAAGATGCCCAAACATTCTCAAATAATACTTGATCAAATTACATAACACCATTGTACACAAAGGAACCAATTTCAATTACTAAAGTGTTCTACGGTGCCCAACTAAGTCAACTAGAATAGTACTATGGAACCTAGACCGAGACTACACCTTGATCTTAAGCCTCAAAAATAAGACAATCATTCTGGTTTGGAACCATGCATCCAATAGAATCATTGCATAGTACTCGAAAAGAGCTTTCCAACGATAGTTTACACGTCCAAAACGGAGTCCGGACGAAGAAGTTATGGTCTCCGGAAGATTGAACGTAAAACGGACAATTTTTATAAAGTGTTCGGCCGGACATTATGAAAAATCCCTGTTTTAGCTCCGAATTTCACTCCTTTCGTTCTAAATCTTAGGAGTACCTATATATACTTCTATCCTAACATTTAAAGACAAGAAAACTCAATTCATGTGCCTCTAAAACCCAAATAACCCCAAAATTATTAAAGAACATAAAACTAAATTTTACAACACAAACCTAATCACAAGGGACCCAACTCTATCACTAGAGTCCACTACAATGCTCACAAAGGTCGACTAGAAGGACACCCAAGACTTAGACCAAAACGCATTCTTCAATCACACAAAATAACAAATGAAAACTTTCAGAGGTTCTGTGCGGCCGCCCACTCTAGCTTGTGCGGTCGCCCAAAAAGCCAACAAACAAGAACAAAACCTTTCAGATAGATGTGCGGTCGCCCTACCAATAATGGGCGGTCGCCCAACCCTCTGGTCTGTCGGAAATCGGGAAGAACAAACTGGGTTCTTCCATTTTCATACCAAAACACATTTCCACCAAAATCCAACCTTCTAACTAGTATACTAATGTACCCAAAACAACTTATAAGTCTAAAAAAACTCATATAACAACATTTAACAACCAATATCAAGATCAAATCCAACATTTAGAGAATCACCATTTTCTTGACCAAAACTCTAATAAATTCCAAATAAATTCTAAACTCAACCACACTTCAAATATAACAACATTTAGCATCATATAAACATGATATGAACATTTTAGCATAAAAATGGGGGAAAAGCAATTACCCGGATTTTCTCAAAGTTGCCGGAACTCGAATATTTTTGGCTTCCTACGATCCTATCGACGATCTAAACAAGTTTCATGTTTTAAGAAATGAGAAATAATGAGAGGAAGATGGCTAAAAAGAAGAGAGAAGGAGGAGAGAAATCTTACCTTTTCTACCCAACAATGGAGGAGAGAGAGAGAAATGAAAATGTGAGGTGAGGGAGGAGGAAGGAGGATGATTATTAAAACAAAATGTTACACCTAGGCCCTTCTACTACTACCAAGAACAATTAAACCCATACTCCCCACCATTAACTAAGACTTACTAACTCTACACTAGCACAAATGATCGATTAAAATGCTAGGCATAAAATATTATGCCACACAAAATGCACACATAATTATTTAAATAGATAAATAATTTAAATAAATAAATAAGCAATAAATAAATAATTAAATATTTATTACTAAGAAAATAGAGGCGGGTTTTCGGGTCTTTACAATCTACCCTCCTTAAAAAGAATTCGCCCACGAATTCACTAATCAAACTTCACCACACGCGGTCATAATGAGGCGACAAAATATCAACTCGCATAAAGCACTTGTAACCCCAAATCAAGTACCTATTAAAGATTCCAGACATCAATTCCATGACTCAAATAAACCCACACATAATGAACACATACATATCTCAAGCATATTCATATCAACATCCTAAAGTTAACTTCCTCTTTCATCCCGAATTTCACATTCTCAAAACTATCACTTGTTCACCAATTCTGAGACACAGCTGGTTTGATCCTAATTAGCATCACGCTCACCATCGACCCTTAAATCATCAACATCCATAAGCTTTACTTTCCCGGTTCACCCGTACGGATTGACGATCTAGACATCATACCAAGTAATCATACTACTACCCGAACAAATAAGAGAAGGAATAGGCTAACGATTATTGTCACCCAATGACTCAATGATATACTCAAAATTTACCGTCATCAACTATCCGATCGAATGAGATTCCCCTACCACACTCACTTCCTCATGATATAAAACATAATACAGTCAAAAATCTTTGAATTTCTCAAACTACTTGCATTACCTCATACTTAGTTTTCTAAGGAAATATCCAGAAATTCAAAACATTAAGCCATCTCGAGCTTACTCAACTTCTTAAACCATGAAAAGTTAAAGAAATTTCTCATCCTCCAAATGTTCACCGCGTGACTATATCTCTAAGGATTACCATTAAAGTAGCAACTGTAACGATCCGAAATTTTCACAATCTTTGTTTCAATAAATAGTAATATATTACAACTTACAACTCTAAAAGATATTACAAAGGATCGCTAATAACCCGAAATAGTCAATAAACTGCTCCGTCCCAATACAAAATCATAGCACCCCTTTAATATGCCCAAGTATCTATACTCAACTTCCTTTACAAATTCTTAATCCAAACGAGGGCGCCACCAAGAAAAGATTCAGAACCATGTGACAACTGTTCACTAAAACCCAAAAACGCCTTTAATATTGTTCGAGAATTTCTTACTTTCTCAAAATATGTGTAGTCCTTTAAACTGAACACGCTTACTATCATTAATGATTATAACTTCCACAATATACTCATAACTCGTATTGCTTTAACTCAATTCCAGTCATGTATTAAAATGATCCCAAAAGTATCATAACTCAACTTCCTATTATGACCCGTAATAAATTAAGTATTCCCTCATACTAAACAATTCCGATGCACTCACGTAGATGTACTAAAAGTAAAGAAACATCTCCTATCAAGAAATTCTCAAATTGAATCTTTAAATCTTTTAACCCAATCGATACTATATGTCCACCGATCCACCTATCAGTATTGTAGCTTATATTAACTCATCATATAACCCAAGTTCCCTATCGATCAAGCGACATATTGCCCCCAATATAAATTATACCCAAGACTTCAAAATTAATATTGCCAACAGAATAAGCTAAATTCCATGCACAACCTTCTAATAAAGATTTTCTGATTTTCAATATAGAACCTGAACATTATATATACTTAGTATGCTCCTAAACAAGTCAAACACACTAATATAGAAATATTTCCCCACCTGTCGATGGCACCCAAGAAATTCGAGACACCTTGAAAGCTGGGCCATACTACTTAATTCGTCAATATCCTGTATAGGTTACATAACCAATTCACCTTACCTCAATCAGTATAAATCACGAAATTTCGTACTCGAGAATACACCTCAACATAAATCACTTAATAAGAACAAACATACGAACATAGCACAAGACATTTCCACTTTACGAGATAGGTACGTCCAAGCCATCAAAACTCGCACTCTCGATTCCCAAGCCGACAAATCCCCAATGGAACCAACACTATTGACACCAATCCTATACTTGATAAACCACAAGATAAGAAACACTCGACGTCAATATCACGACTCATAACTCAACCAACTTCTAACTTAACTTCATACTTTCAAGAAAACTTAGTTTCTAAACCACTCAAAATCATAACACCCGAGTATTGAAACCTATTCAATATCAGAGTTCTTATTCCCCTTCAAGATCTAAAACCATTGCTCTGATACCAACTGTCACGCCCCGGAAATCTCAAAAATCCATAAATATAAAATTTACATAATATACATCTCCAAAATACAAAATACCCAACACGGGCGCGTGAATTCAACTATGAAATCTATACCATCAAACAACACCTCAACGAGATTATAACTCGGAGACTAGAAACAAATGCGGAAGCAAGAACAACTATTAACAAAAATACCCAAAGTACAATAGTATATACAAAACACTTAACGACTACGAACCCATAGTAAAATACATAAAGGCTCCTAATAGCAACTATCCCAATTACGATCAACCTGCTCAGAAGATTCCTGCTACAATGGACCTCACAACGCTACCACTTGCTTTCCTGGGGGGGGTTAAGGAAAAACAATTTGAAACAAGAAACGGGGTGAGATAAAATCTCAGTAAGTTACTAAATGCATCTACATGGCATAATATCATGCAAATCAACGATATAACTGAACAAGTAAATCACATAACAACAAATGAGAAAGCTCCCTATCGCCAACTGTCCCATACCAGTTGGAAATAACGACTAACTCATCATGCAGCACATAAGACTGAAATAAACACGTAACAAAGGATACTTAGCCAAGGTTTCACCAAACTGATAGAACAATCGCTGCGCAGCTTCAACCGATCAACCAATCAACAATAGCAGTATAACAACTGAAGAGAACCCCAGTCAGAATCGACCAATCAATCAATCAACCCATCAAGCCATCTTCATAGTAGCATAAAAGATGAAGAGAAAACCCCCGGTCAGAAGCGACCAATCAACCCATCGATCAAACAAACCATCTTCATAGTAGCATAAAAGCTGAAGAGAAACCCGGTACCGGAACCAATAACCAAATGAAGTGTCACAAGGGACGGGAGACATGCCACAAAGTCATGCTCCAAGTAAAGCTAAAATGCACACAAAGGAGCTAGCTCTTCTCACATCCAAGGCCAATCTGGAGGAGGGTAATAATGGGGCAAAACAATGGTCAACATCACAATGGACATGGCTGTGCCATCATAATGTTTCGCATCGCCCAAACACACACAAAATACCAGCTGGAGTTTCAAGTAAAGGCTAAGTAATAAAATACTAGCACAATAAACAACCATTGATTCCAAAGTATGGTATCATACCAATTAATCACCATAAAAGATGCAAACGATTACTCAAGAAGAGTTCAACAACAATAGCACAAGGAGTTTCTCATAAAAGAGTCCAACAACATTGACCATTAAAACATAATGATTCCAAGATAAGTCACGTACCAATTACATCCTAAATATGATACCCACAAGTTACTCATAAGGAACACAACCCAAACGGTCGCTCACAAATAGTACAATGACTATAACCCAAAATTATCCTAAACGTTTACTCATAAAGATGTACTAGGACTATGAACTCAACCATCTCATCACACCTGGAATTCCAAAGTAGGAACTCAGAATGAATACACCTTAAGGTTAATCAAACCGTGGTACCCAATTGCCAATTCACGCTTTACCTCCGTTCATAACGAACTAATTCTAAATACCCCAAACGAATCCAAAAGGTTACACTTATTAGAACATGATCACGATAGGACTAAACCCTACACCTTGGTGTTCAATAACAACCCTCTAGGTACTATAGGACATCGCCTAAAACCTAGACCAAGTCTTACTCGAAAATCAATTCGATTGGAACAATCACGAACACATCATAAGATGCCCAAACATTCCCTAATAATACTTGATCAAATTACATAACACCATTGTTCACAAAGGAACCAATTTCAATTACTAAAGTGTTCTACGGTGCCCAACTAAGTCAACTAGAATAGTACTATGGAACCTAGACCGAGACTACACCTTGATCTTAAGCCTCAAAAATAAGACAATCATTCTGGTCTGGAACCATGCGTCCAATAGAACCATTGCGTAGTAATCGAAAAGAGCTTTCTAACGATAGTTTACACGTCCAAAACGGAGTCCGGACGAAGAAGTTATGGTCTCCGGAAGATTGAACGTAAAACGGACAATTTTTATAAAGTGTTCGGCCGGACATTATGAAAAATCCCTGTTTTAGCTCCGAATTTCACTCCTTTCGCTCTAAATCTTAGGAGTACCTATATATACTTCTATCCTAACATTTAAAGACAATAAAACTCAATTCATGTGCCTCTAAAACCCAAATAACCCCAAAATTATTAAAGAACATAAAACTAAATTTTACAACACAAACCTAATCACAAGGGACCCAACTCTATCACTAAAGTGCACTACAATGCCTACTAAGGTTGACTAGAAGGACACCCAAGACTTAGACCAAAACGCATTCTTCAATCACACAAAATAACAAATGAAAACTTTCAGAGGTTCTGTGCGGCCGCCCACTCTAGCTTGTGCGGTCGCCCAAAAAGCCAACAAACAAGAACAAAACCTTTCAGATAGATGTGCGGTCGCCCTACCAATAATGGGCGGTCGCCCAACCCTCTGGTCTGTCGGAAATCGGGAAGAACAAACTGGGTTCTTCCATTTTCATACCAAAACACATTTCCACCAAAATCCAACCTTCTAACTAGTATACTAATGTACCCAAAACAACTTATAAGTCTAAAAAAACTCATATAACAACATTTAACAACCAATATCAAGATCAAATCCAACATTTAGAGAATCACCATTTTCTTGACCAAAACTCTAATAAATTCCAAATAAATTCTAAACTCAACCACACTTCAAATATAACAACATTTAGCATCATATAAACATGATATGAACATTTTAGCATAAAAATGGGGGAAAAGCAATTACCCGGATTTTCTCAAAGTTGCCGGAACTCGAATATTTTTGGCTTCCTACGATCCTATCGACGATCTAAACAAGTTTCATGTTTTAAGAAATGAGAAATAACGAGAGGAAGATGGCTAAAAAGAAGAGAGAAGGAGGAGAGAAATCTTACCTTTTCTACCCAACAATGGACGAGAGAGAGAGAAATGAAAATGTGAGGTGAGGGAGGAGGAAGGAGGATGATTATTAAAACAAAATGTTACACCTAGGCCCTTCTACTACTACCAAGAACAATTAAACCCATACTCCCCACCATTAACTAAGACTTACTAACTCTACACTAGCACAAATGATCGATTAAAATGCTAGGCATAAAATATTATGCCACACAAAATGCACACATAATTATTTAAATAGATAAATAATTTAAATAAATAAATAAGCAATAAATAAATAATTAAATATTTATTACTAAGAAAATAGAGGCGGGTTTTCGGGTCGTTACATAAACAAGTACCCATAAGTCTAACATAAGCATCCCATGATTATTTAGACTTATACTTGTGCTTCATAAGTACTAGGGATGGAGATTATTATAAACAAAACATGTAACAATAATAATCAAACATCTCTTTATTAAATGAATAAAACGATAACAAATATACGTTCCAATAACGTGCCTAGGGCATACACACCAACAATCTCCCACTTGTACTAGGCCCACTCTCCAACGTATCTAATACCCATGGACCTAACATGACCATCATTTTTAGCTTGTGAAAGACACTTTGTTAGCGGATCTGCTATGTTATCATCAGTTGGTACTCTGCATATTTTTATGTCCTCCCTCTCCACGATTTCTTGAATGAGATGAAAACGCCTAAGTATGTGTTTGGATCTCTGATGTGATCTTGGTTCCTTATCTTGAGCAATAGCACCATAATTATCGCAATAAAGGTCTATTGGATTAGTAATACTAGGAACCACTTCAAGTTCTCCAATGAACTTCTTGATCCAAACAGCCTCCTTCGCAGCATCCGATGCAGCTATGTACTCGGCTTCAGTTGTAGAATCAGCTACTGTACTTTTCTTAGAACTCTTCCAGCTTACAGCACCACCATTTAACATAAACACAAATCCAGATTGCGATCTTCTATCATCCTTGTCGGTTTGGAAGCTTGCATCTGTCTAACCCCTTACAACGAGATCATCTTCCATACCTCCATAGATCAAGAACGATTCTTTAGTCCTTCTCAAGTACTTTAGAATCGACTTGATGGCTATCCAGTGACTTTCACCGGGGTCGGATAGGTATCTACTCGTTATGCTCAAAGCATAAGATACATCCTGTCTCGTACAAATGATTGCATACATGATGGATCCAATTACGGATGCATATGGGATTCCATTCATTCTCTCTCGCTCATTAGTGGTCTTAGGACACTGATTCTTGCTAAGAGTTACGCCATGTAACACTGGCAAATTTCCTCTCTTAGAGTTTTCCATGCGGAATCTGTTTAGGACTTTGTCAATGTATGTACTTTGAATTATGCCAATAAGCTTCCTTGATCTATCTCTATAGATCTTTATACCAAGGATATATGCGGCTTCTCCCATATCTTTCATTGCGAAACATTTCCCTAACCAAGTCTTCACAGACTGAAGTGTAGGAATATGATTTCCAATGAGTAATATGTCATCCACATACAATATTAGAAACACCACTATGCTCCCACTAATTTTATTGTACACACAAGGTTCATCTTCGTTCTTGATGAAGCCAAACTCTTTAACTGATTCATCAAAACAGAGATTCCAACTCCTTGAAGCTTGCTTCAATCCATAAATGGATTTCTGCAATTTGCATACTTTTAGAATTTTGTGCAAAACCTTTGGGTTGTGTCATGTACACATCCTCTTGAAGATTTCCATTCAGGAAAGAGGTTTTGACATCCATTTGCCATATCTCATAGTCATAATATGCTGCTATGGCAATCAAAATTCTGATAGACTTAATCATTGCTATGGGTGAAAAGGTTTCATCATAGTCTACACCATGAATCTGCCTATAACCTTTTACTACAAGTCTAGCTTTATAAGTATGCACCTTCCCATCCATGTCAGTCTTCTTTTTGAAGACCCATTTTCATCCTATGGTTTTTACACCTTGTAGATACCCCGGGGAACCACGGCTTGGCTAGAGCGCGTGAATTACCTAGGATGTCTAATTGTGTTTTAGAGTCGCCACCCACGTTTTTGAGGAACGTAAGAAAACCTAATGTTTATGAGCCTAAGTTTGATTTACGAAAACAGAGATTCTTTGGGATGAGGGGTTCGGGGGTTAGGTTACGAAATGGGAAGTACTTAAACACCCATTTTGCCCGAGCAAAGTCGGTCTTGTTTGTTCATAATTCACTTTAAAGATAAATACGTTCTTCCTATTCGAATGATGATAAAAGAGGGGTTTTAAAGTTTAAAATGTAGGGAGATGATTCCTAGGCCAATTCAATGTAATGAAAGGACCATTGGTGTCATGTCCCAAATGGTTTTGGGGTGATTACACATTTGATTGAAGAAGAAGAAGAAGAAGAAGAAGAAGAAGAAGAAGAAAAATGCTTAAGACATTTAACTATAGTATCCTTTGAAAATCCTTGAAGAAGAGGTTGAATGCTTAGTTGACAAAGGTCTCAAAGAAATCCCAAGGAAAAGTCTAGAAAATAAGTGAGAAAAAGGTCCAAGGTCCCCTCTAATGATGGATTGGAGAGGTTTTTATAGTTGAAAGAGGACTGTTTTTGGAGCCAAACGGAGTCTCCAAGAAATCTTTCCCGGGAAAAATCATGTATAATGAGCAAGGGAGAGATTCTTGGGCAGAATCTGTAACTGACACACCCCAGAAGCGCGCGCATCCCACCTAGGCGGCGGAAGGCGCGCACGTCTGGCCTCAAGAGGCAGAGGCACGCGACTCTGAAAAGCAACTTTTGACAGAATGGACTAGAAAGTTAGAACTGTTATTCAGTTTAGTCCCGGGACTTAACGGAGTCCGTCTAGAACTTAACCAAAGTAACAGAAACTAACAGAAAACACTTAAAAGAGGGAGAAACACAAAATCAAGTGTGCAATCGGGGTGAGCGGTCTAAGGCGGGGTGTCTACAGAGCCCCTCGGCGGTGTGGATTGCGAAGCAAACGCGCCGACGAAAAACAGACATCCGTCTAGGAAATCACCAAGTAAAAGAAAAGACTCGATAAAAGCAGGAATTTGAAATTGCAGGGGATAGAGGTGCGCTCCCTGTGTGAGCGGCTTTGCCGATAGCGGGATCCGTTTGCTGAAAGCGGGATCTGTTTGCTGGAAGCGGGATCTGTTTGCTGATAGCGAGATCCGTTTGCTGGAGGTGGGACCTGTTTGCTGATAGCGAGATCCGTTTGCTGGAAGCGGGTCCTGGAGGACCGTTTACTGAAGTGCGGGACCTAGAGGACCGTCTGCTGAAGTGCATGGCCTAAAGGACCGTTTGCTGAAGTGCGGGACCCGAAGGACCGTTTGCTGAAGTGCGGGGCCTAGAGGACCGGCTGCTGTAGATTTTGCTTGATGAGGAAGCGATGATTCTGTGGCTCACCCTGGACCAAGTTGTTGTCGTGAGTCGTACTTTGATGTTGACTGTTTGACTTTGACTTTTGATGGGGTGCGGGCACAGTTGACTGCGGAGTGCTTTGTGCTGGGAATGAATTGTAAAAACTGATTTTTTTTATTTTTTTTTTTGAGAAAATAACAGACACCCTACTTTGAGTGGGAGTTTTTATCTTATTTCAGTTTTTAGACATCCCTTAAGGGCGGACCAAATTAATGTGTGTCCAGCTGAGTGTTTGCTGTCGTCGTTTGAGTTCCTCTTGTTGCTGGGATTGATCTTTTCTGCGGGTTGAAGGCGCTGGAACGCCCGGGTTCTGTTCTGAACTGACAAAGGCTATTTCTAGAGCCTTTTTCTACCTGGGACGCGGGCGCTTCCTCTCTTTAAGATGGGACGCGCGCGCCTTGTAGACTGGTAATTCGATTCCAACAGCTTTCTTCTGCCATTTTTGAAAACCATTTTATTGCCCAATTTTGCTTATGACCTTCTTTCCCATGGCCTCTAACCTTTTTAGTCTTGGTACCGAGGTTGTCAAGAGTTACGAGAAGGATTTATCGACATTCGTTTATTCTTTCAAGACCCATCCCAAAAATGCTTTCATCAAAGATTTCGGATTTCGAATTCTTTTTACATTGCGAACATTGAAGCCGGATTGGGACTTGTTGAAGGATGCTGCAGCCTTCTGGGATTGTGATAGCCACACATTCAACTTTTCGGCCAATGAAATGGTGCCGACTGTCGATGATTTTGGGGCCATTTTGGGTATGCCTTTGGCCGGTCGGATTGCCGTCCCTAAGTATTACCGCGGTGTTGTTGATTCTTGGGTTGACCTTCTGAATCTCCCTGTTGGAGAGGTGAAGAAGATGATGCACGGGACCGTTGTTGACATAACTGAGCTTCCGATGTTTTTCAGTTTGCATTCGGAAGATGTCGCAGTTCAGTCCTTTAAGAGAAATGCCATGGCTGTTTGCCTTTTCAGTGAGGTTTTGTTTGTCACTCCTCTGGGTACTGCGAATGCGCAGTTGGCTGAAATCGTGTTGCAGGCGAAAGGACATCGATTTAGCATAATTCCGCTCATTGTAGGAGAGACCTTGCATGGTTTGGACGAATTGCACCGTACGGGCGAGATGCGACGAGGAAGCCCCTTGCTTTTGACCATATGGCTTCGGGAGCATTTCAGGCTTTATGCGTCAGATGGCGACCTTTCTCCTTTTGCTGTTCATAGGCGACGGTTGCTGATTAGAAATTTAACCGAAGAGGGTTGGAGGAGATTTTTTGCTTCTCGTCTTACAGCTGACGTTGAGTGGTGCCCTTGGGGTCTTCGCCCTTTTGTGGAGTGGACCTCTGGTTTTCAGTACGTGGTTTTACCCGGGTTGATAGATTCTTTGTTTTACCAACGAGAACGAGTTCTTAGGCAATTTGGCCGTCAACAGATAATTCCTTTTCCGAGGAACGGGAGGCTTCGTCCAGTTTCTTATATGGGTCCGGACTTCTCGAATGAGCTTCAATCGGCTTGGGGAGATGACCATAACCGTTGGGCTTCCGCTCCATTGCACCGGGGTAGTATTTTTCTTCCCGAGAGTTACTTGGACCACTTGCTTGGTACCGTCTACCGCGGCATTACTTGGGTAGATGCTCTTCGGGCTGAGTTGTTAGGGAAGTACTTTGAGCCTAGCAGTGCTTTGAGGTACAAGGAAGCTGCTGCTGATGTGAACAACATTCTAACTGACCCTTTCGGTACCCCTTTGGATGACTTTTATGCTCGGAGGCGCTCTGTTGCGCAGAAAGTATCGGTCCGCATCAGTGTTCCTAGGCCTCCCAAGAAGGGTAGGATTGATGGTTGTTCGGGTGGTCCTTCAAAGGCCAAGAGAAAATTAGATCTTTCTTAGTGTCCCCAAGAGATTGCAATTAAAATAGACCACTTGTTAGGATTTTAATGTTTTAATGTCTTTTATTAGCTCAACATTTCCATTGTAATGATAAAAAATAATTCAAGAAATGAATAAAAATTGCATCTCGTTAATTTGAAATGATTTGGGTATTTGTTTATATTTTAGACCGGACCCGAAGGTTGCCTACGTTCCTCCAGTGTAGAGGCTCAGGTCTCCGTAGTTCAAACAAACGAAGACCACACATTTTTTTTATTATTTTTTTTTGTGTGCACCCTGTTTTTTACCTAGACCGCCCTTTCGGGTTTTCAATCTAGCGGGCTTCTTTTTTGCACGTGCTCTAATTTTTACCTAGGCCGACCTTGTGGGTTTTCAACCTAGCGAGGCCTTTTTTTTTTTTTTTGATGGCCTTCGTTCATTAGACGTAAAATCTCTTCAATTTGTCGAGGTTGACTTCCTTTGGCAGCTGATCTCCGTCTAAATCCACGAGTCAGACTGCACCGCCGCTTAGTATCTTCTTGACTACGTACGGACCGATCCATCGGGGTCCCCATTTTCCAAGGGGGTTCATGGCATTAGGAGGGTGTTGTCTTAGGACCAAATCTCCCACACTGATGTTTCGGGGCTTCACCTTTTTGTTGAAAGCCCTAGCCATTCTTTGTTGATAGGCCCTCGTACGTTCGATTGCCCTTAGCCTTTTCTCGTTGAGTAGGGCTAGCTGTTCATATCAACTTTCCATCCAATCGACTTCATTGACTTGGTTCTCGAGGAGGACCCGTAGGGATGGGACTTCGAGCTCTATTGGGAGTACAGCTTTGGAACCATATACCAGTGCATAAGGAGTTTCTCCAGCGCTGTCCGTATTGACGTGCGGTAGCCCCATAATGCTAGAGATAGATTTTCAGTCCAATCCCTTCCGGTAGAGGCCATTTTCTTCACAATGGTCTCGATTGTATTCTACCAGGAGTGCATCCATCTCTTTCTCAAAGTGAGAACCGTTGTCTGAGATGATCTCATGAGGAACGCCGTACCGGCACATGATGTGGGTTTTTATGAATTCGGCCACTTTCTTGGCGTTGAGAACTCGGTAAGCCTGTGCTTCGACCCATTTTGTAAAATAGTCCACGGCTACTAGGACGAAAGATTGTCCGTTGCTGCCAGTAGGGTGAACTTTGCCGATGATGTCTATGCCCCAACAAGAGAAAGGCCAAGGCGTGGTCATATTGTAAAGCTGTGAGAGTGGAGCGTGCTGCAGATTGGCATGGAATTGGCATTTGGCGCACCTCTTGACTTTCTCGATGCAGTCCCTTTCCATGGTACTCCAATAATAACCCATGCGGAGTATCTTCTTGGTCAACATAACCCGTTCATGTGGGGCCCACATTCACCTTCATGGATCTCATGCATTATTTCTTGAGCTTCGGTCTCATTTGCGCATAGGAGATTGATCCCTTCGTGGTGCCTTTTGTAGACTCGGTCCCCAATCAGTACATAGTGGGAGGCTAGTTTTTGCAATGCCATTTGGGACTTCTTATTGCTATTCTCGGGATAAGTACCATCTTTGAGGAAATTCATGATATCCGCATACCACGGGGAGTTTGTTTGGACCTCGTTGATCTCGATACTCATACAGTATGCCAGACTGTTCCTTCGGGAAATTTTGAAGGGCTTCACCATTTTACCCTCAGGTATTTCAAACAATGAAGCGATGGTGGCTAGTGCATCAGCAAAACGGTTTTTGTCCCTTGGCAGGTAGTTGAAGGTGATTTCTTGAAACTGTTCAACCAACTCCTCGAGATGTTGACCATACCATTGCAGAGTCGAGTCTTGAATTTTCCACTTTCCAGATGTTTGATTGATGATGAGCAAGGAATCACCAAATACCTCTAAACTTGTGACATTTCTCTCGAGGGCTGCTTCGAGCCCCGCTATGCATGCTTCGTACTCAGCGATATTGTTGGTGGCTTCAAATTTTAGGCGGATAGGGATTGGAGTTTACATGTCCTTTGGATCAACAAGTAACATCCCTATGCCATATCCATGCTTATTGGCTGCGCCATAAAAAAAAAGTTGCCACTTATTTTCTTCTGTTGTAGCACAAATTAAATGCTCGTCGGGGAACTGTACATCTTCCCCCTTCACTTCGTCACACGGAAATTCAGCAAGCTGATCACTGAACACTTTCCCCCTGATGGATTTGAGTGTGACGTAAGTGATATTGTAGCCGGCGAGAATGAAATACCATTTGGCTATTCTTGTTGACATGAAAGGCTTCTCGAAGATGTAGCAGAGCGGGTCCACTTTTGCTACTAACTTGATTGGGAAGGCCTCCATGTAATGCTTGAGCTTTTGAGTAACCCAAACCAATGCAGCACAAGACTTCTCTAAAACAGAGTAGTTCTTTTCAGCTCCTTGAAACGGGCGGCTGACAAAGTAGATAGCATTGTCTTTTGTGGAGTCTCGCTGTTCTTGTGCTAACATAGCCCTTAGGGCTTCATCATTGACAGTGCGATAGAGCAAAAGAGGCTTCTCTTTGTGCGGTGGAACCAAAACTGGAGGGCATGTCAAGTAATACTTCACTTGGTCGAAGGCTTCTTGGCAAGCATCGGTCCATTCTAGAGCCACATTCTTCTTGAGTAGCTTGAAGATCGGTTCACACATGGAAGTGAGTTGGTTCACAAACCGACTGATGTATTGAAGTCTGCCCATGAAACCTTTGATTTCTTTCTGCGTTTTTGGAGGAGGCATGTCAATGATTGCCTTGATCTTGGAGGGATCAGCTTCAATTCCCCTCTCAGTGACCATGTAACCGAGAACCTTTCCTCTGACGACCCCAAAAGTGCACTTTGCGGGATTGAGTCTCATGTTGTGTTGTCGAAGTCTTTCAAAGAACTTGCGAAGATGGATCAAATGTTGACCGTTGGTTCCCTTCGAATGGATGATCATGTCGTCTACATAGACCTCGATCTCTTTATGAATCATGTCATGGAATAGATCTGTAACAGCCCTCTGGTAGGTAACCCCAGCATTCCTTAGTCCGAATGGCATGACCGTGTAGCAGAAAGTGCCCCACAGTGTTGTGAAAGGTGTCTTGTGTTGGTCCTCTTCGGACATGAGGATCTGATTGTAACCAGCAAAACCGTCCACAAATGAGCGGACTTCATAGTTGGCAGTTGAATCGACGAGCATGTCGATGTTTGGTAGTGGAAAATCATCTTTCAGGGAAGCTTTGTTCAAATCCCGGAAGTCCACACAAACTCGAACCTTGCCGTTTGCCTTTCTGACTGTCACAATGTTGGCTAGCCAAGTCAGATACTCAATGACTTTGATGAAACCCACACTGAGGAGCTTTTCAATCTCTTCTTTGACTTGTAGAGACCATTCTGGCTTGATCTTTCTGAGCTTCTGCTTTACTGGCTTGGCGTCCTCTCTGATCGGAATTCTGTGCTCCGCGACCTTTCTGTCCAAATCCGGCATGTCTTTGTACGACCATGCGAATACATCCACAAACTCTTTGAGAAGTGCAGTCAATCTGTCTTTGTCTTCCCCCTTGAAGAAGCTGCCAATCTTCGTTTCTTTCGGCTCTTCGTTGGTACCCAGATTAACAACATGCAATTCCTCATCAGCCCCTGGACCATTTTCACCACGACAACGAACCTGTTGAGCTAGTTCATTTAGGTATGTTATGTTTTTGTGGTACATTTCATCATAATTTGAATCGTTATTAATTTGTTCATTAAGTTCGTTATTAGTTAATTCATCATTTATGATGTTTGCAATCTCGGGGTACTCAGAAATATCAAATTTTCATTAGCAAAGAAAGGAAACAGACGCTCGGCTATTGCCTCCATATCCTCTTGGGTGAGGGAATTAGAAACACTCTCGGACTCGAATGTAAGTGTGAGCCGCTCTTCCTTTGTTGTTGTACGGGGTATGCAATCCATTTCTCGGATCAAGAAATCCTCGGATACTATGGGCCCCTTCGTTGAATACCAGTTGTTGATTGGCTAGGAGCTTGGCGGGATCTCACTGATGGATTCCTTTCTGACGACGGTGTCGTAGATGGCGTTAACTTGACAATCGTCCATGATGGTGAATTCTTCAAACCTGGAGGCTAGATCGGATAGTTCTTCCCCCACGGTATTCTCTGCCTCGGATTCTATAGTTAATTTCTTGCCCCACCACTCTCAGGGTGACATTGGAGTAGGCTCCCTTTCTTGTGTCGGTATTTCAAAATCAGTGAAGATCTCGAGACCGGGCTTTCTGACGCCCTTGTTGTTAACCCATGGTTCGGGAAAGATCATGTACGGAACATCTTCCCCTTGGCGAACAAAATAACCGTTTAGTGTGTTGCGGTGAGGCCTCAAGTTAGGGATTTCATATTGTCGACCTTCTTTGCGAGCTCGGGTCTTTTGACTCTTGACTACTTGCTCGTACTTTAAGTCATCTTCGGTAGGCTCGTACCCCAAACCAAACTTGTTCTTGACAAAAGGAACTTCTACGGGGTGGAATATCCCTTGTTGATGCTTCCCTAGGCCTAGACTGGGAAAGTGATTCATGTTCCTCATCATGCGGAGGATTTTAGGATTGCCGAGGGTCCATTGTCTGTTTCTCCCTTCTTTGTCGATGGTGTTGACGCCGGAGAGAGTGGCATCTTCTATCCCGTGTTGAACTTGGTGAACGGGTTGTCCCCCATTTCTGTGGATGGTGACATTCTCGGCCATGACGGTGACTATCTCGTCCCTATTTCTGATCTTGACATATTGATGGAGAGTGGAAGGGATAGCATTAGAACTGTGGATACAAGGTCGGCCCAAAAGTTAGTTGAATGAAGCAGGGACATAAAATACTTGGAATGGGACGGACATGATCAAGCTTCCAAATTCGATATCAACTTCTAACATTCCCATGACTGTACGGGCAGTGCTATCGTACCCTCTAATGACTTGTGCGGAGGGTTGTAAATTGGAGCTTTTGAGCCCTAGTATGCCCATGACTCGGCTAGGCATTAAGTTGAGTGCAGAACCACCGTCTACTAGAACCCTTGAAATGGGTCTCCCCCTTGCCCTTACTTTGAGGTAGATGGCTTCATTGTGTTCGGACCCAAATGGCGGGAGGTCCATGTCGGCAAAAGTGATGACATTTCCAAAGTGAATGTGACCTATCATTGCTGTGAGGTCCTCAGGAGTCGTTTCGGGAGAGACTGATGTGTCATCCAAGTTCTTGATGACGAGGTCTCGGTGTTTCTTTGATGATGCAATAAGGTCCCAGATGGATATGTTGGTTTGCGTCTTCTTGAGTTGTGTTAACAAAGGATCTTCGGGTACGTCGCGTGCTTGCGATCTTTGAGAAGAGGTATTGGTTGCTGCGGTATTGGGAGGGATTGTGCTCGTTGTTACTCGGCCACTGCGAGTGAGCACGTTCACGGTCCCGTGTAGCTTCTTCTTCCTATTCTCTAAGACTTCCCTCATAATCTCATCATAAGTCACAACATAACAAGAATTATCAAGTTTGTTCATATCATCGGAGCCCTCATTCACAATTGGGATCGAATGAGTGGTTCCTTCAAATTCTCCTACCTCTATTACATTGACACCACCCTCATTAGGGATTATGAATTCCTTCTTGTCTATGAGATCTTGGATGGAGAAGCAATCCTCGGTGAGGTGGCCGGTGCATTGATGGTAGTCATACCATTTGTGGTGGGCATGATTGGGACGGAGCGGTTGTGGTTGCTTGTACCCTTGAAGAGGAGTGATTTGTCCCTTGGCCTTTAGAGCTTCATAGGCCTCGGTGATGGTCATGCCATTGAGAGGAGTGTAGACGCGGTCGTTTTGGAACCGCTTGCCTTGTGGTGGAGGGACCTTCTTGTAATTCCCCTTGTCGGTAGTAACGGCATTGACAGAAGCCTCTTTGTTTGAACTAGAGGCGGCCTTGTATCGGTAAGTAGGAGTGGTCTTTTTAATCTCCTTGAGCAAGTCATCCATGCGTACCCCCGCCTCATACATTTGGGAGAAGTCGGAGTAGCAAGCCCCACTTAGGTGGGTGCGGAGATAAATCTTGAGACACTTGAGAAAGATGTCCATTTGCTCTTTTGTGTTTGGCCTCTCAACAATTTCAGAGAGCTTGTCATTCTATCTCCTTGTGAAGTCAATGAAGGACTCGTTTTCTCTTTGAGTGGTGTTCTCGAGCTCTTTCCTTGTGGGCCGGTGAGTGGTGTTGCCTTGATATTGATTTTTGAAGGCAAGCATAGCGGCATCCCAATCAAGACGGACAGTGAGCGGGAGAGTTGCATACCAATCCTTTGCCGCCCCCTCGAGGGTGAGAGGAAAGCATTGAGCCATAACTTTTGGGGAGACCTTCTTCGGAACCATAGCCCAAATGTAAGTCTCTATGTGAGCCATCGGGCATGAGTTTCTCTTAAACTTGCTAATGTCGGGCCATCTTGAATTTGTCGGGGAGAGTGGCCATTGTGCTCATGAGGATGGATGACTGATAAAGGCTTGTGTTGGAGCCTTTTCCCATGTTGAGGCCGTCGAATTTCTGATCAATGTAGGCCATGATAGAATCAACCATTTTGGGGTTGTTGTTGTCGGTGCTTGGTCCCCCCACTTTTTTGGTACGGGAAATGACATATGGGATTTCAAACAAACCCTCGATCCACTCGGATTCTTCATTGTCATTAACCCCCTTGTTCTTGGAGAGCTTGAGGAGCTTGGCTTTTAATTGGTCAACCTCGGCCTCGTGGGCCTCCCTTTGACTGTCGACATGAGCTTGCCACAAGGCTTCTTTGGTTTGAGCCTCTTGGTTAAGGGTAGAGACTTGTTGTTGGAGCGCTTGAACCATGGCAGAAAGCTGTTCGAGAGTCATGGCGTTGTTGGTGCTGGAGTCGCCGGCCATTGATGATGTAGAAGATGTTGGAGTGATCGGTTCACGGACAAGCCTGTTGGATGAATCCCTGTAGATGCAGAGAGTACCAATCGGACCTATAATTGGAGAAGTAGCCCTTGTCAGTCTCGGTTCACACTTTCGGTCCATGAAGAGGTTGAGAACACACAGTTGGGCACACGACTCGAACCACATAAGAAAAAGACTTTTTTTATTTATTTTATAAGTCGGAGGGAATGGGTCCCTTTTGGGGTTTCTAAGAAGATAATGGAATCGTCACACTAGTATATAGACCATCTCACGGTCCCATATACTCATCGGATTCAATCGCGTTTGTGAATCCTACATGTGTCGGGATTAAACTAAATTAATGTAGTAAAGCATACATGCGGGGACAGATTTTTTATTTTCGTCCAAAATAACCACTTTTGGGGACGGATTTTTATTGCGTCCGTTTCAACAAGTTGGCATGTATGATTTGAAAACATTAGTTTAGGGAAATCTCGGTAAATGGAAACCGACTTGGTCACGGATTGTTAGACCCTAACTAGAATCGTGTGGTTTGCGCTCGGCTAAAGAGAGGCTTAAAGGTCACCCCCATCATGTAGTCATGAACTACGCCACGGGCTGAGGTTTACCGCTTCGAAAGAGCCAAGGTCGAGTGGAGCTTGAAACTTTCTAGGACGGGCCTCGACAGGTTTGGGGTTGGACTTGTGCGACTCGATAGTGAGCAATTTATAGGAGTAATGTGCATGTAGTGTGAGGTCTATCAAGTGACAAAAAAAAAAAAAAAAATTTGAAAGGAAAAGATAAAAAAAAAACACATAAGCATGTAAATTACAACTCCCGAATCACCCGTGTGACCGGTAAATAAACACAAAATTAAACAGTCCAAGGGTTCGATTCTATTCTGATGCAGGCAACTATGCCCACACCCCACTATTCTGTTCAGTCACTGAAACCTGTTCTTTCCTTGGAAACTGTCCCAGAAGCGCGCGCCTCGGGCTGGTGTTGTGGGAAGCGCGCGCCTGGCGAATTGTATCTGGGAGGCGCCCGCTTCTGGGCTAACCTGTCAGATTATCAGAAACTTATGGACTCAGGGGATTTCCCTGGTCCTGATTGTGCGATGGAACCCCTGCAATGTTTGTTAGCATGAAATAATAGGAAGAATAGGAAGAACACATGGAAGGCAGGCGATTCTGGAATTTGACGCGAGACGCGCGCGCTTTGGACCATGAAGGTCCGAGGCGCGCGCTTCCCATGTCAATTTCCAGAATGCCCAGAAAAGTGAATTATGAACAGAAACACAAGTTTAACCCTCAAGCAATCCCCAGCGGAGTCGCCACTGTAGATACCCCGGGGAACCACGGCTTGGCTAGAGCGCGTGAATTACCTAGGATGTCTAATTGTGTTTTAGAGTCGCCACCCACGTTTTTGAGGAACGTAAGAAAACCTAATGTTTATGAGCCTAAGTTTGATTTAAGAAAACAAAGATTCTTTGGGATGAGGGGTTCGGGGGTTAGGTTACGAAATGGGAAGTACTTAAACACCCATTTCGCCCGAGCAAAGTCGGTCTTGTTTGTTCATAATTCACTTCAAAGATAAATGCGTTCTTCCTATTCGAATGATGATAAAAGAGGGGTTTTAAAGTTTAAAATGTAGGGAGATGATTCCTAGGCCAATTCAATGTAATGAAAGGACCATTGGTGTCATGTCCCAAATGGTTTTGGGGTGATTGCACATTTGATTGAAGAAGAAGAAGAAGAAGAAGAAGAAGAATAAGAAGAAGAAGAAGAAGAAGAAGAAGAAGAAGAAGAAGAAGAAGAAGAAGAAGAAAAATGCTTAAGACATTTACCTATAGTATCCTTTGAAAAGCCTTGAAGAAGAGGTTGAATGCTTAGTTTACAAAGGTCTCAAAGAAGTCCCAAGGAAAAGTCTAGAAAATAAGTGAGAAAAAGGTCCAAGGTCCCCTCCAATGATGGATTGGAGGGGTTTTTATAGTTGAAAGAGGACTGTTTTCGGAGCCAAACGGAGTCTCCAAGAAATCTTTCCCGGGCAAAATCATGTATAATGAGCAAGGGAGAGATTCTTGGGCAGAATCTGTAACTGACACACCCCAGAAGCGCGCGCATCCCACCTAGGCGGCGGAAGGCGCGCGCGTCTGGCCTCAAGAGGCAGAGGCGCGCGACTCTGAAAAGCAATTTTTGACAGAATGGACTTGAAAATTAGAATTGTTATTCAGTTTTGTCCCGGGACTTAACGGAGTCCGTCTGGAACTTAACCAAAGTAACAGAAACTAACAGAAAACACTTAAAAGAGGGAGAAACAAAAAATCAAGTGTGCAATCGGGGTGAGCGGTCCAAGGCGGGGTGTCTACACACCTTCGGGTTCATCAATCAAGTTCCGAACTTGATTATCTTTCATGGATTGTAATTCAGATTCCATGGCTCCAAGCCACTTATCCGAATCAAGAGATGACATCGCCTCTTCGTAGGTAGTGGATTTATCATTCTCAATGATTTCCACATCATTGCTATCCGTTACAAGAAATCCATATCTCTCGGGTTCGGACCGTATCCTACTAGATTTGCGAGTTACTTGTGTACTTTGAACAGGTTCCACAACTCCTTGCGGAACTTGTTCTTGTTCCACCATCAGTTCAATGTTGTTTTCGGGTTCTCGAATCTCTTCAAGATTTATTTTACTCCCACTAACTCTTTTGGAAAGAAACTCTTTCTCTAGAAAAGTGCCGTCACGAGCAACAAACACTTTGTTCTCCGTGCGGTTGTAAAAGTAATATCCTTTAGTTTCATTAGGATATCCCACGAAAATACATTTATCTGATGTAGGTGTGAGTTTATCTGAGATAAGTCTCTTCACAACCCCAAATTTTCATGAAAGAAACACAAGGTTTCTTTCCACTCCATATCTCATATGGTGTCTTTTGAACCGATTTACTTGGAACTCTATTTAGTGTGAATGCAGCGATTTCTAAGGCATGACCCCAAAAGGACAATGGAAGATCAACTTGACTCATCATAGATCGAACCATATCTAATAAAGTTCTATTTCTCCTCTCGGACACACTATTCCATTGTGGTGTTTTGGGTGGAGTTAATTGCGAAACTATTCCACAATTCTTTAGATGATTATCAAATTCTTGGCTTAAATATTCACCTCCTCGATCTGATCGAAGTGCCTTAATTGTTTTACCAAGTTGATTTTGTACTTCATTTTGAAATATTCTAAATATCTCAAATGCTTCACTTTTGTGTTTCATTAAGTAGATATATCCATATCTACTTAAATCATTGGTGAATGTTATGAAGTATTGAAATCCTCCCCTAGCATTGCTACTTAATGGTCCGCATACATTGGTATGTATAAGGCCCAATAAATCGCTTGCCCTTTTACTACTCTTAGTAAAAGGTGTCTCATTTTTCCAAGAAGACACGACTCACAAGTATCATATGATTCAAGATCATGTGATCCTAAAAGTCCGTCCACATGGAGTTTTGAGATACGCTTCTCATTAATATGACCAAGACGGCAATGCCATAGATAAGTATGATTCACATCATTAGGTTTAGATTTCTTATTTATATGATAGACATTATTTTCATTCTTGACATCAAGGATATAAAGACCATTAAATGAACTTGCAATACCATAAAGCACATCATTTAAATAAATAGAAAACTTCTCATTCTCAATAAGAAATTTAAATCCTTCTTTATCCAAACAAGAAATTGAAATAATATTCCTACTTAAATCCGGTACATAATAGCAATTGTTCAAAACAAGTATTAATCCGGTAGGTAAAATAACTTCATAAGTTCCTACGGCTAATGCAGCAACTCTTGCTCCATTCCCCACACGTAGGTCCACTTCACTGTCTTTAAGTACTCTCCTATTCTTTAGTGCCTGTACATTTAAAAAAATGTGAGATCCACATCCGGTATCCAATACCCAAGAACTAGTAGTAGAAAGGAGTATATCTATTATATAGATACCTGAAGTCGATGCAGTCCCACTGCCCTTCTTCTTCTTTTGCTCTTCCATATAAGCCTTGCAATTACGCTTCCAATGACCTATCTCATGGCAGTAGAAGCAAATCGCATCCTTTTGTGTGTCAGGTTTCGCCTCATTAGCCTTGACAAATTTTGTCTTGCTAATCTTAGGTTTGACAACCTTTGTCTTACCCTTTCCCTTGGCACCTTTGCCCTTTCCATGATTTATCATGAGCACGGGAGAACCCTTCTTCCCTATCTTCTTCTCCGCAGTTTTGAGCATGTTATGCAACTCGGAGAGACTCTTATTCATTGAGTGCATGTTAAAATTCATCACAAAACGATTATAACTTTTAGGCAATGAATTAAGAATGAGATCCGTGGGTAGCTCCAACGGGATTGGATAGCCAAGTTTTTCAAGATGCTCAACATAACCATTCATCTTAAGAAGGTGAGGACTGACTTGTTGCCCTTCAGTCATCTTGCAAGATGTGAATGCAACAATCGTGTCATACCTTTCTTGTCTTGGAACATGTTTTTTAACTCCATGCCTATCTCATAGGCTTCCAAAAGTTCCAAACTTTGTTGGAGTTTAGCGCACATGGTTGAGAGCATCAGACAACTCATATCTCTAGAATCATTCTTATGTTTCTTGTGAGCGTCCTTATCTGCCCTTGAGGCAGTAGCAGGGGGTTCTTCAGGAACGGGCGCATCAAGAATGTACAACTTGTCTTCTTGCCTTAGAACAATTCTTAGGCTACGGATCCAATCCATATAGTTAGTACCACTCTCTTGAAGCTTCTCCTTCTCAAGGATTGTTCGCAATGAAATTGATTGTGTGTTTGTTGTCATTTTTCTACAATTATGCAAAATTTAACAATTAATAAGTACCAACAAATAAAAGAGATAATTATTGCATTTTACAAATGCTCCCACTAAATTATATAACCTTCTTATACAAACAATGCTTAATATAATTCAATGGGCTAAGATCCAACTTTAATTTAATTTTAAGTCCGCTTTGGCGATACTGCTCCAAATCAAATTAATTAGGTAGACAACTCTTGCCAATCATATCATATATGATTTTTAGATCTTTTATGAGATTCTTTTAGAAATCTAATTTAAAAAGCATGTTTTAATCTCATCTTGTGCTTTAGGCCCAAAACTCTTTTGATAGCCTAATTAAGTCTAACCATTTTAAACGTATAGGAATCACTCTTTCCTCATCTTGCTCATAGATGGAATAGAATTAATGTACCTCGCTTTGGCAGAGCCCACATAAAACTACCCAAATATTCACAAGTGTTTTATTCATGGATAAGCACTAAAACTTAAGTTTTATTCATGAAGGTTCAACACACATATAAGTTAACTAATCTCATCAATTAACTAAAGCCTTTTAATGTGATTTAATTGTATTTGTTAATGGGATAAATTCTGAATACCTATTTAATTTACCAACCAATAAAGAACTTTGCTCGGCCGAACTAAGCATACTATGACCTCGTAGTAATGTAAGTCAAATGCAACCACAATTCCGAGCAAGTCTTTCTTAGTTCTAAATTACATGAATCTACATGAATACAAGAGTTCATGAGAATAGTCCATATGGCCGAACTAAGCATTCCATGACCTCATAGTAACGTAAGTCAAACGCAACTACAATTCCATATGGATCTTTTCTCTTCGTCTTGTTTTTCATGTATCATCAATCTATTGTAGACCCTTAGCAATCTAAACTCCTTTAGATTCTAAGTCCCACAATTTTTCTAGACTTTCTTGAATTGACATCAATTTTCAGGAAACACGGTTTCATAAACCAGCCATCAGAAACAGAGATTCAATTCAGATCTGAATTCTGTAAACGCTTTACAAAATCCAGAAAACACCAGAAAATAGAACAGGTTCTGGAATCGGACCTGGAGCCATACGGCTCATAGGAAGGCGTGTGCCTCCTGTGCCGCCGTACGGATCCTCTGATCAGAATGTCAGATTCTTCAAAATTTTACAAATTCGATTAACCATAATTCGAATTTCATGCATAATCAGATTATCAAAACAGGAATTTTCAGATTACGAATTTGAACAAATCTAACCAATAACATTAATAAACAATTTATTCAATTTATCAATTATATCAAGATCATCAATAAGCATAATCAAATTATTAATTGACAATCTAAGCATGCGATTATACATATGAATCCAATAAATATTATAATCACATATCCCATCATAAACATGAATACAATTTTTATATCTCATATAAACCTCAATCACACATTCATCTTGCTATTATCATGCAAATCAAATAATCCAATTTAATAATTTTTCAAGCATGACAATTTTTAAAATTATTGATCATTAACGGGGCTCTGATACCACTGTTGGGTTTCATAGCCTCCATGTATAGCGGAATTAAACATGAAGAAACCCTAGCCTAGATCCATTAAGAACAATAATTTATAAAGCATAAGATAAATTAGGACTAACCCTTGTAGTTCAAATCTTTAATCACGGACTAAGATACTAAGCAAAGTATCCTCTATTGGTGATCCACACTTGAACGGATCCATGAACACCTTCTTGGACTTGATTGCTAGATCCTTTGGCTTGAAAACTTGAAGAACACATTCTTCTCTTTGGAATAATAAACCCCTCTCAATATGTGTGTTAATCTCTCTCTAAGAAAGCTTTGTGATTTTGTGAATCATCAACTAGGTCTCTAAAACCCGAACACACATATTTATACTGGGGTAGGTCTAATACCTTTAGGGTTTAGGACTTCTTGTTACACAAGAAATTTCCTAAAACTGAACCAGTGCGGGACCGAAGCCGTACGGTGCATGACCAGGCATACGCCACTGTGGAAGCCGTACGGTCGCTGTTCCCGTATTCCTTTATTTTCACCCTTTTAATTATCCGTTTTGCGTGTGACCCAATAGGATTATACTAAGTTGCCAACGGGTTTGACCAGTCAAATCCCGTAAGTCTAAGATAAGCATCCCATGATTATTTAGACTTATACTAGTGCTTCATAAGTACTAGGGACGGAGATTATTATAAACAAAACATGTAATTTATTAAATGAATAAAACGATAACAAATATACGTTCCAATAACGTGCCTAGGGCATACACACCAACAACTCGAGACTTCCCATTGCTGTTCTCAGGGAAAGTGCCATTGTTGATAAAATTCATGATGTCTGTGTACCACGAGGGGTTATCTTGGATTTTATTGATCTCAATACTCATACAATATGCCGGACTAGTCCTTCTTGAAATTTTGAAGGGCTTCACCATTTTTCCTTTGGGCATTTTAACCAGTGAGGCTATGGTGGCTAAAGCATCGGCAAAGCGGTTTTTGTCCCTCGGCAAATAATTGAACGTGATGTCTTGGAACTGTTCAACTAATTCCTTAAGGTGTTGACCATACTGTTGGAGGGTCGGGTCTTGGATTCGCCATTTACCCGATGTCTAATTGATAAGGAGCAGGGAGTCACCAAGTACTTCTAAAGCTGTGACATTCCTTTCTAGGGCTGCTTCTAGCCCTGCTATACATGCCTCATATTTAGCAATGTTGTTGGTAGCTTCGAATTCAAGACGAATTTAAATTAGAGTGTAGATGTCCTTTGGATGACAAGCAACATTCCTATCCCATAACAGTGCTTATTGGCTACGCCATCAAAAAAAAGTTACCACTTATTTTCCTCGGTTGTAGTGCAAATCAAGTGCTCATTGGGAAATTGTAAGTCTTCCCCCTTTACTTTGTCACACGGAAATTCAGTAAGATGATCACTGAACACTTTCCCCCTGATGGATTTGAGTGTGATGTAAGTGATATCGTAGCTGGCGAGCATGAAGTACCACTTGGCTATCCTTGTTGACATGAAAGGCTTCTCGAAGATATAGCGGAGCAGGTCCACCTTTGCTACTAGCTTGATCGGAAAGGCTTCCATGTAATGTTTGAGATTTTGAGTGACCCAAACCAATACTGCACATGACTTCTCTAAGACAGAGTAGTTCTTTTCGCCTCCTTGAAATCGGTGGCTGACAAAGTAAATGGCATTCTACTTTGTGGAGTCTTTTTGCTCTTGTGCTTGCATAACCCCTAAGGCTTCATCATTCACTGTGAGGTAGAGCAAGAGAGGCTTCTCCTTGTGTGGTGGAACCAAAACTGGAGGCATGTCAAGTAATGCTTCACTTTCTCGAAAGCTTCTTGGCAGGCGTCGGTCTATTCTAGAGCCACATTCTTCTTGAGTATCTTGAAGATTGGCTCACACATGGAAGTAAGCTGGTGCACAAACCGACTGATGTACTAAAGTCTGCCCATGAAACATTTGATTTCTTTCTATGTCTTTGGAGGAGGCATGTCAATGATTGCCTTGATTTTCGAGGGATCCGCTTCAATTCCCCTTTCTATGACCATGTAGTCGAGAACCTTGCCTCGGATAACCCCAAAAGTGCACTTTGCGGGATTGAGCCTCATCTTGTGTATTCGAAGCCTTTCGAAGAATTTGCAGAGATTTATCAAGTGTTGACCGTTGGTTCCCTTTGAATGGATGATCATGTCATCCACATAGACCTGAATTTCTTTGTGAATCATATCATGGAACAAGTCTGTCACAGCCCTTTGATAAGTAGCCCCGGCGTTCCTCAACCCAAATGGTATGACTGTGTAGCAAAAAGTGCCTCACGGTGTTGTGAAAGCAGTCTTGTGTTGATCCTCTTCGGCCATGAGAATCTTATTATACCCAGTAAAACCATCCATAAATAAGCGAACCTCGTAGGCAGCAGTGGAGTCGACTAGCATGTCGATGTTGGGTAGTGGAAAGACCATTCTTGCTTGATCTTTCTGAGTTTCTGCTTTATTGCCTTAGCGTCATCTCTGATCAGAATTCTGTGCTCGGTGACCTTTCTGTCTAAACCCGGGATGTCTTTGTATGACCATGCAAATACATCCACGAACTCTCTGAGCAGTGCAGTCAATCTGTCTTTCTCGTCCCCCTTGAAGAAGCTTCCGATCTTGGTTTCTTTCAGCTCTTCATCGGTACCTATGTAACGACCCGAAAACCCGCCTCTATTTTCTAGATAATAAAGATTTAATTATTTATTTATTTCTTATTTATTTATTTAAATTATTTATTTATTTAAATATTTATGTGTGCATTTTGTGTTTCATGATGTATTCGTGCCTAGCAATTAATTGGTTAATTGTGCTAGTGTTGAGTGTCGGGTCTTAAATGTTAGTGGGGAGTATAAGATTATTGTGTTAGTGTGAAGGGGAGGGGGTCTATGTGTAAATTCTCTAAATCATCTTACTTACTCCCTCTTTTCCCCTCACCTCCCTCACTTTCACCTCACCATCTTCCTAGACATTTCTCTCTCTCTCCATAGCCATTTGTGAAGGTAAGAAAACTACTCTCTCTCTCTTCTCTTTGACCATCTTCTAGTCTTTGTTTTTCATTTCTCATTATACGAAAAATGTTTAGATCGTCGATAGGATCAGAGAGAACAAAGAAAATTCGAATTCCGTCAACTTTCATAAAATCCTGGTAAGTTACTTTTCCCCCATTTATACTAAAAATGTTCATCCTATGTTTAGATGATTCCATGGATTCTATTTAGTGCTTCTTGGATGAGTTATGAACTTGTTTCCATTTTTAGTGGATTTTTGTGATATTTGAATGTTGGGATTGAAACCTTGGTTAGGGTCTCTAAATGTTGATTGTGAGTCCCCTTGTTGGGTTATAAGTGTAGTGGACATCCTTGTACAATGGTTGGGAGTATTGGATTTGGTTTGTGTTGAAAATGGTGATTTTGGGGTTTAAATTCGTGTTCAAGAACCCAGGAAGAAATCTGGGCTTTCTGATTTTCCCTAGGGGGCGCACACACCCTTTTTAAGGGGGCGCGAGCACCCTTCTTCCACCTTTGTGGCCAAAACCAACTGATTCTATGGGGCGCACGCACCCTTTATAAGGGGGCGTGCGCACCCTTCTAATTCCAGTAAGGCCAAAAGAGACTGATTACCTGGGGCGCACACACCCTTTCTGGGGGGGGGGGGCGCACCCTCTCCCCTGTTGTGAAAATCCTTCTTGTTATGTTCAATCTTTGGAAGACCATAACTTCTTCGTCCGAACTCCGTTTTAATCAAGTAAGCTATTGTTTTAAAGCTCTCCTAGAGTACTACGAGATGAGGTTGTTTATTTAGTTGGGTTTTGGGTTTAGATGGTGTTGAGTTTTCAAGTAAGTGTTCTATAACACAAAACGCTTGTGATCGGTCCGTTGTGTCCAAGAACTTCCCTTTTGTTGGTGTAAGACTGGGGTGCAATCTTAGCCTAGATTTTGGGTGCTACTTTAGTAGACTTGAATGACCATTATGGATTATTTAAATGTTTGAATTTAGTTCCTTTGTGAACAATTTAATGTGGAACCAATTTGATTATGGCTTGGAATTGTTGGAACATCTTTTGATGTATTGTTGGATTGATACACCTTTTTGGTGATTTATGTGGAATGGTTCCCTACTTTGGAATCATTAGTTGTTTATCGTGCTAGTATTTTATTACTTAGCTTTTACTTGAAAGTCCAGCTGGTATTTGTGTGTGTTTCGGGCGACGCGAAACATTATAATGGCACAAGCCAAGTCCATTATGATGTTGACCATTGTTTTGCCCAATTATTACCTGTTGGTAGTGGTGCCCTAGGCACGTTTAATAAACGTTGTAATTGTTATCATTTATTTCATATCAATAAAGAGATGTTTTGATTATTATTGTTGTTCATGTTTACTTATAATAATCCCCGTCCCTAGTACTTATTAAGCACTAGTATAAAGGCTAAATGATCATGGGATGATCATGTTAGATTTATGGGTACTTGTTTGGAACAAGGTACTGGACATGACCCGCTGTATGAGATTTATGTCATGGTCTATGTCGTACATATATCTCATATTAGTTATGTCATTTGAATCCTTAGACATGAAGTTATTATAGTCTTCCACTTGATGAACATTGTGTTTGACATATTCAAACGCTACCTTAACACGGTAGTTATAAAGGGTATGATTGGCATAATCGGATTCCCGTTGGGAAGAATAATAAGCTAAATGGATTTGTCCCTCCACGGAGAGATGTCAAGCTTGGGCCCCTCGAAGGAATAATGTTGATGAAATGTTCGGCCGAACTCAAATGGATTGATTGGATCAATAGCATTTGAATTATCAACATATTCGGAATTGAGAAAGTATTGAACAAAACAAGTTGACTGTTTGACCATGACTTGTGTTCAATGACATCGTGGACAAAGGGATTGTGACATATTCTAAAGGAATGCGAACTTGTATCTAGTTATACTATTTGGGTAGGTATGACGGTTTGCTAGAACCTAATCATATCTTATGGGATCATGTTTGAGCCCATTGCCAACTTAGTATAATCCTAGAGGGTCACACACAATAGAATGAATCTTAAATAAAAGGACTATATTGGCATTTAGGGTCGGAGGACTTCCAAGGAATTTCTGAAAAGATCTGGGCCTCCTGGTCAACCAAGCGGGCGCTTGGGTTGCACCAGGCGGGCGCCTGTTCAAGCCGGAAAGGGACTGGAGTTTCTGCCCAAACAGGCGGGCGCCTGGGTGGTACCAGGCGGGCGCCCGGTATGCCGGATGGAAAATTCCTAATTTGATTAGGAAAGGTTTTTGGCACAAGTTACCTATTTGGAATAGGTCTTAATTGTGTATAAAAACCCCAATTCGGCCAGACCATATTAACAAGTGCTTTTGTGAGTCTCAAAGAGTTTGAGAGAGATTTTATTTTGTTCTAAGACATCATTGATTGAGGAACAAAATAATTCACAAATAAATTCCATATAGTTCTTTATTATATTGTGAAAGTGTGTTTCATAATATTGGTCTAGCAACCAAGATCAAAGAAGCTCCTTTGATATTCGTTCGAAGTGTGGATACCGCTAGAGGGTGAAAATCATCATCTTCAAAGTTCGTGTTCAAGCTTTGTGATCGTGATCAAGTCTTCGAATCTCCACCAAAGACCAAGAGAAAATTTAATAGCCATCAAGGGTTAGTTTTATTCTATATTCATGTTATTGTATTTGATTTAATCATATGAACGGATCCATGGTTTTGGGTTTCTCAAAAATTTTAAATGCTATATTCCGCTGCGCATGTTACTTGGAAACCCAACAGTGGTATCAGAGCCCCGTTCATGTTGATTAATTCAATACTTGGATCATGTTGTGAATATATAAATTGTTTATGTGCCAAGCATGATATGAATATTGGATTATATGATGTTTATGTGTTTTGTGATTTTATGTGGTTTATTGTTTTTCCAACTTTAATCGCACGATTCAATCGCAATAAAAATTATGGTGGATTCTGAATTATTTCGATTATTGATTTTTGATTGGATCAAAGTTTTAATAATCGAGGAAAAATAATTTTGAGACAAAATTTTCGAACTTTAAAATTCTATACTATTCTGGCCATTCAAGCGGGCGCCTGGTCCTTTGCAGGCAGGCGCTCGGTGGTCAAGATTTGTTCTGATTTTGGTTAAAATCTGAATATGGAATTTTCGATAAATTCGACAAAACCAGTAACAGAACCAGTCCAGACTTGTTGATCTGGAATGGGTTTTGGGTAGTTGGTTTGTGTGTGGATTTTGGGGTTTGAATTTCCTATTTGTTTTTAGTCTTGTGATTCCTAGATTGGTTCAAGTTTTGGATGGCTAATCTGCGTTCATCGAGATTGTGTTTCCCAAAATTGATCACAATCAAAGTTTCAAAGATAAAACGAAGTTAGAATTATGAAGAGTTCGTAATTGCTAAAATTGAGAAACAAAGTTCTTGATTCAATGATTGGAGATCCATGTGGAATTGTGAATGCAATTGGCCTACGTTCATCGAGACCATCTATTGCTTAGTTTCGGCCACATGGACTACTTTCTTGGTTTCTTGAATTAGTGCGGGATTGTGGTTTCCTAATGGCTTAGTTCGACCGCACTTCTTGTTGTCTTGATTTGGAAATAATAACCGAAGTTGAAATAGTTTCATCCTCATAATTATAGAGAAACTAATGACACATAAATATCATGCTTAAATTAATGGAGATTAATTTAGTGACTAAACTTGATGTGTAACATGTTTATATTATGTGCTCATTAATGTGTTATATGCTATATGTGATGAACCTTCAAAGAAAGTTTTAAGTCCTTTTGTCATGCCATGATTAAAACACTTGTTTATACATGAGTAATTTTGTGTGGGCTCGCCAAAGCGAGGTGCATTGATTTTATTCATGTTTGAGCAAGATGAGTGAATAAGAGTTTCCTATGCGTTTAAAATGGTTGGACTTAATTAAGCGTCAAAACAGTTTTGGGCTTAAGGCAAAGATGAGATTTAACATGCTTTTTGAAATTGGATTTCTTAAAGAATCTTATGAAAGGAATTGAGAGTCATATGAGATATGATTGACAAGAGTTGTCTACCTAATTGCTTTAATTTTGAGCGGTGCGCCAAAGCGTACTCAAAATTAGATTAAAGCGGGATCTCAACCCATTTAAATTATACTATACATTGGATGTATAAAGAAGGTTGTATAATTTAGTGGGAGTATTTTGTTTAAAACACATTATTTATCTCTTTAATGAAAATCGGTACTTATTAAATTTTGGAAATTTTTGCATATTTGTAGATAATGACTAATAACACTCAATCAATGTCGTTGCGATCGATCCTTGAGAAGGATAAGCTCGAAGAGAATGGTACAAACTTTATGGATTGGATCCGAAGCATAAGAATTGTTCTTAGGCAAGAAGATAAGTTGTACATTCTCGATGGGCCTCTCCCTGCTGAACCACCGCGTACTGCCCCTAGGGTGGAAAGGGACAATTACAAGAAACATCGTAATGATTCTAGAGATGTAAGTTGTCTCATGCTTGCTTCTATGTGTTCAAAACTCCAACAAAGTTTGGAACATTTGGAAGCCTATGAGATAGGCGTGGAGTTGAGAACCATGTTTCAAGAGCAAGCTAGGCAAGAGAGGTACAAGACCATTGTTGCATTCACTACTAGTAAAATGAATGAAGGGCAACAAGTGAGTCCTCACTTTCTTAAAATGAAAGGTTATGTAGAGCACCTTGAGAAACTTGGCTATCCAATCCCATTGGAGCTAGCCACGGATCTCATTCTTAATTCATTGCCTAAAAGTTATAATCAGTTTGTAATGAATTATAACATGCATGGAATGGATAAGAATCTCTCTGAGTTGCATGGGATGCTCAAAACTGCAGAGATGAAAATTGTAGAGAAAGGTTCTCCCGTGCTCTTGGTTCATGATGGGAAGAAGGCTAGTGCCAAAGGAAAGGGTAAGGCAAAAGTTGTCAAACCCAAGATAAGCAAGGCAAAGGTTGCCAAGGCTTCTGAGGCAAAACCCGATACACAAAAGGATGCAATTTGTTTCCATTGTCAAGAAATTGGTCATTGGAAACGTAATTGCAAGGCTTTCTTGGAAGAGCAAAAGAAGAAGAAGGGCAGCAAGGCTGCGTCGACTTCAGGTATCTATATGATAGATATTCTCCTTTCTACCACTGATTCCTGGGTATTGGATACCGGATGTGGTTCTCACATTTGTCTAAATGTGCAGGGACTAAAGAATAGGAGACTGCTTAAAGAAGGTGAAGTAGATCTACGCGTGGGAAATGGAGCAAGAGTTGCTGCATTAGCCGTAGGGACTTATGAAGTCACTTTACCTTCCGGATTAATTCTTGTTTTGAACAATTGTTATTATGTTCCCGATTTAAGCAGAAATATTATTTCAATTTCTTGTTTGGATAATGAAGGTTTTAAGTTTCTTATTGAGAATAAGAAATTTTCCATTTACTTAAATGATGTGCTTTATGGTATTGCTAATTCATTTAATGGCCTTTATATCTTGGATGTCAAGAATGAAAATAATGACAATGTCTATCATGTGAATAAGAAATCTAAACCTAATGATGTAAATCATACTTATTTGTGGCATTGCCGTCTTGGTCATATTAATGAGAAGCGTATCTCAAAACTCCATGGGGACGGACTTTTAGGTTCATGTGACCTCGAGTCATATGACACTTGTGAGTCGTGTCTTTTTCGAAAAATGACTAAGACACCTTTTACCAAGTTGGGTGAAAGGGCAAGCGACTTATTGGGGTTGATACATTCCGATGTATGCGGACCATTAAGTAGAAATGCTAGGGGAGGATTTCAATACTTCATAACCTTCACTGATGATTATAGTAGATTTGGGTATGTTTACCTAATGAAATATAAAAGTGAAGCGTTTGAGATATTTAGAATATTTCAAAATGAAGTAGAAAAACAACTTGGCAAAAGTATTAAGGCACTTCGATCAGATCGTGGTGGTGAATACTTGAGTCAAGAATTTGATGATCATCTAAAGAATTGTGGAATTGTTTCACAATTGACTCCACCCGGAACACCACAATGGAATGGTGTGTCCGAGAGGAGGAATCGGACTTTGTTAGACATGGTTTGATCAATGATGAGTCAAATTGATCTTCCAATATCCTTTTGGGGTTACGCTCTAGAAACCGCTGCTTTCACACTAAATCGTGTTCCAACTAAATCGGTTCAAAAGACTCCATATGAGATGTGGAGCGGAAAGAAGCCTTGTCTATCTTTCATGAAGATTTGGGGTTGTGAAGCTTTTGTCAAAAGACTTGTCTCAGACAAACTTGCACACAAATCTGATAAATGTATTTTCGTGGGATATCCTAAGGAAACTAAAGGATATTACTTTTACAATCGAGAGGACAACAAAGTGTTTGTTGCCCGAACTGGTATCTTTCTAGAGAAAGAGTTTCTCTCTAAAGAAATCAGTGGGAGTAAAATAAATCTTGAAGAAATTCGAGACCCAGAAAATAACATTGAACCAATAGTGGAACAAGAACAAGAACCACAAGGAGTTGTGGAACCTGTTCAAAATACACAAGCAACTCGCAGATCTAGTAGGTTACGATCCGAGCCCGAGAGATATGGATTTCTCGTAACGGATAGTAATGAGGTAGAAATCATTGAGAATGATGAACCGTCAACCTACCAAGAGGCGATGTCTTCTCCTGATTCGGACAAGTGGCTTGGAGCCATTGAATCCGAATTGCAATCCATGCAAGACAATCAAGTTTGGAATTTGATTGATGCGCCCGAAGGTGTAAAAACCATAGGATGCAAATGGGTCTTCAAGAAGAAGACTGACATGGATGGGAAGGTGCATACTTACAAAGCTAGGCTTGTAGCGAAGGGTTATAGGCAAGTTCATGGTATTGACTATGATGAGACCTTTTCACCCGTAGCAATGATCAAGTCTATAAGAATTTTGCTTGCCATTGCCGCATATCATAACTATGAAATATGGCAGATGGACGTCAAAACCGCTTTCCTGAATGGAAAACTACAAGAGGATGTGTATATGACACAACCAGAAGGTTTTGAACAAGATTCTAAGGTATGCAAATTGCAGAGATCCATCTATGGATTGAAACAAACTTCTAGGAGTTGGAATCTCCGTTTTGATGAATCGGTCAAAGATTTTGGTTTCATCAAGAACGAAGATGAGCCTTGTGTATACAAGAAGATTAGTGGGAGCATAGTGCTATTCCTTATTTTATATGTGGATGACATATTGCTCATTGGAAACGACATTCCTACACTTCAGTCTGTAAAGACTTGGTTAGGAAAGTGCTTCGCAATGAAAGATATGGGTGAAGCCGCATATATTCTTGGCATTAAGATATATAGAGATAGATCAAGAAGGCTACTTGGTTTAAGCCAAAGTACATACATTGACAAGGTCATTAGAAGATTCCGTATGGAAAATTCTAAGAGAGGCACCTTGCCCGTGTTACATGGAGTTTCTCTAAGCAAGACTCAATGTCCTAAGACAAATGATGAGCGTGAGAAAATGAATGATGTTCCATATGCTTCGGCAATTGGGTCCATCATGTATGCCCTGATTTGTACTAGGCCGGATGTATCTTATGCTTTGAGCATGACAAGTAGATACCAATCCGACCCTGGCGAAAATCACTGGATAGCTGTAAAAGCGATTCTTAAGTACTTGAGAAGAACTAAAGACTCGTTTTTGGTCTATGGAGGAATGGAAGATGATCTCGTTGTAAATGCTTACACGGATGCAAGCATCCAAACCGACAAAGATGATAGCCGATCGCAATCGGGTTTTGTGTTTATGTTAAATGGTGGAGCTATAAGCTGGAAGAGTTCCAAGCAAAGTACAACCGCTGATTCTACAACAGAAGCTGAGTATATTGCTGCATCGGATGCTGCAAAGGAAGCTGTTTGGATTAAGAAGTTCATAACTGAACTTGAAGTGGTTCCTAGTATTGCTAATCCAATAGACCTTTATTGTGATAATAATGGTGCTATTGCTCAAGCAAAGGAACCAAGAGCACATCAAAAATCCAAACACATACTTAGGCGTTTTCATATCATTCGAGAAATCGTTGATAGGGGAGACGTAAATATATGCAGAGTACCTACTGATGACAATGTTGCGGACCCGCTAACAAAGGGACTTCCACAAGCTAAACATGATGGTCATGTTAGGTCCATGGGTATTAGATACATGGGAGATTGGGCCTAGGGCAAGTGGGAGATTGTTGGTAGTGGTGCCCTAGGCACGTTTAATAAACGTTGTAATTGTTATCATTTATTTCATATCAATAAAGAGATGTTTTGATTATTATTGTTGTTCATGTTTACTTATAATAATCCCCGTCCCTAGTACTTATTAAGCACTAGTATAAAGGCTAAATGATCATGGGATGATCATGTTAGATTTATGGGTACTTGTTTGGAACAAGGTACTGGACATGACCCGCTGTATGAGATTTATGTCATGGTCTATGTCGTACATATATCTCATATTAGTTATGTCATTTGAATCCTTAGACATGAAGTTATTATAGTCTTCCACTTGATGAACATTGTGTTTGACATATTCAAACGCTACCTTAACACGGTAGTTATAAAGGGTATGATTGGCATAATCGGATTCCCGTTGGGAAGAATAATAAGCTAAATGGATTTGTCCCTCCACGGAGAGATGTCAAGCTTGGGCCCCTCGAAGGAATAATGTTGATGAAATGTTCGGCCGAACTCAAATGGATTGATTGGATCAATAGCATTTGAATTATCAACATATTCGGAATCGAGAAAGTATTGAACAAAACAAGTTGACTGTTTGACCATGACTTGTGTTCAATGACATCGTGGACAAAGGGATTGTGACATATTCTAAAGGAATGCGAACTTGTATCTAGTTATACTATTTGGGTAGGTATGACGGTTTGCTAGAACCTAATCATATCTTATGGGATCATGTTTGAGCCCATTGCCAACTTAGTATAATCCTAGAGGGTCACACACAATAGAACGAATCTTAAATAAAAGGACTATATTGGCATTTAGGGTCGGAGGACTTCCAAGGAATTTCTGAAAAGATCTGGGCCTCCTGGTCAACCAAGCGGGCGCTTGGGTTGCACCAGGCGGGCGCCTGTTCAAGCCGGAAAGGGACTGGAGTTTCTGCCCAAACAGGCGGGCGCCTGGGTGGTACCAGGCGGGCGCCCGGTATGCCGGATGGAAAATTCCTAATTTGATTAGGAAAGGTTTTTGGCACAAGTTACCTATTTGGAATAGGTCTTAATTGTGTATAAAAACCCCAATTCGGCCAGACCATATTAACAAGTGCTTTTGTGAGTCTCAAAGAGTTTGAGAGAGATTTTATTTTGTTCTAAGACATCATTGATTGAGGAACAAAATAATTCACAAATAAATTCCATATAGTTCTTTATTATATTGTGAAAGTGTGTTTCATAATATTGGTCTAGCAACCAAGATCAAAGAAGCTCCTTTGATATTCGTTCGAAGTGTGGATACCGCTAGAGGGTGAAAATCCTCATCTTCAAAGTTCGTGTTCAAGCTTTGTGATCGTGATCAAGTCTTCAAATCTCCACCAAAGACCAAGAGAAAATTTAATAGCCATCAAGGGTTAGTTTTATTCTATATTCATGTTATTGTATTTGATTTAATCATATGAACGGATCCATGGTTTTGGGTTTCTCAAAAAATTTAAATGCTATATTCCGCTGCGCATGTTACTTGGAAACCCAACATTACCCTCCTCCAGATTGGCCTTGGATGTGAGATGAGCTAGCTCCTTTGTGAGCATTCTAGCTGTTTAGTTTGGGTTATGACTTTGTGTCATATTCCCTTGCTATTATTGGTTATTGGTTCCGGTACCGGGAGTTTTCTCTTCAGCTTTCATGCTACTATGAAGATGTGGATTGTTGATTATTGAAGCTGCGCAGCGACCTTTATTTGGTTCTTTCAGTTGGAAAACCTTGGCTAATATCCTTTATTACTTGTTTATTTCCGCTGCTATCTGTTAACTGATAAATGCCATGTGCTAAGTGATATTTGTTATTGTTTATTGTTTATTGCATCATAGCATGTCATGTAGTTGCATTAGTAACTTACTAAGATTTTATCTCACCCCGTTTCCTTTCAATGTTGTTTTCCTTAACCCCCCCCCCCAGGAGGAAAGGATTAGGTTTTGCGGATCGAGGAGGACGTCGAGAGGTTTGAGATATTTGGGCAGGTTTTTATTGATCGGTTTGTATTATATAAATGTGTAACCTTCTTGGGGATAGTTGTAGCAACAATGACATCATTAAGATTTGTAATATTTTGTATTTTGGGTGTGAGCTTGTGGAGCTTACACTATTTGTTTTATGATGTTGTTAAACTTGGATTTTCCAACCTTTGTTTTAAACCTTTTGGGTATAAAATGGAATTTTTACCTTCAGTATTTTAGAGTTCTTGGTTGTAAGTCGACGTCTAGCTTGCGTACTCCGGGCCCGCGGGGTCAGGGTCGCGACAGTTGGTATCAGAGCTATGGTTTAGCTCTATGTATAAGTATAGGCGGACTAGAATGACTTAGGAGGGTAGTAGTGTTCAGAGTGGGTAACGGCTGATGTTTGATGCAGGTATTTGTTTGTAATGGCTAGAAGAAGAGCGGGTGAAGGCATCAGTGGAACTCAGAATCTTCATGGTCTATGGGAAGAAAGACGTGCAATGTTTCAGGACAGGTTTAAAGCGTCCGTGAAAGCAATTCAAGACCAAGGGCCGAGAGAGGAACATGTAGCACCTCCACGATATGGGTTGGAGCAGTTCTTGAAGTTGAAACCAAGTGAGTACGACGGTGAGCCTGATGTGAAGAAGGCCGAGCTATGGATAAAATCGATGGAGAAAATCTACGATGTCTTTGATTGCACTAATGAGGATAGGGTTCTGTTTGCAGCTTATAAGCTCGTGGGGGCTGCGGAACATTGGTGGAAGGCACTGAAGACCAGTTGGGATGCGACTCTTGTACCATATCCTTGGGAGTGGTTCGTGAGGAAATTCAAGGATCATTTTATCTCTCTAGTAAATCAAAACCGGAAAGAGATCGAGTTCCTCAGCTTGGAGCAAGGCATGATGTCAGTAGCACATTACTCAGCTAAGTTCACAGAATTAGCCAGGCATTGTGACCACCTTCTGCGGACCGAGGAGCAGAAAGCGATGAGATTGATCAGGGGTTTGAAGACAGCCATTAGGACTCAACTTTTAGCCCAAAGAATTCAACCTTTTCAGGATGCGGTGGACCGTGCATATTTGATAGAGCAAGACATCGGGGGACACAAGAGGGAGACTGAGATGGTTAACCCGGGAAAACAAGGAGGGCAAGGCAGGACTCAACCACAGCGATATTCGGATAACAGAGGTAATTCTGGAGTACAAACTCGATTCAGAAGGCAATTTCAAGGGTAACCAACAGTAGGAAATCAAGGTTCTAATAAGGGGACACGAAATGGGAAGATCTGCGACTATTGTCAGAGGGAAGGACACTCAGAGGACAAGTGTTGGAAGAAACAAGGGAAATGTATTAACTGTGGGCAGTTGGGGCATTTTGTGAAGGATTGCCTGAGATTCAGAGGTCAACCGACTGGGGTAGGAGCTGGGGCTCCACAGGGTCAGAAGAGAGGTGCTTCAGGAAACCCTAAAGGTTCAGGGTAGGGTATTGTGATCAACCAACACTCGTCAGGTATTGAGAAATTTCAGGAGGTATTATTTTGCGTCGAGAGAGCGAGCGCGTGCATTTTAGGATCATTGCATTCTCATGTTTATGTGCATTTAGTTGCATTTATTTCTCCTTCGTCTTTGACTTATGTGTTGTCAGTGTCTACTCCTATGGAGGAGTGTAGAATATCTGATGGAGTCTTATGTGCTCATGTTGTGCTTAAAGGTAGATATAACTTACCTGCTAAAAATTGTCATATTGCTATTATAAGATTTTGATGTTATTTTGAAAAGGGAAATGTCATGCTTTAGTCGATTGTTGTAGGAAAATTGTTACATCCTCTCTTCCCTTTTGCCTAAAAAAAAAAAAAAAAAAATTGTTTTGAGACCGTTCCTTTGTGTAGAGTTAAGCAAATCTTTTCTTATTTGGAATCTGGCCATTTCGCTTCGATGGGTCACAATAGATGTCTATACCCAGTTGTTGGATGTATTTATCATTTGTAAGATTTCTATTTCTTTTCTGAACAGTACCTAGTATTTGGGAAAAGCTTGGGTTACATTGTGTTGTTATGGTACAAGGTTGTAGTACTGATAATTAGATCAATATCCATATTGTATCGATTGGGTTGTAAGAATTGAGGATTCAATTGAGGATTTATTGGTAGGAGATTTTTGTTTACTTCTAGCATCTACGTGATTGCATCGGAATTGGTTGTTATGAGGGAATAAGTGATTTGTATGAGTGATGAGTAGATTGTGGAAGTTATAATCATTAATGGTGGTAAGCGCGTTAAGTTCGAGAGGACTAAGCACATTTTGGGAGAGTAATAATTTCCCGATCTATATTAAAGGCATTTTGAATTTTGAGTTTTGGTTAAATGGTTATTCTATGGTTCTAAATCCTTCTCGGTGGCGTTCCTCAATTTGGATTAAGAGTATGCGAAGAAAATTGGGTATCAAAACTTGGGCATATTAAAGAATACTATGATCTGGTATTGGGTCAGTTAGAATGTGGCTAGCCAATTGGTTTGTTATGATGGTAGTACTATTGAGCCTGAGTATCATCGAGATTATAAATGTATACATAAAAGACTAAGGTGGGTTAGCTATTGAAGATTTAGGATTTGCTAAATTTCTTTAGAGTATGTAAGCGGATTATCAATTTCAAGAGAGAGTTAGAGGAAAGCCTTGGAGATAAAATGTGGATTGTTTTACGGATTACTGAGTATTTGTAATTGTTTTAGGCTTTCAAAGAATCGGAGTAATGTGATGATAAAATTATAGAGTGGATCTAAGTAAACTTTTTGTATAAAATTTTGAGCTTACGTTGTACCTCTAGTTTAAGGTGCCATCTAAGGTGAAAGCACTATAATGGAAATCCTTGGAGATATAGCCACTTTGGTCAATACTATGAGGATGAAAAATTCCTTAGCTTGCCATATTTTAAAAAGCTGATTAAGCTCGGGTTGGTTTAGTGTTTGGAATTTCTGGGAAGTAATACTGAGTAAATGGCTTACAAATGGAAGTATCTTGACAATGTAATTAAGGTTATGAATAAGGCAAACTTGTAGTATCTCGAGAATTATGTTTAGGAGAAATTGGGGTTCTTCGATTTTGAGGATGGATTTTGATTAGTAGTGGAGATAATGGTTGAAGGAAGTTAAGTGCGAGAGTTTGTTATGTTGTAAACATTATTTAAGGTTACCATATGATGGTAGAATGGACAATTGAGAATTAGGAAGTGGCAGAACTATCGTATCCGTGGCTAATTGATCCTTCGGGTAAGTGTTTCTAAAATCCGGGTTAATAAATAGAGTTATCTATGACTAAGGATTGATTGCAATTTTAGTGATATCGCCTTCAAATTATAGTTTGTTGTTATGGGACCAAGTTTAGAAATTATGATAATGGGTTACCAATGTTGGATAATTATGTTCTTCGAAAGGATAAAAATGAGTTAGTGCAAGTGAGTTAAGAAATACCAAGACTACGATTGTATTATGTTTTATTACCTAAGGAAGATGAATTTAGTAGCGGAGTTGATTCCAAATACTATTGGGATGATGAAAAATAAAACTTATGGATGTTGGTGATTTAAGGGTTAATTGAATCATGGAGACTAAGTCTGAATTATCTAATAGGTTCTTGATTGGGATTTTGAGTGCTAGATGAGAATCGATATCTTGTAGCCTCGATATGACTATGTGTTATGATTTTGATAAGTGAATTCGCGGGCGAAATCTTTTTAAGGAGGGTAGATGTAACGACCCGAAAACCCGCCTCTATTTTCTAGATAATAAAGATTTAATTATTTATTTATTTCTTATTTATTTATTTAAATTATTTATTTATTTAAATATTTATGTGTGCATTTTGTGTTTCATGATGTATTCGTGCCTAGCAATTAATTGGTTAATTGTGCTAGTGTTGAGTGTCGGGTCTTAAATGTTAGTGGGGAGTATAAGATTATTGTGTTAGTGTGTAGGGGAGGGGGTCTATGTGTAAATTCTCTAAATCATCCTACTTACTCCCTCTTTTCCCCTCACCTCCCTCACTTTCACCTCACCATCTTCCCAGACATTTCTCTCTCTCTCCATAGCCATTTGTGAAGGTAAGAAAACTTCTCTCTCTCTCTTCTCTTTGACCATCTTCTAGTCTTTGTTTCTCGTTTCTCATTTCTCATTATACGAAAAATGTTTAGATCGTCGATAGGATCAGAGAGAACAAATAAAATTCGAATTCCGTCAACTTTCATAAAATCCGGGTAAGTTACTTTTCCCACATTTATACTAAAAATGTTCATCCTATGTTTAGATGATGCCATGGATTCTATTTAGTGCTTCTTGGATGAGTTATGAACTTGTTTCCATTTTTAGTGGATTTTTGTGATATTTGAATGTTGGGATTGAAACCTTGGTTAGGGTCTCTAAATGTTGATTGTGAGTCCCCTTGTTGGGTTATAAGTGTGGTGGACATCCTTGTACACTGGTTGGGAGTATTGGATTTGGTTTGTGTTGAAAATGGTGATTTTGGGGTTTAAATTCGTGTTCAAGAACCCAGGAAGAAATCTGGGCTTTCTGATTTTCCCTAGGGGGCGCGCGCACCCTTCTTCCACCTTTGTGGCCAAAACCAACTGATTCCATGGGGCGCACGCACCCTTTATAAGGGGGCGCGCGCACCCTTCTAATTCCAGTAAGGCCAAAAGAGACTGATTACCTGGGGCGCACGCACCCTTTCTGGGGGGGGGGGGGGGCGCGCGCACCCTCTCCCCTGTTGTGAAAATCCTTCTTGTTATGTTCAATCTTTGGAAGACCATAACTTCTTCGTCCGAACTCCGTTTTAATCAAGTAAGCTATCGTTTTAAAGCTCTCCTAGAGTACTACGAGATGAGGTGGTTTATTTAGTTGGTTTTTGGGTTTAGATGGTGTTGAGTTTTCAAGTAAGTGTTCTATAACACAAAACGCTTGTGATCGGTCCGTTGTGTCCAAGAACTTCCCTTTTATTGGTGTAAGACTGGGGTGCAATCTTAGCCTAGATTTTGGGTGCTACTTTAGTAGACTTGAATGACCATTATGGATTATTTAAATGTTTGAATTTAGTTCCTTTGTGAACAATTTAGTGTGGAACCAATTTGATTATGGCTTGGAATTGTTGGAACATCTTTTGATGTATTGTTGGATTGATACACCTTTTTGGGGATAGTTGTACCAACAATGACGTCATTAATATTTGTAATATTTTGTATTTTGGGTGTGAGCTTGTGGAGCTTACACTAGTTGTTTTATGATGTTGTTAAACTTGGGTGTAAGTCGACGTCCAGCTTGCGTACTCCGGGCCCGCAGGCTCGGGGTCGCGACAACCTAGATTAACAACATGCAATTCTTCATCATCCCCTAGACCATTTTCACCACGACTACTGACCTGTTGAGCAAGTTCATTTAAGTATGTTGCGTTTTCATGGTCTATTTCATCATTGTTTGAATCGTTATTAACTAGTTCATTAAATTTGTTATTAGTTAATTCATCATTCATGATGTTTGCAATCTCGGGGTACTCAGAAAAATCAAATTTTTCATTAACAAAGAAAGGGAACACACGCTCGGCTATGGCCTCCATATCCTCTTGGGTGAGGGTATCGGAAACACACTCGGACTCGAAAGTGAATGTGAACAAGTCTTCCTTTGTAACTTTGCGCGGTATGCAATCCATTTGCTTGATTAGGAATTCTTCGGATACCATGGGCCCTTTTGTAGAATACCAGTTGTTGATCGGCTTGGAGCTTGGCTTGATCTCGCTGATAGGCTCTCTTCCCTTATCGGTGTCGTCGGAGATGGAATTTACTTGGCATTCATCCATGATGGAAAGTTCCTCGAACATGGAGGCTAGATCTTCTCCCATGATAATATCTGTCTTAGACTCTATAGTCACTTTCTTCCCCCACCATTCTCGGGGTGACATAGGAGTTGGATCCTCTTCGGATTTCTGAATCTCACAATCGGCAAAGACTTCGAGACCGAGCTTTCTGATGCCCTTGCTGTTAACCCATGGCTTGGGAAAGATCACGTACGGGACGTCTTCCCCCTGACGGATAAAGTAGCCATTTAATGTCTTACGGTAAGGCCTCAAGTTAGGAATTTCATAGTAACGGCCTTCTCTATGAGCTCGAGCTTTCTCATTCTTGACGGCTTGTTCGTATTTCATTTCATCCTCAGAAGGTTCGTACCCCAAACCAAACTTTTTCTTGACGAATGGGACCTCTACGGGTTGCATTCTCCCTTGTTGGTGCTTCCCTAGGCCTAAACCGGGGAAGTAATTCATGTTCCTCATCATGCAGAGGTCTTTGTGGTTGCCGAGGGTCCATGATCCGTTTCCCCCTTGTTCGTCGATGGCTTTGATTGAGACGCCAGAGAGGGTGGAGTCTTCTAACCCATGCTGAACTTGATGAACGGGTTCCCTATTCCTATGGATAGTGATGTTTTCTGCCATGACAGTCACTATTTCATCTCCATTTCTGAACTTGACACATTGATGGAGAGTTGAAGGGATAGCGTTGGAACTGTGTATCCATGGTCGGCCCAAGAGTAAGTTGAACGAAGAAGGTACATCGAGCACTTGAAACGGGACAGACATAACCATGCTCCCAAACTCAATGTCTATTTCCACCATACCCATGACTGTGCGGGCAGTGCTGTCGTAACCTCAGATTACTTGAGTAGAAAGCTTTAGATCTGAACTCTTAAGCCCCAGTATGCCCATGATTCGGTCGGGCATTAAGTTGAGTGCGGAACCATCGTCAACCAAGACTCTTGAAATAGGTCTCCCCCTTGCTCTTACTTTGAGATAAATGGCCTCATTGTGATCAGACCCAAAAGGTGGAAGGTCCATATCGACAAAAGTGATGACATTGCCAAAATGAATATGGCCTATCATTGCAGTAAGGTCCTCGGGAGTTGTATCGGGAGAGACTGATGTGTCGTCGAGATTGCTGATGACAAGATCTCAGTGTTTCTTAGAAGATGCAATGAGGTCCCAAATGGATATGTTGGCTTGAGTCTTCTTGAGTTGAACTAGTAAAGGGTCTTCGGGAGTGTCACGGGCTTGCGATCTTTGAGAAGAGGTACTTGGTGCAGAAGTAGTAGGGTTGCTTGCTATGACTCGTCCGGATTGAGTTAGCATGTTAACGTTCCCATCTTGCCTCTTTTTCCTATTCTCTAGTACTTCCCTCATTACCTCGTCATAAGTCACAATGTAACAAGAATTATCAATCTTATTCATAAAATTAGAGCCCTCATTCACAATTGGAATTGAATGAGTGGTCTCCTCGAACTCCCCTATCTCTATTACATTGACATCACCCTCATTGGGAACTATGAATTTCTTCTTATCAATGAGGTCTTAGATAACATTACAGAGGATGAAGCATTCCTCGGTGAGATGGTCACTATGTTGGTGGTAGTCACAATACTTGTGATGAGCATGGTTGGCACGGATTATGTTGGGCTTAAACCCTTGGAGAGGAGTGACTTGCCTTGGCCTTGAGTGCTTCGAAGCCTTCGGTGATGGTCATGCCGTGAAGAGGAGTGTAGACACGATCATTTTGAAACTTCTTGCCTTGTGGTGGAGGAACCCTTTTGTAATTCCCCTTGTCAGTAGTGATGGCATTGACTGAAGCCTCTTTTGTTGAGTTAGAGGTGGCCTTGTATCAGAAGCTAGGAGAACTTTTCTTGATCTCCTTGAACAAGTCATGTAACGCCCATCCTAATTCCTGTTAAATTCTTGCCTTGCATAATTATATGCTATTTTAATTGAGTTAATTATTTAACTAATTGAGCAAGTTTAGGTCCTAAGTGTTCAAAGTTGGAACTTTAGGGTCATTTGTGAAAGATAAAGTTTAGGGTCTAAAATGCTCAAATTGAGATTTGAAGGGCTTTTTTATCAAAAAGTAGAACTTGAGGGGCCTAATTGCAATTTCTTGAAACTTGCCATGTATATCTTGGGGATTGTCAGGAGAATGTTCTCCATTTTTTCCCAACTCTTTTCTCTTGCTCTTTGTTAACGTACAGTAAGTTAGGGTTTACCCTATTCTCGACTCCTCGCGATTAATTATCCCTCTGTTCTTGATTCCGATCCCGGATAAATATTCGTGGCGCTGAATAGAGCATTTCCTGCCGAACATAAATTAGTTTGGGTGAATTTGATTTTGGAGTAGGTAAGTCACTAGCTCCCCCTTGCTTGTAATAACATGCCTATATGTTATTCTTGATACTTGTGCAGTGTGCTTGTTAATTTCGTGATTAGAATGATTTTTGTGATACTTGTAAAATTGGGACAAAGGGAGTATTCTCAGACTTTGTAAATGAATTGAATAGACTTGAAATAAAGATCCTAAGCATGTTGGTATATGCCTTAGAGGTGTTAGTATAATTATACTTATACTTTTGGGCCGGTGAAATATTTAAATGGAATAAAAGAAAGTTATTCTATTATTTATGGGACGGTAAAAAGAATGAAATAAACTTGAAAGTAATGTTTTGAACTTGTTTGTATATCCTGGGTATGGCCAATGAGTTAGTGAAAGTATACTCCTACGCTTGGGACGTAGAATTGTAAGCCTGGGAAGGAAATGAACATTTGCTGGAAATTGTAGCGAGCGCCTGCTTGGTCCTTGCCGATCGCCCGCCTGATAGCCTAAGGAGCGCCCGCTTAACCTCATAACCAGCGCCCTCTTACCTCGTGTTTCATGACCAAAAAATTATGTTGAACTTCCACCGAGCGCCTGGTATGCTCTGAGCGCCCGCTTGCCCTGTACATTCTTGACCGAGCTCCCGCCTGGTCTGGGCCAGGCGCCCGCCCGCCTGCCAGCCAGAAATCCCCTTCTTGCTTGAACCAATGTTGTTCAAACCCAATCAAGTTAGAATTGTACCAAGGCCTTGAGCCTTAATCTAAGATGTCCTAGTAAGCATTGTGGAACCTTAGGGGCATCAGAATAATGGTCTTGAACATGAATATTCAATGATTTGAATAGAGAACTTGAGTATAAGAGGAAGAACTCTTTTAAATGTCTTGAAAGTGCTATGAACAAGAACTAATGTGTTATATGTGTCTTGAAACCAATGTTTGTGTACCTTAGGGGTACTAGAACAATGTCTTGAGCTTGAACATCCAAAGTATAGGATTAAGAACTTGTAAGCATGAGATGTATAACTCATCTACTTAGCTTGAACTTGAAGTATAAGACAATTAAATCTTGTACATGACTTGAATATCTAAAGATTGGAATAATAACTTGAGTATAAGATAATTAATTCTTGTACATGTCTTGAACATCCAAAGAATTGGATTGAGAACTTGAATGTAAGATGATAAAATCTTGTACATGACTTGAAACCAATACATGTGTATGGTAATGAACTTGAAAGTGCTATGAACAAGCACTAATGTGTTAGAACTATCCTTGGTGTGTATGTGCAAATCTTGCATATAGCTACTTGATAGAATGTGGCTTGTTGACTACTTGATACTTGGTATTAATAACCAAAGAGTTCGAATATAGAACTAGATAGAGAATGAACAACTCTACTACATACTTGAATCTAATACGTGTGTATTGAAAGTGCTATGAACAAGCACTAATGTGCTAGTAATTGGTTTAATCGTGTATATACTCAATGAAGTATATAAAGTATAAAGAAAATATCCTGTTCTTGAGTTGAGTTCCTAAAGAAATAGGGACTAGTGTAATATGAAGATAATTCATAAAACAATGATTATAGAACATAATATGTGTTGGAAAATGTATTCGATTATTAACGATACATATACGCGAGATATGATTGTGACTAGCTACAATACGAACTATTCGACTACATGATTAGAGTCTAAGATGTTGGGCTCTACCTAGAAGTAAGGGTATCGTGATAGACAAATTAGTGTGTTAAAGGTTATATGAATATGTACATGCAAATATGGCATATGACAAAGTGACATAGAATGACTTACCCTACTACTTGGTTGGGGTCTGTTATTAATAGACTCTAATTTGGCTTGATTGTGTTACGTGGACACATTATGTGCCATTGTTATACTGACTTATATTCGCAATTATTGCGTACGTGTACTTGTATTTGGTGAGCACATGATTACATGGTTCATGAGGAGCTAGTCCACTACTTTTGGACTTAGTTCTACTCTCGTAGTTCAAGTAAATACTACTTGTGCATTCTTGTGTGAGTCCAGCTGGTCCTTGCTTGTTCGGAGATATATAGGTTCACGCTTATCGCGAGTGCTGGGGCTAAGTGATAATCGGGGATCTATGTATCTGCGCTTGACCCCTTACTACCGATCATAGTAAGGGCATATAGCCTCCTTTGTTAGAGCAATACGCCTTATAAAGTGACTGCTATACCTCTTGTCTTGAATCTTGTTCTCGAGTGTGACACTGGTTACCGGGTCCTCTTGTGTACTGCACAGCAGCAACTTGATTGATCGTGATTTGTCAACTGCAATAAGCAACGACAACAATGGTTTACTTGGGAGGATAAGGTTGGAATATCCTTTGTAACATGATAGTTTAGCCTTATGTGTTAGCGACTTGATGAGTTGGCTTAGCCTCTCATATACTTGTTACTTGATGACATCTTGAGCATGATTACTTGATAATCTTCTTGATTTGCATGATTACATGATAACATGCTATGTACTTGTATCTAGTAACTTACTGAGATTTATCTCACCCCGTTCCTTGTTTATTTGTTTTCCCCTCCCCCAGGAAAGCAAGTGGTAATACGTTGTGAGGCTCGACTTAGTAGGGGCCTACTTGGCAGGTTGTTCTTGTTTGGGGATTGTTATCCTTTCCAGTTTTGGTGAGGACGATCTTGTATCAGTTGTTTAGACTCAGTATATTGGGTAGACTTGTATAGTTCTTGTAATGCCAGCTTATGTGCTAGGCATGTTTTCCGCTGTGTATAACCACATTTGGTTTAAATTTCTTGGTATAGAACTTGTGGTGAGCTATTTTAGCTTGTTTCTCTTGAGTATATATGATACCAGTTGATTTATTCAGGTGTCATTCCCGTTTTTCCGCTTCTTGTTAGTTACGCGCACCAGGTTTGAGCTTCTATTAGGGAATCCCGGGACTTGGGGGCGTGTCAAGTCATCCATTCGGACCCCCGCCTCATATATTTGAGAGAAATCCGCATAGAAAGCCCCACTTAGGTATGTGCAGAGATCAATCTTTAGACACTTAAGAGAGATGTCCATTTGCTCCTTGGTGTTAGGCCTTTCGACAATTTCACCAAGCTTGTCATTCCACCTTCTTGTAAAATCAATAAAGGACTCATTGTCCCTTTGAGTGGTGTTCTCGAGCTCTTTCTTGCTCGGGCGTGTTGGTGTGTATGCCCTAGGTACGTTATTGGAAGGTATATTTGTTATCGTTTTATTCATTTAATAAAGAGATGTTTGATTATTATTATTGATGATCTTGATCTAATTGATAAATTGAATAAATTGTTTATTAATGTTATTGGTTAGATTTGTTCAAATTCGTAATCTGGAAATTCATGTTTTGATAATCTGATTATGCATGAAATTCAAATTATGGTTAATCGAATTTGTAAAATTTTGAAGAATCTGACATTCTGATATGAGGATCCGTACGGCGGCACAGGAGGCGCACGCCTTCCGGCGAGCCATACGGCTCCAAGTCCGATTCCAGAACCTGTCCTGTTTTCTGGATTTTGTAAAGCGTTTACAGAATTCAGATCTGAATTGAATCTCTGTTTCTGATGGCTGGTTTATGAAACCGTGTTTCCTGAAAATTGATGTCAATTCAAGAAAGTCCAGAAAAATTGTGGGACTTAGAATCTAAAGGAGTTCAGATTGCTAAGGGTCTACAATAGATTGATGATACATGAAAAACGAGACGAAGAGAAAAGATCCATATGGAATTGTAGTTGCACTTGACTTACGTTACTACGAGGTCATGGAATGCTTAGTTCGTCCATATGGACTATTCTCATGAACTCTTGTATTCATGTAGATTCATGTAATTTAGAACTAAGAAAGACTTGCTCGGAATTGTGGTTGCATTTGACTTACGTTACTACGAGGTCATAGTATGCTTAGTTCGGCCGAGCAAAGTTCTTTATTGGTTGGTAAATTAAATAGGTATTCAGAATTTATCCCGTGAACAAATACAATTAAATCACATTAAAAGGCTTTAGTTAATTGATGAGATTAGTTAACTTATATGTGTGTTGAACCTTCATGAATAAAACTTAAGTTTTTGTGCTTATCCAAGAATAAAACACTTGTGAATATTTGGGTAGTTTTATGTGGGCTCTGCCAAAGCGAGGTACATTAATTCTATTCCATCTATGATAAAGATGAGGAAAGAGTGATTCCTATACGTTTAAAATGGTTAGACTTAATTAGGCTATCAAAAGAGTTTTGGGCCTAAAGCACAAGATGAGATTAAAACATGCTTTTGAAATTAGATTTCTAAAAGAATCTCATAAAAGATCTAAGAATCATATATGATATGATTGACAAGAGTTGTCTACCTAATTAATTTGATTTTGAGCAGTATCGCTAAAGCGGACTTAAAATTAAATTAAAGTTGGATCTTAGCCCATTGAATTATATTATGCATTGTTTGTATAAGAAGGTTATATAATTTAGTGGGAGCATTTGTAAAATGCAATAATTATTTCTTTTATTTGTTGGTACTTATTAATTGTTAAATTTTGCATAATTGTAGAAAAATGACAACAAACACACAATCAATTTCATTGCGAACAATCCTTGAGAAGGAGAAGCTTCAAGAGAGTGATACTAACTATATGGATTGGATCCGTAGCCTAAGAATTGTTCAAAGGCAAGAAGACAAGTTGTACATTCTTGATGCGCCCGTTCCTGAAGAATCCCCTGCTACTGCCTCAAGGGTAGATATGGACGCTCACAAGAAACATAAGAATGATTCTAGAGATGTGAGTTGTCTGATGCTCTCAACCATGTGCGCTAAACTCCAACAAAGTTTGGAACTTTTGGAAGCCTATGAGATAGGAATGGAGTTAAAAGACATGTTCCATGTCACGCCCTGGAAATCTCAAAAATCCATAATTATAAAATTTACAAAATATACATCTCCGAAATGCTAAATACCAAACCAGGCGCGTGAATTCTACTATAAACCAATACCAACAAACAATACCTCAACGAGATTATAACTCGGAGACCAGAAACAAACGCGGAAGCAAGAACAATTATTAATAAAATAAATTCCTAAAGGACAACAGTATATACAACCCTGGACGAACCCGACCTTTCAACCATATACAAAGAGGCTCAGAAGAGCAACTACCCCAAAGGCGATCAACCTGCTCAGAAGACTCCCGATACCACGGACCTCAAACGATACCACTTGCTTTCCTGGGGGGGTTAAGGAAAAACAATTTGAAACAAGAACGGGGTGAGATAAAATCTCAGTTAGTTACTAAATGCATCTACATGGCATAATATCATGCAAATCAACGATATAACTGAACAAGTAAATCACATAACAACAAATGAGAAAGCTCCCTATCGCCAACTGTCCCATACCAGTTGGAAATAACGACTAACTCATCAAGCAGCACATAAGACTGAAGTAAACACGTAACAAAGGATACTGAGCCAAGGTTTCACCAAACTGATAGAACAATCGTTGCGCAGCTTCAACCGATCAACCAATCAACAATAGCAGCATAACAACTGAAGAGAACCCCGGTCAGAACCGACCAATCAATCAATCAACCCATCAAACCATCTTCATAGTAGCATAAAAGCTGAAGAGAATACCCCCGGTACCGGAACAATAACCATAAGAGTGTCACAAAGGACAAGAGCCATGCCACAAAGTCATGCTCGGTAGCTAGATACATTCATAAAGGAAGCTAACTTATCTCTTCCAAGGCCAATCTGGAAAAGGGGTATAGTAAGGGCAAACAATGGTCAACATTATAATGGACTTGGCTTTGCCATTATAATCTCTCCCATCGCCCGATGCAACAAATAAGCCAGCTGGGCTTTCAATTAAATGCTAGGTAATAAATACTAGCTTGATAAACAACCAAAGATTTCAAAGTAGGGAACCATACCAAATAATCACCATAAAGATGCAACGGTTACTCATGAAGAGTTTAACAACAACGATAACAAGAGTTTCTCATGAAGAGCACAACAACGATAAACAGAATTTCTCATAAAGAGCACAACAACGATAAACAGAATTGCTCATAAGGAGCTCAACAACAATGATTATTATGAGGAACCATACCAGATACATTCCAAAGATGATACCCACAAGTTACTCATGAGGAACACAACCCAAACGGTCGTTCACAAATAGTACAACGACTATAACCCAAAATTATCCTAAACGTTTACTCATAAAGATGTACTAGGACCATGAACTCAACCATCTCACCACACCTAGAATTCCAATGTAGGAAATCAGAATGAATACACCTTAAGGTTAATCAAACCGTAAGTACCCAATCACCAATTCACGTCTTACATCCGTTCATCAACGAACCAATTCTTAACACCCGAACGAACCCAAAAGGTTATAACTATTAGTACATGATCACAACCAGACCAAACCCTACACTTTGGTGTTCAATAACAACCCTCTAAGTACTATAGGATATCGCCTAAAACCTAGACCAAGTCTTATCCTAAAGATGATTTCGATCAATAAAATAACTTTCAATTAAAAGGTCTCAAAGTATGAAATCCTCACTTATCACAAAGATGATCACAACAACTCAACAAAGTCACTCAATTGGATTTGTAGAACTTGATCACAATGGATCGATACAACTCCTCTTAACCTCAAACACCCAATAAAATCCCGAAGTATAAAACTTAGAACTTAACTGAACAATCTATCCCATCTTGTAGTAATCGAAGATAGCTTCGCAACGATAGTTTACACGCTTAAAACGGAGTCCGGACGAAGAAGTTATGGCCTCCGGAAGATCGACCTAAATTCTGGAAAAAGTGGGCGGGCGCCCAGAATTGAGTGGGCGGTCGCCCGGAACGCTGTTGCCAAGCTAAATGAGGCTGATTTAGTGGGAGGTCGCCCAAAACTAAGTGGGTGACCGCACAGACCCCAAAATACACCTGAATTTCACTCCTTTTGTCCTAAATCCTGATATAACAACCCTTATACCTCCCCACCATTGTGGAGCTCGACCCAAACCAATTCTAACTCCATTAAAACCCCATTTAACTCCAAATATATCAAACAACACATAACTCATCATCCCAATCCAACAATCCATCACCTAATCTTCACAAATCACTTCAAGAACAACAATTTTTTCCATGGCTTCCATAATCAATTCGATTGGAACAATCACGAACACATCATAAGATGCCCAAACATTCCCAAACAATACTTGATCAAATTACATAACACCATTGTTCACAAAGGAACCAATCTCAAGCACTAAAGTGTTCCACGGTATTAACTTAAGTTAACTAGAATGGTACCCCGAGCCCAGACCAAGCTGACTTCGAAAAACAATAAAAAATAAAGACCTTCAGTTCAGCCAACGTGGGTGGTCGCCCAAAATCATAGCTTAACACCAAAACCAACTGACCGAGAGGGCGGTCGCCCAACCCAAAAGTGGGCGGTCGCCCAAGACCCTTGTTCTGCCAGAAATCGGCAAAAATGGCTGAATTCTTACCCATTTCTTCCCATTTCACAACTCAACCAAAATCTAACACTTCTAACTAGCATACTAAGGTACTAGAACACCATCTAAGCTTAAAAAAGGCTTATATAACAACATCTACACACAAATCCAAGAAATGATTCAACCTTCATAAAAATCACAAAAGATGAACAAAATATAAATCATCTCTAAATTCAACCAAAAAGCAAAATGTAGTCATCATAGCATTATATGAACTTAGAATGAACATTTTTAGCATAAAAGGGGGAAAAGCAACTTACCCGGATTTTCTCAAAGTTGACGGAATTCGAATATTCTTAGCCCTCTACGATCCTATCGACGATCTAAACAAGTTTCATGTTTTAAGAAATGAGAAATAATGAGAGGAAGAGGAAGAAAACGAAGAGAGAATGTAGAGAAGAAAAACTTACCCAAATTCCATGGAAAGAGAGAGAGAGTTGCTGGGAGAGAGAGATGAGAAATGAGGTGAGGGTGAAAGAGTGAGGGAGGTGAGGGAGGGTGTAGGGAAAATTATTTGAAACATTACTCTTAGACCCCTCCCCTACTACTACCCTTTACCAATAAACTCCCCACTAACAATTAAGACTCAACACTTCTACACTAGCACAAATGGCCCACATAAAATGCTAGGCAAAAATTATTATGAAACAAAAAATGCACACATAATTATTTAAATAAATAAATAATTTAAATAAATAAATAAGCCATAAATAAATAATTAAATATTTATTTCTAAGAAAATAGGGGCGGGTTTTCGGGTCGTTACAATCTACCCTCCTTAAAAAGAATTCGCTCGCGAATTCACTCATCAAAATCACAATGCGCGGTCATAATAAGGCGACAAAATATCAATTCGTATAAATCACTCATAACCTCTATCAAGTGCCAATTAAATATTTCATACATCGTCCCCACGACTCAAATAAACCAACACATTTGAACACATACGCATCTCAAGCATATTCATATCAAACATCCTAAAGTCAACTTCCTCTTTCATCCGGAATTTCAAATTCTCAAGACTATCACTAGATCACCAATTCTGAGACATAGCTGATTTGATCCTAATTAGCATTACGCTCTCAATCAACCCTTAAATCGCCAACATCCATAAGTTCTACCGTACGCATTGACGATCTAGACATCATCCCAAGTAATCATACTACTACCCGATCAAATAAGAGAAGGAATAGGGCTAACAATTATTGTCACCCAATGACTCAATGATATACTCAAAAATTTACCGTCATCAACTATCCGATCAAATGAGATTCCCCTACCACACTCACTTCCTCATGAGATAAAACATAATACAGTCAAAATCTTTGAATTTCTCAAACTACTTGCATTACCTCATACTTAGTTTTCTAAGGAAATATCCAGAAATTCAAAACATTAAGCCATCTCGAGCTTACTCAACTTCTTAAACTATGAAAAGCTAAAGAAATTTCTCATCCTCCAAATGTTCACCGCGTGACTATATCTCTAAGGATTACCATTAAAGTAGCAACTGTAACGATCCAAAATTTTCACAATCTTTGTTTCAATAAATAGTAATATATTACAACTTACAACTCTAAAAGATATTACAAAGGATCACTAATAACCCGAAATATTCAATAAACTGCTCCGTCCCAATACAAAATCATAGCACCCTTTAATATGACCAAGTATCTATACTCAACTTCCTTTACAAATTCTTAATCCAAACGAGGGCGCCACCAAGAAAAGATTCAGAACCATGTGACAACTGTTCACTAAAACCCAAAAACGCCTTTAATATTGTTCGAGAATTTCTTACTTTCTCAAAATATGTGTAGTCCTTTAAACTGAACGCGCTTACTATCATTAATGATTATAACTTCCACAATATACTCATAACTCGTATTGCTTTAACTCAATTCCAGTCATGTATTAAAATGATCCCAAAAGTATCATAACTCAACTTCTTATTATGACCCATAATAAATTAAGTATTTCCTCATACTAAACAATTCCGATGCATTCACGTAGATGTACTAAAAGTAAAGAAAAAATCTCCTATCAAGAAATTCTCAAATTGAATCTTTAACTCTTTTAACCCAATCGATACTATATGTTCACTGATTCACCTATCAGTGTTGTAGCTTATCTTAACTCATCAAATAACCCAAGTTCTCTATCGGTCAAGCGACATCTTGCACCCAATATGAATTATGCCCAAGACTCAACATTAGTATTGCCAACTGAATAAGCTAAATTCCCTGCACAACCTTATAATAAAGATTTTCTGATTTTCAATATAGAACCTGAACATTATATATACTTAGTATGCTCCTAAACAAGTCAAACACACTAATATAGAATTATTCCCCACCTGTCGATGGCACCCAAGAAATTCGAGACACCTTGAAAGTTGGGCCATACTACTTAACTCGTCAATATCCTGTATAGGTGACATAACCAATTCACCTTACCTCAATCAGTAGAAATCACGAAATTTCGTACTCGAGAATACACCTCAACATGAATCACTTAATAAGAACAAACATACGAACATAGCACAAGACATTTCCACTTTACGAGATAGGTACCTCCAAGCCTTCAAAACTCGAACTCTCGATTCCCAAGCCAACTAACCCCAATGGAACCAACACTATTGACACCAATCCTATACTTGATATACCACAAGAGAAGAAACACTCGACGTCAATACCACAACTCATAACTCCACCAACTTCTACCTTAACCTTATCTTCCAAGAAAACTTAGTTTCTAAACCGCTCAAAGTTATAACACCCAAGTATTGAAACCTATTCAATATCAGAGTTCTTATTCTCTTTCAAGATCTAAAACCATTGCTCTGATACCAACTGTCACGCCCCAGAAATCTCAAAAATCCATAATTATAAAATTTACAAAATATACATCTCCGAAATGCTAAATACCAAACCAGGCGCGTGAATTCTACTATAAACCAATACCAACAAACAATACCTCAACGAGATTATAACTCGGAGACCAGAAACAAACGCGGAAGCAAGAACAACTATTAATAAAATAAATTCCAAAGGACAACAGTATATACAACCCTGGACGAACCCGACCTTTCAACCATATACAAAGAGGCTCTGAAGAGCAACTACCCCAAAGGCAATCAACATGCTCAGAAGACTCCCGATACCACGGACCTCAAACGATACCACTTGCTTTCCTGGGGGGGGGTTAAGGAAAAACAATTTGAAACAAGAACGGGGTGAGATAAAATCTCAGTAAGTTACTAAATGCATCTACATGGCATAATATCATGCAAATCAACGATATAACTGAACAAGTAAATCACATAACAACAAATGAGAAAGCTCCCTATCGCCAACTGTCCCATACCAGTTGGAAATAACGACTAACTCATCATGCAGCACATAAGACTGAAGTAAACACGTAACAAAGGATACTGAGCCAAGGTTTCACCAAACTGATAGAACAATCGCTGCGCAGCTTCAACCGATCAACCAATCAACAATAGCAGCATAACAACTGAAGAGAACCCCGGTCAGAACCGACCAATCAATCAATCAACCCATCAAACCATCTTTATAGTAGCATAAAAGCTGAAGAGAATACCCCCGGTACCGGAACAATAACCATAAGAGTGTCACAAAGGACAAGAACCATGCCACAAAGTCATGCTCGGTAGCTAGATACATTCACAAAGGAAGCTAACTTATCTCTTCCAAGGCCAATCTGGAAAAGGGGTATAGTAAGGGCAAACAATGGTCAACATTATAATGGACTTGGCTTTGCCATTATAATCTCTCCCATCGCCCGATGCAACAAATAAGCCAGCTGGGCTTTCAATTAAATGCTAGGTAATAAATACTAGCTCGATAAACAACCAAAGATTCCAAAGTAGGGAACCATACCAAATAATCACCATAAAGATGCAACGGTTACTCATGAAGAGTTTAACAACAACGATAACAAGAGTTTCTCATGAAGAGCACAAAAACGATAAACAGAATTTCTCATAAAGAGCACAACAACGATAAACAGAATTGCTCATAAGGAGATCAACAACAATGATTATTAGAACACGATAATTCCATAATGAGGAACCATACCAGATACATTCCAAAGATGATACCCACAAGTTACTCATGAGGAACACAACCCAAACGGTCGCTCAGAAATAGTACAACGACTATAACCCAAAATTATCCTAAACGTTTACTCATAAAGATGTACTAGGACCATGAACTCAACCATCTCACCACACCTAGAATTCCAATGTAGGAAATCAGAATGAATACACCTTAAGGTTAATCAAACCGTAAGTACCCAATCACCAATTCACGTCTTACATCCGTTCATCAACGAACCAATTCTTAACACCCGAACGAACCCAAAAGGTTACAACTATTAGTACATGATCACAACCGGACCAAACCCTACACTTTGGTGTTCAATAACAACCCTCTAAGTGCTATAGGATATCGCCTAAAACCTAGACCAAGTCTTATCCTAAAGATGATTTTGATCAATAAAATAACTTTCAATTAAAGGGTCTCAAAGTATGAAATCCTCACTTATCACAAAGATGATCACAACAACTCAACAAAGTCACTCAATTGGATTTGTAGAACTTGATCACAATGGATCGATACAACTCCTCTTAACCTCAAACACCCAATAAAATCCCGAAGTATAAAACTTAGATCTTAACTGAACAATCTATCCCATCTTGTAGTACTCGAAGAGAGCTTCCCAACGATAGTTTACACGCTTAAAACGGAGTCCGGACGAAGAAGTTATGGCCTCCGGAAGATCGACCTAAATTCTGGAAAAATTGGGCGGGCGCCCAGAATTGATTGGGCGGTCGCCCGGAACGCTGTTTCCAAGCTAAATGAAACTGATTTAGTGGGAGGTCGCCCAAAAATAAGTGGGCGACCGCCCAGACCCCAAAATACACCCGAATTTCACTCATTTTGTCCTAAATCCTGATATAACAACCCTTATACCTCCCCACCATTGTGGAGCTCGACCCAAACCAATTCTAACTCGATTAAAACCCCATTTAACTCCAAATATATCAAACAACACATAACTCATCATCCCAATCCAACAATCCATCACCTAATCTTCACAAATCACTTCAAGAACAACAATTTTTTCCATGGCTTCCATAATCAATTCGATTGGAACAATCACGAACACATCATAAGATGCCCAAACATTCCCAAACAATACTTGATCAAATTCCATAACACCATTGTTCACAAAGGAACCAATCTCAAGCACTAAAGTGTTCCACGGTATTAACTTAAGTTAACTAGAATGGTACCCCGAGCCCAGACCAAGCTGACTTCGAAAAACAATAAAAAATAAAGACCTTCAGTTCAGCCAACGTGGGCGGTCGCCCAAAGCCCCCATGGGCGGTCGCCCAAAATCATAGCTTAACACCAAAACCAACTGACCGAGTGGGCGGTCGCCCAACCCAAAAGTGGGCGGTCGCCCAAGACCCCTGTTCTGCCAGAAATCGGCAAAAATGGCTGAATTCTTACCCATTTCTTCCCATTTCACAACTCAACCAAAATCTAACACTTCTAACTAGCATACTAAGGTACTAGAACACCATCCAAGCTTAAAAAAGGCTTATATAACAACATCTACATACAAATCCAAGAAATGATTCAACCTTCATAAAAATCACAAAAGATGAACAAAATATAAATCATCTCTAAATTCAACCAAAAAGCAAAATGTAGTCATCATAGCATTATATGAACTTAGAATGAACATTTTTAGCATAAAAGGGGGAAAAGCAACTTACCCGGATTTTCTCAAAGTTGACAGAATTCGAATATTCTTAGCCCTCTACGATCCTATCGACGATCTAAACAAGTTTCATGTTTTAAGAAATGAGAAATAATTAGAGGAAGAGGAAGAAAACGAAGAGAGAAGGTAGAGAAGAAAAACTTACCCAAATTCCATGGAAAGAGAGAGAGAGTTGCTGGGAGAGAGAGATGAGAAATGAGGTAAGGGTGAAAGAGTGAGGGAGGTGAGGGAGGGTGTAGGGAGAATTATTTGAAACATTACTCTTAGACCCCTCCCCTACTACTACCCTTTACCAATAAACTCCCCACTAACAATTAAGACTCAACACTTCTACACTAGCACAAATGGCCCACATAAAATGCTAGGCAAAAATTATTATGAAACACAAAATGCACACATAATTATTTAAATAAATAAATAATTTAAATAAATAAATAAGCCATAAATAAATAATTTGTCGCGACCCCGAACCCCGCGGGCCCGAGATCGCGAGCTGGACGTCGACTTAAACAATAAACTCTAAAATAATGGAGATAAAAATTTCCTTTTATACCAAAAGAGGATAACACAAAGTTTTACAAATCCAAGTTTTGATAATAACCAAATACAACTATCATAAACTTCCATAAGTTTATGCCCAACAGAATATAAATGTACAATTCTTAATGACGTCATTGTTTGGTACAACTATCCCAAAAAGGTTACACATTTATATAATGTAAACCAACCTATAAGAACTTTCCCCAAAAGAATGTATCCACACTCGACGTCCTCTTTCTCGTGATCAGCGAGACTAATCCTTAGCACCTGGGGGGGTTAAGGAAAAACAAAGATAAAAGAAAGGGGGTGAGATAAATCTCAATAAGTTACTAATGCAACTACATGACAAGTTATGGTACAATAAGTAATAACAACATCAATATCTCATATAACATAGCAATTATCAGATAATAAATAGCAGCGGAAATAAACACATAACAAAGGATATTAGCCAAGGTCTCCAAACCGATACATCCAAATAAAGGATCGCTGCGCAGCTTCAATAATCAACAAATTACATCTTCATAATAGCATGAAAGCTGAAGAGAAATCCCCGGTACCGGAACGATAACCATAAGAGTGTCACAAAGGACAAGAGCCATGCCACAAAGTCATGCTCGGTAGCTAGATACATTCACAAAGGAAGCTAACTTATCTCTTCCAAGGCCAATCTGGAAAAGGGTATAGTAAGGGCAAAACAATGGTCAACATTATAATGGACTTGGCTTTGCCATTATAATCTTTCCCATCGCCCGATGCAACAATTATGCCAGCTGGGCTTCCAAATAAATGCTAAGTAATAATATATTAGCACGATAAACAACTAATGATTCCAAAGTAGGGAACCAATCCAAATAAATTACCACAAAGGTAAACCAATCCAAATAATACATCAAGGATGGACCACATTCCCAAAATGATACTTAATCAAATTCCATATCACAATCGATCACAAGGGGATCATTCTCGAACAATAAAGTGTTCCACAACATTAACTTAAATCAACTAGGGTGATACTTCGAGCCTAGATCGGGCTTGGACCTTAAAACAATTCAAAAACAAAGAGACTCAGAACAGCTGGTATGGGCGGTCGCCCATAGCCAGTCTGGGCGGTCGCCCAAAACCCAACCCCAAGCCCAAGACCAACTGACTTCCTGGGCGGTCGCCCAACCCAAAAGTGGGCGGTCGCCTACTTACTTTGTTCAAATTCTCCGGATCAACTAATCTCATGGGCGGTCGCCCAAACCCATCATGGGCGGTCGCCCACGCACCCAGGTCGCCGGAAAACGGCCAAAACCAACTGGGTTTCTCCCAAATTTTCCACCCAAACAACATAACTCAAACCCAATGCTTTCAATAGGTATACTAAGGTACCCAAACACCCTATACACCTAAAACAACTCATAGAACATCAATTAGACCACTCAATCCAAGGGATGATTCAAACATCAAAACTTCACAAAATGGGATAAAATGCAAATCATCTCAAAATCAACCAAAGAAGCAAGAAATGGTAATTATAGTATCATCTAAGCATGGAATGAACATTTTTAGCAAAAATGGGGGAAAAGTAACTTACTTGAGATTTCTCAAAAATGATGGATTTCCAATATTTTTGGCTTCCTACGATCCTATCGACGATCTAAACATGTTTCATGTTTTAAGAAATGAGAAATAATGAGAGGAGGATGGAGAAAATGAAGAGAGAAGGAAGAAGATGAGAAAACTTACCCAATGTAGAGAGAGAGAGAGATTGAGCTGGGAGAGAAATGAAAGAGTGAGGGAGGAAGAGTGTGAGTGAAGGTGATAGGGTGAGGGAGGTGAGGGAGGGAGTAGGGGGAAGATGATGAATTATTTGAAATCTTACACTTAGACCCCTCCCCTACTTCTACCCTTTACTAATAAACTCCCCACTAACAAATAAGACTCAACTCTTCTACAATAGCACAAATGGCCCAAATAAAAAGCTAGGCATAAATTAATATAACACATAAATATTTAAATAAATAATAATTTAAATAAATAAATAAGCAAATAAATAAATAATAATTATTTATTACTAATAAAATAGAGCTTAGATTTCGGGTCGTGACATTCACTCCCCCTTAAAGAAAATTCAACTCGAATTTTAACGAGACTTACCCGAATTAAAAAGCCACGGATATTTCCTCTCGATCTCATCTCGGAGCTCCCACGTCGACTCCTCGATATTATGATTCTTCCAAAGAACTCTAACCAACGCAATGCTTTTGTTTCTCAACTCTTGAACTTTGGCATCCAAAATCCGAACCGGTCGTTCCTCGTAGGTCATATCGGGCTCTATATCCTCCGGTGCCCTCGGTAACACGTGAGATGGATCATGAACATACTTCCGAAGCATAGAAACGTGGAAAACATTATGTAACCGGTCCAAATATGGCGGTAACGCAAGACGATACGCTAGAAGTCCAACCTTTCCCAAAATCTCAAACGGGCCAATAAACCTCGGAGCCAATTTGCCTTTCTTCCCAAACCTTCGGATACCCACCTTCGGAGACACCTTCAAGAACACAAAATCACCGGTCTGAAAACTAAGATCTCGCCTTCGGTTATCTGCATAGCTCTTATGTCGACTCTGGGCTGTTTTCAATCGATCCCGGATAATTCTAACCTTTTCAACTGAATGCTGAAGCAAATCAATACCCACGATCTTCGCTTCACCAAACTAATCCCAACAACTAGGCGATCTACATTTTCTTCCATACAAGGCCTCATACGGTGCCATCTCGATACTAGCCTGATAACTGTTGTTGTAAGAAAATTCCACTAACGGTAAATGACTATCCCAAGAATCGGAAAAGTCTATCGCACAAGCTCGCAACATATCCTCAAGAATCTGAATGGTCCTCTCGGATTGAACATCGGTCTGGGGGTGAAAATCTGTACTGAATCGCAAATCTGTACCCAAAGCTTCCTGAAACGCCTTCCAGAATCTAGAAGTAAACCTCGGGTCTCGATCTGACACAATGCTAACCGGAACCCCATGCAATCTAATGATCTCATCGATATAAAGGGTCGCAAGCTTTTCCATCGAGTATCTGATGTCAATAGGCAAGAAATGGGCACTCTTGGTCAATCTATCCACTATTACCCAAACACTGTCATACTTCCTACGGGTACGAGGTAGTCCCGTAACGAAATCCATGGTCACATGCTCCCATTTCCACTCGGGAATCTCTAACGGCTGAAGTAGTCCCGCGGGTCTCTGATGCTCGGCTTTAACCTGCTGACAAGTTAGACACTTCGATACATACTCCGCTATCTCCCTTTTCATATTAATCCACCAAAATTGTTGCTTCAAATCCTGATACATCTTCGTTCTACCCGGATGAATAGTATACCTCGATTTGTGACCCTCATCTAAAACTTGCCTCTTTAATCCACCAACATCGGGTACGCACAAACGACCACGGAAAGTCAACACTCCATTTGAACTCATAGAAAAATCCTCGAAGTTCTTTTCCTTCAATTTACCCATTATCTTCACCAACTCGGGATCTTCTTTCTGAGCTTCCTTTATCCTCTGAATTAGGGTCGGAGATACCCTAATATTTGCCAAAATAGCCCCATGTCTCGATTCACGAGGAGACCAATCTCGCACATCCTCAAGCATTTTCCATTCTCGAACCATCATCGAGGCCACATAAGACTTTCTACTAATCGCATCGGCTACCACATTCGCCTTCCCCGGATGATAAGAAATCGTACAATCATAATCCTTCAACAATTCCATCCATCGGCGCTGTCAGTTGTTCAATTCCTTCTGAGAGAATAGGTACTTCAAACTCTTGTGATCGGTAAAAATCTCAAACTTCGCTCCATAAAGGTAATGCTTCCATTTGTGCAACGCAAAGACTATCGCCGCCAACTCCATATCATGAGTGGGGTAATTCTGTTCACTAGGGGTCAACTTCCTCGAAGCATAAGCAATTACTTTCCCACACTGCATCAACACACAACCCAAATCCTCTTTCGAAGCATCACTGTAAATCACTAGGCCATCGCTCCCAATAGGCAAAGTCAAGATCGGTGCGGTAGTCAACCTCTTCTTCAATTCCTCAAAACTCTTGTCACATTTCTCGGTCCACACAAACGGGACATTCTTCCGGGTCAACTGAGTCATCGGAGTAGCGATCCTCGAAAACCCCTCAATAAATCTTCTGTAATAACCGGCTAACCCCAGAAAGCTTCTAATCTCTGTCACTGATTCGGGTCTCTTCCAATACACTATGGCTTCAATCTTTGACCGGTCCACAGAAATCCCGTCTTTAGAAATCACATGGCCCAGAAATGACACTTTCTCGAGCCAAAATTCGCATTTACTAAACTTCGCAAACAATTTCTCTCTCGCAAGAACGGATAAAACTGTCCTCAAGTGTTGCTCATGCTCCTCTCGGGATTTAGAGTAGACGAGTATATCATCAATAAAGACCACCACGAACGAATCTAGGTAAGGATGGAAAACCCGGTTCATCAAATCCATAAATACGGCAGGCGCATTCGTCAACCCAAACGGCATAACCAAGAACTCGTAATGACCATACCGAGTGCGAAAAGCAGTCTTCGAAATATCCTCCGATCGAACCTTCAACTGATGGTACCCACTCCTCAAATCAAGTTTAGAAAACACAACTGAGCCTTGAAGCTGATCAAACAAATCATCGATGTGAGGTAGAGGATACTTGTTCTTCACCGTAACCTGATTCAACTTCCGGTAATCGATGCACAATCTCAAGGAACCGTCTTTCTTCCGCACAAATAAAATCGGTGCTCCCCACGGGGAAACACTAGGGCGTATAAACCCTCGATCAAGCAACTCTTGCAATTGAACCTTTAATTCCTTCAACTCTGCGGGAGCCAACCTATAAGGTGCTTTCGAAATTGGAGCCGTTCCCGGCAAGAGGTCTATACAAAACTCAATCTCACGATCGGGCGGCATATCATACTCGGTAGAGAAAACATCGGGAAATTCCCGAACTACCCGAACTCTATCCAAACTAGGGGATTCTTTCCTAGTATCAAGAACACTAGCCAAATACCCCTCACAACCACTATGCAATAATTTTCTCGCTTTCATATAAGAAATTAAGCGAACCTTTCTACTCAGAGGACTAGCCTCAAACACAAATTTAGGCACATCGGGAATAGAAAAAGTAACAGTTTTCTTACGGCAATCAACGGAAGCATGAAACTTGCTCAACCAATCCATACCCAAAATGACATCAAAGTCTTGGATAGGAAGAACTACCAAATCCGCACAAAGGACACGACCACAAATAACCACATCACAAGCACGAAAGACTCGATCAGAAATCAAGCATTCTCCTATAGGGGTCGACACCTCTAACACGTAAGGTAAAGACTCGAATGCAGCATTTAACAGAGAAGCAAATTGCACAGAAATGTATGAATGAGATGATCCTGATCTACTAACGCTCGTGCGCTCACATTAGACACAGAAACAATACCTCCAATAACAGAAGGATCATCGGTCGCTTGTTGTTGATTCATGGCATATATCTTTCCTTGAACTTTGGGCTTCCCAGCGGCATCCCTTTTCTGACCCTGATTAGTACCAACCCCTGACCCGGATGGCTGACCTTGGTGCCTCGTGCAATCTCTCGCAAAGTGCCCCCATTTCACCACAATTGGTACACTTGCCTTGCTTTTTCTAACACATATCCTCCGTATGGCCTACCTTCTGACAAAAGGTACAAGGCCTCCTATTCTGAATCCCCGGAGTAGTACCCGGATTTCTCGGTGTGGTTTGCCCCTTAAACTGAGATGATGCTCCCGGGTTACCTCGGTTGTCGGAACGGTGTTGTGGTTGAGATTTAGCATAGCTTCCCGGTTTACCCGTACCCACAACCTCGGTTTTCCTTTTGTGCTCCCCAATATCTTGCTCTATCAAGTAGGCTCGGTCTACCGCATCTTGGAAGGTCACAATCCGTTGGGCAATAAGTTGAGTACGGATGGAGGTCTTCAATCCCCGAATGAATCTCATAGATTTTTGCTCCTCGGTCCTCACAAGATAGTCGCAATATCGGGCTAATTCTGTGAACTTAGCCGAGTATTGTGCTATAGACAACAAACCTTGCTCCAGGTTGAGCAGCTCGATCTCCTTTCGGTTTTGATCAACAACCGGAATGAAATGTTCCTTGAATTTGCGCACAAACAACTCCCACGCATACACCGTGTGAGTATCATCCCAACTAGCTTTAACACCCTTCCACCAATGCTCGGCGGCTCCCACAAGTTTGTAAGACGCGAACCGGACCTTGTCCTCATCCGTGCAACCAAATACCTCATAAATCTTCTCCATCGACTCAATCCACAACTCAGCTTTCCGAACATCGGGTTCCCCATTGAATTCAACCGGTTTCAGTTTGAGAAATTGCTCCAATCCATAGCGGGGTGGTGCTAGTTCTACCCTCGGACCTTGATCATGTATGGCCTTCATGGCCGCCTCGAACATGCCTTGAAACATAGCACGTTCTTCTTCCCTTGTGTCATTCTGATTCTGTGCCCCACTAGAGCCTTCACCTGCTCTCCTTCTAGCCATTTCAAACAATTACCTGCATAAGACATCAACCGTTACTCACTCCGAACATAACTACCCACCTAGGTCATACTAGTCCATCTAGACTTATACTTAGAGCCAGACCATAGCTCTGATACCAACTGTCGCGACCCCGAACCCCGCGGGCCCGAGATCGCGAGCTGGACGTCGACTTAAACAATAAACTCTAAAATAATGGAGATAAAAATTTCCTTTTATACCAAAAGAGGATAACACAAAGTTTTACAAATCCAAGTTTTGATAATAACCAAATACAACTATCATAAACATCCATAAGTTTATGCCCAACGGAATATAAATGTACAATTCTTAATGACGTCATTGTTTGGTACAACTATCCCAAAAAGGTTACACATTTATATAATGTAAACCAACCTATAACAACTTTCCCTAAAAGAATGTATCCACACTTGACGTCCTCTTTCTCGTGATCAGCGAGACTAATCCTTAGCACCTGGGGGGGGTTAAGGAAAAATAAAGATAAAAGAAAGGGGGTGAAATAAATCTCAATAAGTTACTAATGCAACTACATGACAAGTTATGGTACAATAAGTAATAACAACATCAATATCTCATATAACATAGCAATTATCAGATAATAAATAGCAGCGGAAATAAACACATAACAAAGGATATTAGCCAAGGTCTCCAAACCGATACATCCAAATAAAGGATCGCTGCGCAGCTTCAATAATCAACAAATTACATCTTCATAATAGCATGAAAGCTGAAGAGAAATCCCCGGTACCGGAACGATAACCATAAGAGTGTCACAAAGGACAAGAGCCATGCCACAAAGTCATGCTCGGTAGCTAGATACATTCACAAAAGAAGCTAACTTATCTCTTCCAAGGCCAATCTGGAAAAGGGTATAGTAAGGGCAAAACAATGGTCAACATTATAATGGACTTGGCTTTGCCATTATAATCTTTCCCATCGCCCGATGCAACAATTTTGCCATCTGGGCTTCCAAATAAATGCTAAGTAATAATATATTAGCACGATAAACAACTAATGATTCCAAAGTAGGGAGCCAATCCAAATAAATTACCACAAAGGTAAACCAATCCAAATAACACATCAAGGATGGACCACATTCCCAAAATGATACTTAATCAAATTCCATATCACAATCGATCACAAGGGGATCATTCTCGAACAATAAAGTATTCCACAACATTAACTTAAGTCAACTAGGGTGATAGTTCGAGCCTAGATCGGGCTTGGACCTTAAAACAATTCAAAAACAAAGAGACTCAGAACAGCTGGTATGGGCGGTCGCCCATAGCCAGTCTGGGCGGTCGCCCAAAACCCAACCCCAAGCCCAAAACCAACTGACTTCCTGGGCGGTCGCCCAACCCAAAAGTGGGCGGTCGCCTACTCACTCTGTTCAAATTCGCCGGATCAACTGATCTCATGGGCGGTCGCCCAAACCCATCATGGGCCGTCGTCCACGCACCCAGGTCGCCGGAAAACGGCCAAAACCAACTGGGTTTCTCCCAAATTTTCCACCCAAACAACATAACTCAAACCCAATGCTTTCAATAGGTATACTAAGGTACCCAAACACCCTATACACCTAAAACAACTCATAGAACATCAATTAGACCACTCAATCCAAGGGATGATTCAAACATCAAAACTTCACAAAATGGGATAAAATGCAAATCATCTCAAAATCAACCAAAGAAGCAAGAAATGGTAATTATAGTATCATCTAAGCATGGAATGAACATTTTTAGCAAAAATGGGGGAAAAGTAACTTACTTGAGATTTCTCAAAATGATGGATTTCCAATATTTTTGGCTTCCTACGATCCTATCGACGATCTAAACATGTTTCATGTTTTAAGAAATGAGAAATAATGAGAGGATAATGGAGAAAATGAAGAGAGAAGGAAGAAGATGAGAAAACTTACCCAATGTAGAGAGAGAGAGAGATTGAGCTGGGAGAGAGAAATGAAAGAGTGAGGGAGGAAGAGTGTGAGTGAGGGTGATAGGGTGAGGGAGGTGAGGGAGGGAGTAGGGGGGAAGATGATGAATTATTTGAAATCTTACACTTAGACCCCTCCCCTACTTCTACCCTTTACTAATAAACTCCCCACTAACAAATAAGACTCAACTCTTCTACAATAGCACAAATGGCCCAAATAAAATGCTAGGCATAAATTAATATAACACATAAATATTTAAATAAATAATAATTTAAATAAATAAATAAGCAAATAAATAAATAATAATTATTTATTACTAATAAAATAGAGCCTAGATTTCGGGTCGTGACATAATTAAATATTTATTTCTAAGAAAATAGGGGCGGGTTTTCGGGTCGTTACATTCCAAGTGCAGGCAGACAAGAAATGTATGACACGATTGTTGCATTCGCATCTTGCAAGATGACTGAAGGGCAACAAGTCAGTCCTCACCTTCTTAAGATGAAGGGTTATGTTGAGCATCTTGAGAAACTTGGTTATCCAATCCCGTTGGAGCTACCCACGGATCTCATTCTTAATTCATTGCCTAAAAGTTATAATCGTTTTGTGATGAATTTTAACATGCACTCAATGAATAAGAGTCTCTCCGAGTTGCATAACATGCTCAAAACTGCGGAGAATAAGATAGGGGAGAAGGGTTCTCCCGTGCTCATGATAAATCATTGAAAGGGAAAAGGTGCCAAGGGAAAGGGTAAGACAAAGGTTGTCAAACCCATGATTAGCAAGACAAAAGTTGTCAAGGCTAATGAGGCGAAACCTGACACACAAAAGGATGCGATTTGCTTCCACTGCCATGAGATAGGTTATTGGAAGCGTAATTGCAAGTCTTATATGGAAGAGAAAAAGAAGAAGAAGGGCAGTGGGACTGCATCGACTTCAGGTATCTATATGATAGATATACTCCTTTCTACTACTAGTTCTTGGGTATTGGATACCAGATGTGGATCTCACATTTGTTTAAATGTGCTGGCACTAAAGAATATGAGACTACTTAAAGCCCGTGAAGTGGACCTACGTGTGGGGAATGGAGCAAGAGTTGCTGCATTAGCCGTAGGAACTTATGAAGTTATTTTACCTACCGGATTAATACTTGTTTTGAACAATTGCTATTATGTACTGGATTTAAGTAGGAATATTATTTCAATTTCTTGTTTGGATAAAGAAGGATTTAAATTTCTTGTTGAGAATGAGAATTTTTCCATTTATTTAAATGATGTGCTTTATGGTATTGCAAGTTCATTTAATGGTCTTTATATCCTTGATGTCAAGAATGAAAATAATGTCTATCATGTAAATAAAAAATCTAAACCTAATGATGTAAATCATACTTATCTATGGCATTTCCGTCTTGGTCATATTAATGAGAAGCGTATCTCAAAACTCCATGGGGACGGACTTTTAGGATAACATGATCTTGAGTCATATGATACTTGTAAGTCGTGTCTTCTTGGAAAAATGACTAAGACACCTTTTACTACCGATGTGATTTATGGTATTGCAAGCGATTTATTGGGCCTTATACATACCGATGTATGCGGACCATTAAGTAGCAATGCTAGGGGAGGATTTCAATACTTCATAACATTCACCGATGATTTAAATAGATATGGATATATCTACTTAATGAAACACAAAAGTGAAGCATTTGAGATATTTAGAATATTTCAAAATGAAGTACAAAATCAACTTGGTAAAAACAATTAAGGCACTTCTATCAGATCGAGGAGGTGAATATTTAAGCCAAGAATTTGATAATCATCTAAAGAATTGTGCAATAGTTTCGTAATTAACTCCACCCGGAACACCACAATAGAATGGTGTGTCCGAGAGGAGAAATTGAACTTTATTAGATATGGTTCGATCTATGATGAGTCAAGTTGATCTTCCATTGTCCTTTTGGGGTCATGCATTAGAAACCGCTGCATTCACACTAAATAGAGTTCCAAGTAAATCGGTTCAAAAGACACCATATGAGATATGGAGTGGAAAGAAACCTTGTGTTTCTTTCATGAAAATTTGGGGTTGTGAAGCTTATGTGAAGAGACTTGTCTCAGATAAACTCACACCTAAATCAGATAAATGTATTTTCGTGGGATATCCTAAGGAAACTAAAGGATATTACTTTTACAACCGCACGGAGAACAAAGTGTTTGTTGCTCCTGACGGCACTTTTCTAGAGAAAGAGTTTCTTTCCAAAAGAGTTAGTGGGAGTAAAATAAATCTTGAAGAGATTCGAGAACCCGAAAACAACATTGAACCGATGGTGGAACAATAACAAGTTCCGCAAGGAGTTGTGGAACCTGTTCAAAGTACACAAGTAACTCGCAAATCTAGTAGGATACGGTTCGAACCCGAGAGATATGGATTTCTTATAACGGATAGTAATGATGTGGAAATCATTGACAATGATGAACCCACTACCTACGAAGAGGTGATGTCATCTCCTGATTCGGATAAGTGGCTTGGAGCCATGGAATTCGAATTACAATCCATGAAAGATAATCAAGTTTGGAACTTGATTGATGAACCCGAAGGTGTAAAAACCATAGGATGCAAATGGGTCTTCAAAAAGAAGACTGACATGGATGGGAAGGTGCATACTTACAAAGCTAGACTTGAAAGGTTATAGGCAGATTCATGGTGTAGACTATGATGAAACCTTTTCACCCGTAGCAATGATCAAGTCTATTAGAATTTTGATTGCTATAGCAGCATATTACGACTATGAGATATGGAAAATGAATGTCAAAACTGCTTTCCTGAATGGAAATCTTTAAGAGGATGTGTACATGACACAACCCGAAGCTTTTGCGCCAAATTCTAAAGTATGCAAATTGCAGAAATCCATTTATGGATTGAAGCAAGCTTCAAGGAGTTGGAATCTCCGTTTTGATGAATCAGTCAAAGAGTTTGGCTTCATCAAGAACGAAGATGAACCTTGTGTATACAAGAAAATTAGTGGGAGCATAGTGGTGTTTCTAATATTATATGTGGATGACATATTACTCATTGAAAATGATATTCCTACACTTCAGTCTGTAAAGACTTAGTTAGGGAAATGTTTCGCAATGAAAGATATGGGAGAAGCCGCATATATCCTTGGTATAATGATCTATAGAGATAGATCAAGGAATCTTATTGGCTTAAGTCAAAGTACATACATTGACAAAGTCCTAAAGAGATTCCGCATGGAAAACTCTAAGAGAGGCAATTTGCCAGTGTTAGATGGTGTAACTCTTAGCAAGAATCAGTGTCCTATGACCACTAATGAGTGAGAGAGAATGAATGGAATCCCATATGCATCCGCAATTGGATCCATCATGTATGCCATGATTTGTACGAGATCGGATGTATCTTATGCTTTGAGCATGACGAGTAGATACCAATATGACCCCGGTGAAAGTCACTGGATAGCCGTCAAGTCGATTCTAAAGTACTTGAGAAGGACTAAAGAATCGTTCTTGATCAATGGAGGTATGGAAAATGATCTCGTTGTAAGGGGTTACACAGATGCAAGCTTCCTAACCGACAAGGATGATAGAAGATCGCAATCTGGATTTGGGTTTATGTTAAATGGTGGTGCTGTAAGCTGGAAGAGTTCTAAGCAAAGTACAGTAGCTGATTCTACAACTGAAGCCGAGTATATAGCTGCATCGGATGCTGCGAAGGAGGTTGTTTGGATCAAGAAGTTCATTGGAGAACTTGAAGTGGTTCCTAGTATTGATAATCCAATAGATCTTTATTACGATAATAATGGTGCTATTGCTCAAGCTAAGGAACCAAGATCACATCAGAGATCCAAACACATACTTAGGCATTTTCATCTCATTCGAGAAATCGTGGAGAGGGAGGACATAAAAATATGCAGAGTACCAACTGATGATAACATAGCAGATCCGCTAACAAAGGGTCTTTCACAAGCTAAACATGATGGTCATGTTAGGTCCATGGGTATTAGATACGTTGGAGAGTGGGCCTAGTGCAAGTGGGAGATTGTTGGTGTGTATGCCCTAGGCACATTATTGGAACGTATATTTGTTATCGTTTTATTCATTTAATAAAGAGATGTTTGATTATTATTATTGTTACATGTTTTGTTTATAATAATATCCGTCCCTAGTACTTATGAAGCACTAGTATAAGTCTAAATAATCATGGGATGCTTATGTTAGACTTATGGGTACTTATTTAGAATAGTACTGGACATGACCCGCTAGATGAGATTTATGTCATGGTCAATGTCATAAATAAATATCATGATAGTTATTTCATTTGAATCCTTTGACATGAAGTTATTATGGTCTTCCACTTGATAAATATTATGTTTGACATATTCAAACGCTACCTTTAGCCGGGTAGTTATAAAGGATATGATTGGCACAATCGGATTCAAGTAGGGAAGAATAATAAGCCAAATGGATTTGTCCCTCTTCAGAGAGATGTCAAGCTTAGGCCTCTCGTAGAATGATATTGATGAAAGTGTTTGGCCGAACCCAAATGGATTGATGAGATCAAGACATTTGAATCAATCAATATATTCGGAAACGAGAAAGCATTGAACAAAAACAAAGTTGACTATGGACCATTACTTGTGTTCAATAGACGTCGTGGACAAAGGGATTGTTACTTGTACTATAAGGATAAACTTTGGGCTACAAAGTTATACTATTTGCGTAGTCATAAAAGGTTTGCTAGAATCTAATTATTACTTACGGGATTTGACTGGTCAAACCCGTTGGCAACTTAGTATAATCCTATTGGGTCACACACGCAGAACGGATAATTAAAAGGTTGAAAATAAAGGAATACGGGAATAGTGACCGTACGGTTTCCACGGCGGCGTATGCCTGGTCAGGCGCCGTACGGCTTCGATCCCGCACTGGTTCAGTTTTAGAAAATTTATTGTGTAACAAGAAGTCCTAAACCCTAAAGGAATCAGACCTACCCCAGTATAAATATGTGTGTCCGGGTTTTAGAGACCTAGTTGATGATTCAAGAAATCACAAAGCTTTCTTAGAGAGAGATTAACACACATATTGAGAGGAGTTTATTATTCCAAAGAGAAGAAGGATTTCTTCAAGTTTTCAAGCCAAAGGATCTAGCAATCAAGTCCAAGAAGGTGTTCTTGGATCCGTTCAAGTGTGGATCACCAATAGAGGATACTTTGCTTAGTATCTTAGTCCGTGATTAAAGATTTGAACTACAAGGTGTGAATACCCCTTTCCGATGAAGCGACGCATGGGAAGTATCTTGTGATTATTTTTATTTACAAAGGGAATATTCTTAACGACATTAAAATAATGAGAGTCCCCACGCCGTTTTAATTAAAGCCAAAACATTGAAAAAAGCATTTTTAGTGGGTTCGGGGGTCAAATTACAACAAGAGAAGAATATTGAACGTTATCACTCCTATTGCCCGAATTGATCGGTCTTTCTATCATGATGAATGTGTTTGTAGTGTGTTAGTGATTTAGACCGGATCCGAAGATTGCCTATGTTCCTCTCAATGTGAGAAGCTCAGGTCAGCGTAGTTCGCAGAGAATTAGAATAGGCAGATGAATCGGGATCATGCATAATGAGAGGGGAATTACCTAAAGTTTAGGGTTTAGAAGTAGTTCCTAGATCATCCTCGGGTTGATGAACCCTCGATCATCATCGGCTATGAAATAACATGTAATTATGAAGATCACAACCCTAAATATAGCATAAATAAGGTTTTAATCTATGAACACGAAGAACATGCGAAGAACATATTATGAACATATGAATGAACATGCAAAGCATATGAAGAAGCTATGAATAAACATGTAAGAACATGAATATAAAAGATCTACATTAAAAATGATGCAAGAACACGAAGAAAAAGTTAGAAAACTTACCTATGTTGGCAAGAAATAAACCTTGATCTTCTTGGAGGTTTGAATGCTAATTAGAGAGCAAAATAGTGTTTAAGAACTCCAAAATTCGTATTTAGAGCTCTCAAAATCGGACCCTAAACCCAATGGAATGGAATGGTTTATATAGTAGGCTGATGGGAAGATCTGATGGTCAGGATCATCCAAAGCAAGGTTGGCCGCCTGGCCATGGTTGAAGCCAGTGACAAGAGTGGCCGCGTGGCCAAGATCAACGCGCAGCAAGGTTGGCCGCGTGGCCAAGGTTGCAGGCTGACTTGATTCTTAAGCTAGGGTTTCTGCATGGTTTTAAGGAAACCATTTGTTACCTATTTTGATAGATTTTGCCATAAATGAGATATTTTGGGAATCCAGGACAAGTCTTTGCAAGGTTTCTAATTCCTATAAAGTCCTTGTATTTTTGGGAAATTCCTAATAAACTCATTTTCAGGTCGGGTACTAACAGTAGCCCCTCGGCGACGCTTCTTGCAAGGCAATGTGGGGTCGGCGATAAAAGAAGGATCCGTCTGAAACATGAGTTTCAAAACAGATGAAAGGTAAGGGAACGGTTGAACCTTGACAGGCGACCTACGTATCCGCGGGGGAATCAAGCCAAACGTAGTTCAAATCTGATGGGAAATTGGGATTGATTGTCCTCTGATGGGGAGCAACATCTTCTGCTGGGGAAAATGCACCTGCTGGGGATGAGAGATGACCATGTCGGTCGGGTGGCTGGACCTTTTCAGGTTTCCTACGTATCCTCCGAGGAATCAAGCCGGTCGTAGTTAAGAGCGACTGGGTATAAAACGAGACATCGGACTTCTGATAGGGATAATAAACCTACGGATACTATCTTGTATGAAGAACGAACATTCGTAAGCAATGAAGTTATTTGGGAAAGATGGAGACTACGTTGTCTAAATAATCCCAAGATGGAATGGTAAACGCAATCAGGATCGCCAGGGTTCCTGCCAATTGTGCTAAAGTAATAGATGTTGGATCTCCCGCGAACAGAAACGCCGAGGCTTCTGCCAATCGCGATCGATCAAGGATACGTATGTCATAGAGGCGCCGAAGTCTCTACGATCATGCAAATCCTAATAATAGATGCCGGATCTCTCGCAAACAGAAACGCCGAGACTTCTGCCAACCACGATCGATCAAGGATACGGATGTCATAGAGGCGCCGAAGTCTCTACAACCATACGAATCCTAATAATAGATGCCGGATCTCTCGCAAACAGAAACGCCGAGGCTTCTGCCAACCACGATCGATCAAGGATACGGATGTCATAGAGGCACCGAAGTCTCTACAACCATACGAATCCTAATAATAGATGTTGGATCGCTCGCAAACAGAAACGCCGAGGCTTCTGCCAACCACGATCGATCAAGGATACGGATGTCATAGAGGCGCCGAAGTCTCTACAACCATACGAATCCTAAAATAGATGATGGATCTCTCGCAAACAGAAACGCCGAGGCTTCTGCAAATTACGATTGATCTAGGATGGTATGTCATAGTGGCGCCGAAGTCTCTGCAATCATACGAATCCTAAGCAAATATTTGGTGAAGAATGGAAATTTTAAGGGGCTTTCCATACCCAAAGGTAACGAATATCAGTCAAAATAGTGCTAAGGGCACTTAAAATGAATTAAAGGGAAAAGATCAAGGTCAAAAATGGAATTTTATCTGAAGGGACAAGGTTGGCCGCGTGGCCAAACACACTGAGGCCAAACACACTGAATTGCAATAGTGGCCGCGTGGCTAAGACCGCTGAGTGGTCAGATCTCCTTCACGCGGATCGCTGATCTGACGGCTGGGGTCGCAAGCGCATAAGTGGCCGCGTGGCCAAGGTTGCCGACGGGCTGACTCTTGGTCACATCACCAGAAACCCTCCCTCTTCTTCTTCTTTTCTTCTTTCTTCTTCTTCCTTCCTCCATTGTTGGCGAGTTAGAGAGAGAAAATTGAGTTTTTAGAGAGAGAAAGCTCAGATTTTGATAATTTTGAAGACTTCATTTCACATATTCTTGAAGCTATGGCAGATTGGATCAATGAGGCGTTATTTAGGGATTTTCCGGGCCAAGGTGGGTATATGCTTCCACAACAAGAGCAACAAGGAGAGGGGCACGGTGATGCTCAGGGCGGAGGAAATGTAGGCGCTGACCCAGGAGCGGGCTTTGAAGCGGCGCCCTTGATTCCACGGGGCGGTTTGAGACCACGAGCCGCGACTCGGAATTATCGCGATAATCTGCTGCGGTCTACGTTCGACCAAGATTACGATTTTTACATCGACTCTGAGCGTCATTGGTCGATGGGGCTTCCGGGGATGCGAGAGGTAAATTTCGAATTTTCACTCCTCTCCTTCTCGCACATTTGTATGTTTTATGCACATAATATGAAATGCTAGAATTTAAATTGCTAGAATTGTAGATTGCTAGAATGGTAACGTACCTGTGCTGTGTTTACCTGCAGAGGATCAAGGCTCGTGGGTCCACAGTGACTGTGGGTAAACTGTGGGCGTCCCTGCCGGAGGGACCGGGCGGTTTGCATGCTCGGATCGAGGCTATGGGCTTTGGCCCATTCTTTGACAGTGTCCGCATGGTCGGGGCTACCCTGAAGGTGGCAGCGGTGATAGAGGTGTGCCGGGAGTTCTGGTGGGATACCACCCATACCTTCCACTTCAGTTGGGGAGAGATTACCATCACGCCGACGGATTTCGCGGCCATCACAAGGTTGAGGTTTACTGGTATCCCTTTGCCTTTTGATCAGAGCTTGGCAGAGCGGCGGGACTATAGACAGGCTCTGCTGGGAGTCGACACTGACCTGGGAGGAGGTGTCAAGGGTTATGGAGTGGAGGCCGGGAAGGTGAACCGCTTGGTGGAGGTGGCTATTGATGTCACACCCCCGGACCCCACGGGCCCGGGACCGCGAGCTGGACGTCGACTTAAAACCAAAACTATGAAATACCGAAGTTAAAAATTCCATTTGATACCAAAAGGTGATGATCCAAAGTTTTACAAATCCAAGTTTGATAATAACCAAATACAACTATCATAAACTTCCACAAGTTTATGCCCAACAAAATAGAAATGTACAATTCTTAATGACATCATTGATTGGTACAACTATCCCAAAAAGGTTACACATTTATATAATGTAAACCAACCTATAACAACCTTCCCTAAAAGAATGTATCCACACTCGACGTCCTCTTTCTCGTGATCAGCGAGACTAATCCTTAGCTCCTGGGGGGGGTTAAGGAAAAACAAAGATAAAAGAAAGGGGGTGAGATAAATCTCAATAAGTTACTAATGCAACTACATGACATGCTAAGATGCAATATACAATAATAAATCATAGATAGCACATAGCAGTTATCACATAACAGATAGCAGCGGAAATAAACACATAACAAAGGATATTAGCCAAGGTTTCCAAACCGATACATCCAAATAAAGGATCGCTGCGCAGCTTCAATAATCAACCATCAACATCTTCATAATAGCAGCTGAAGAGAAACCCCCGGTACCGGAGCAATAACCATAAGAGTGTCACAAAGGACAAGAGCCATGCCACAAAGTCATGCTCGGTAGCTAGATACATTCCCAAAGGAAGCTAACTTATCCTTTCCAAGGCCAATCTGGAAAAGGGTATAAAAGGGCAAAACAATGGTCAACATTATAATGGACTTGGCTTTGCCATTATAATCTTTCCCATCGCCCGATGCAACAATATGCCAGCTGGGCTTCCAAATAATGCTAAGTAATAATATATTAGCATGAATAAACAACTTAAGGTTCCAAAGTAGGGAACCAATCCAAATAAATTACCACAAAGGTAAACCAATCCAACAACCCATCAAGGATGAACCACATTCCCAAAATGATACTCAATCAAATTCCATCACATATTTATTCACAAAAGAATCAATTCCACTTAAATAAGTGTTCCACGGTGTTAACTTAGGTAAATTAGAAGAAATAAACCTAAACTAGTAAGACTTAAGTCTTAAACTAAGCAAAAGGGCAAAAATCCCAAGCAGGCGGGCGGGCGGGGGCGCTCGGGCAGGGGCAGGCGCGCGCTTGTTTCAATAGAAGGTCTGGCCGCTGGAAAAAGGGGTGCAGGCGGGCGCCTGGGCAAGGGCAGGCGGGCGCCTGGTCTACGCATTGGCAAGAACAAAGCTGGGTAATGCCATTTTCGACCAAACCACAATCCATCATTCAAGTATCAAAATCAAAGCTTCCCAATACATTTCTAAAGCTCCTAAACAACACCCAACCTAAAGGGAACCTAAATAACACCCTTTAATCATCCAAACCAACATCAAAACCCCACATTCAAGATTTCACCATTTTTACCCAAAAACTCAATTAAATTCCAATAAATTCTTACTCAACCAAACTTCAAATATAACACATTAAGCATTATATAAACATGATATGAACATTTTAGCATAAAAATGGGGGAAAAGTAACTTACTTGAAAATTCTCAAAGATACGGAATTCAATTCTTTTTGGTTCTACGCGATCCTATCGACGATCTAAACACATTTCGCGTTTTAAGAAATGAGAGATAGCAAGAAGAAGATGAAGAAATGAAAGAGAGAAGGAAATAAAGAAAAACTTACCATACAAGGAGAGAGAGAGAGAGTTTGCTGGGAGGGATGGAGAGAGTGAGGGAGAAGTGAGGGAGGAGAGGGGAGTAGGGAGGGAGTAGGAGAATTATTTTGAAATGTTACACTCAGACCCTTCCCCATCTTCTAACACAATTACTTACACTCCCGACTAACAATTAAGACCCAACAATACTACACTCAACCAAATGACCCAAATAAAATGCTAGGCATAAATATTATAACACATAAATTGCACGCATAAATATTTAAATAAATAATAATTTAAATAATTAAATAAGCAAATAAATAAATAATAATTATTTATTACTATAAAATAGAGCCTAGATTTCGGGTCGTGACATTCACTCCCCCTTAAAGAAAATTTGACCCGAATTTTAACGAGACTTACCCGAATTAAAAAGCCACGGAAATTTCCTCTCTATCTCATCACGAAGCTCCCACGTCGATTCCTCAACATTGTGATTCCTCCAAAGAACTCGAACCAACGCAATGCTTTTGTTCCTCAACTCTTGAACTTTAGAGTCTAAAATCCGAACCGGTCGTTCCTCGTAAGTCATATCGGATCAATATCCTCCGGTATCCTCGGTAACACTGAGATGGATCATGAACATACTTCCGAAGCATAGAAACGTGAAAAACATTATGCAACCGGTCCAAAGATGGCGGTAACGCAAGACGATACGCTAGAAGTCCAACCTTTCCCAAAATCTCAAACGGACCAATAAACCTCGGAGCCAATTTGCCTTTCTTCCCAAACCTTCGATACCCACCTTCGGAGATACTTTCAGGAATACCAAATCACTTGTCTGAAAACTAAGATCTCACCTTCGGTTATCTGCATAGCTCTTATGTCGACTCTGGGCTGTTTTCAATCGATCCCGGATAACTCTAACCTTTTCAACTGAATCCCGAAGCAAATCAATACCCGATCTTTGCTTCACCAACCTCATCCCAACAAATAGGCGATCTACATTTTCTTTCCATACAAAGCCTCATACGGTGCCATCTCGATACTAGCCTGATAACTGTTGTTGTAAGAGAATTCCACTAACGGTGAGGTGCGAATCCCAAGAATCAGAGAAGTCTATCGAACACGCTCGCAACATATCCTCAAGATCTGAATAGTCCTCTCAGATTGACCGTCGGTCTGAGGATGAAAGCCAAACTGAATCGCAAATCTGTACCCAAAGCTTCCTGAAACGCCTTCCAGAATCTAGAAGTAAACCTCAGGTCTCGATCTGATACAATACTAACCGGAACCCCATGCAGTCTAACGATCTCATCGATATAAAGGGTCGCAAGCTTCTCCATCGAATATCTTATGTCAATAGGCAAGAAATGGGCACTCTTAGTCAATCTATCCACTATTACCCAAACACAGTCAAACTTCCTACGGTACGAGGCATTCCCGTAACGAAATCCATAGTCACATGCTCCCATTTCCACTCGGGAATCTCTAACGGCTGAAGTAGTCTCGCGGGTCTCTGATGCTCGGCTTTGACCTGCTGACACGTTAAACACCTCGATATTTGGTGTCGCCCCTTTCAATTGGTGATGAGCGCCAACAAGGTTGTTCCCATATGTCGTACTGGTGCAAGGGCAACAGGGCTCCTCCCCGCAGAAACCGGATAGGAAGACGGTGGATGCTGCTGATCTGAGGAGGGTGTTTGCGATGTCTGAGCCCGTCGAGGTTAGATTTTATCCATGGAGTCCGGCCAATGAGGCGTTGGTGGGTCCCTATGTTGTGGAATTGACCGCTTCTAGGGTTCTGCTTGTGGGTCTCACCGGGGAGGCCATGTATCTCGGAGAGAGGGTGGTTCGTCAGCACAGGGCTGGTGCGTCACCGTGGGTTCCTTATGATCCTCCTCGAGATATGCTCCGTCCTGCGAGGTTGGCGACTTTCTTGGCTCCCACTCCGGCAGAGCATTACAAGGGGAGTGATGATTATGCTGGCTATGTATGGACACGGCTGGTCAGTCCATAGGTACGGGCTAGGATGTTGTCTGGAGAGGGGTCGAGCTCGGCCCGTTATGTAGGTCGGAGTCGGCCTTTGGTTGATATGCCCCTTCGCTCGAGTAGCGTGAGAGTGATGAGGGGCGGTCGGGAGGTGGAGCTTAGCTTGGAGTCGACTGATGCAGATCTTGTTGAGGAGAGATTCATTCCTCCGCCTGACGCTGGGGTACGGCTTTGTGCTTTATATTGGTCATATTTGCACACACTTATTTCTTTCTGCATTATAATCATTGCATTGGTTTCCCTTTCAGGTGACTCGGGAGGCATATATCCGTTCAGCCCGGCGGGAGAACATGTTGATGCGCTTACTGAGGGAGGCGTACCATTTATGTACTTGTCAGAGGGACGACGTTGCGTCACCCCAGCGTCGTGAGCGGTCTCCGAATGGTGCGGGCTCTTCTCACACTGGTGGTCGAGCGGTCCGGGGACGGAGTTCGGGTGCTGGTAGCTCTCGAGCTTTAGCACGGCGTGGAGACACCACAGAGGAGGGTTCTGATTAGGCCGGGCCCGTCTTTCCATCTTTATTTCCTACACTGTTAGCTAGTAGAGGGCAGAGGGATATGTATGTATAGAACATATGTACAAAATGCTTGTATGTATATTATGTTCTAAAGTGCAATTTTATTGTGGGGAGCCTACTTGTGCAAACTAGTTATTTTACAAATGTTCCTAATTTTATATAATGCATGAGCCACGGGACGGGCAGGTACGTAGTTGCATAGATCCGTTACGGAGTGGGAGGAAACAAACTAGATTTCTGTATGGTGCAATAGTGGCTGCGTGGCCATGGCAAGGCCCGGAGCAATGTTGACCGCATGGCCAAAGACAACATCGGCCGCGTGACCAAGAGCATATGTGGCCGCGTGGCCAATCCCTGCGCCGCCTCCGGTTTTCCTTTTCCTGGCAAGAATCAGAAGTTGTGTAGTATTTAATGGGAGTTTGTGTCCTATTCAACTTCGTACCAGCAGCTTTTTTGGTCAATTTTGAGTTCCAATCATCAACTTGCTCTTCTTTTGCCATGGATCACAATGCAAGGCTTTCTATACTTGAAAAAGGATCTTTCATAACATCCTTGGAGAAGTGGGTTGCCAAGATATCCGGTCCTTGTCATAGGAAGTTTGAGAAGCGCTATGGGATCAAGTGTCTTTGGTCATTCTTGCACATGAACTCCAACACTAACCTCTTGCAAGCTTGTGGGAAGTTTTGGAACAACAATCTTCATGTTTTCAACTTTTTTTTAATGAGATGGTACCCACTTATGAAGACATCAAGGCGCTTTGCGGTTGTGAAGGGAAGGGTACACTTGCGTTGCCCTTTGATCTTATTTCTTTGCACGACAAGTTGATAACCTTTGGTGTGCCTGCGGATGACATTGGTAAGTATGCTAGGGGTGGCTACGTCGACCTTTCTTGGATGCCCAGGCACTTCATGCATGCGGATGTGGCCTCGGAACGTTCTTTGGACCATCTTGCCTTGTGTTTATTTGCTTCCGTTCTTTTCCCTTCCGAAGTCGGATGTGCTAGTGCGGGATGTTTGACCATGGTGAATGCGGCTCGTTCGGGACATGACATTGTACCGGCCATCCTTGGGGAGATCATTTGTGGGATTCCTCATCTTGGGGTTTATGGCGAGATGCCGTGCGGCAGTGATAGACTTTTGACCATGTGGTTACAAGAAAGGCTCCGAGTGAACAAGCCAGTGGTTTCTTCGGCGGTGGCCCCATGGATGCACCGTATTAGAGGTATGGAGGAGAGATTCGAGGGCATGACTCTCAAGGGTTGGGAAAGGTATTTGGCGGATATGGTAACCGATGACATCAAGTGGGTGGTGCCCCATTGGCACATTAATTCTACGAGGGTGAAGCAGGTAGGGCTGCACATGATTAAAGTTCCGTCACTTTCTGGGAGCACTTTTTACTACTCTGCTAGAGTACTCCGTCAATATGGTCTAGTGCAAACCATCCCCGAGGGTTGGGATGAGGAGAGGACCCGTTCCCCTTTTGGCATACTTCATTTGGATGATAGCGCTTCGGTTCTCCTTTCTCAAATGTGGGGCGAGGCCGGTTTTAGCCATAGGACTCTCATCACACGCTCCAACAACACCTACCTATCACGAGAGTATTTGGATTGGTTTATGGAGAGACTTGGGCAAGCGGAGCAGACTTTAGAGACCCTAAGGGGCACTATTTTAGCATCCTGTGCTCCTAGTTGTTCATTGAGGATAAAGGAGGTGATGGCCTATGAGAGGAAGAGGAGCCAGAGCATGGCTAATGGAGATGGAGCGGGGACTTCAAGGAAGAGAAAGGATGGGGAGACTCCTAGTGTCAAAACTAAAGGGGTTAGTGAATTTGAGAGGAGGTTTTGCGAGAACCCTAACAAGAAAAAGATTCGCCGTGGTCAAAGTAAGAAGAAAGGGACCGAAGGCACAAGTGGCACTAAGGAGTAATTCCGAGGATCCTTCCATAGTCGTTGCAGACACATTAGTTTTAATTTATCTTACTTTTGTTTTAGTTTCAATTTTAGAATAGGTTATTTATTCAAAAAGTATGTCAAGCTTAGACTCATCAAATAAGTGTTAACATGCAATGACTATGGAAATAAAAGTTTTTGCTTTCAGAAAATACAACTTCTATCTTTATTGCTTTGACAAGATTTAGATGTTTATTTGTTTTTTTAGACCACACCTTTTGAAAGGCTGCCTACGTTCCCCTTTTACAAATAGGACTAAGGGGCTCAGGTCACCGTAGTTCACTCCAGTCGGACTAGAATGATTTTAAAGAAAGGGAAGATAGAAGGGGAATGCTCTAACTTTTGCCTAGACCGCCCTTGCGGGTTTTCAATCTAGCGAGCTTTGTACGCACCCTTATTTTGCATAGACCGCCCATTGCGGGTTTTCAGTGTATCGGGCTTCTTTTGCGTAGTAAACATTTTTTTTTTTGAGGGGGAGTCTAGTCGTAGTAGCGTCTGAGCTTGAGGATGTTGACTGGTTCCTTGAGCGGGCTGCCGTCCAAATCTGCCATTCTGTCTAGTCTTGTGGCGCGCCTCGAGCTTTGGTCATTGCGTCGACTCGTTGCTTTAAATCCTCTATTTCTCTTGAGATGTCTTGAATCGTTTCTGCAGTCAGGTGCGAGGGTACCTCCGAGTCGTTCTTCACATAAGGCTCGATTTCGCAGCAACCGAGGAGTTCTAAGTTTTCGCCTTCCCTATAGAACCAAAATCCTCTCACGCTGGTGAGCATGTTCGTGTCCATCAAGCCTTGGATTCTCCTTTGTAGAGCGACACAGTCGTTGGTGTCGTGGCCTTCGTCTTGGTGGTAAGAGCAACTTTTGGTAGGTTCAAATGGTTGAAGGGGTGGTAATTCGGAGAGTAGTGAATGTTCCCCTAAAGGTTGCATCTTGCCCATTTGTTTCAGTTGGTCGAACAATATTTCGAAAGGGTTCCCCATTCTTATGTATCGGTGGACTGAGAAGGGGTATTTTTCCGAAAATCTTTGCAGTTTTTCACTGATCTTCTTTTCTTGGCGCGAGTGCCACAATTCTGTCGTTGGTGTTGGGGTCCGAAGTTCATTCCCATGTGCCGGGTGCAGGATTGGGGTATTCGCGAGGTACTCCTTGAGGCAGCATAATGCGAACTCACATCTCGAACTCCATTCTTGGTCGCGGGCCCTTTCTATTTCTCTGAGTGTTGGTTCCCCTACTGTTGTAAAATGGTTGAGGTATTACAGTAACTTGATGAGTTCTTCCTTTTCGGCTTTGTTCCGAGGAGACTGAATCTTCAACACGGCTCGAACTCTCCGACTGATGGTCCTTCCCGAGGTTGTGGAGGGGGTCGCTTCTTGGTTCTCCTCGGTTGTCTCGAACGACTTGGCCTCATAATGGGTGGTCGCGTCCGCCAACATGTCGATATTTGGCAGGGGGAAGTCATCCTTCGGCGTAGCTTTGTTGAGATCCCGAAAATCCGCACATATTCTGACTTTACCGTTGGATTTCTTGACAGTCACCAGATTTGATAACCAAGTTGGATATTCGATCACCCTGATGAAACCCACACGGAGTAGCTTCTCAATCTCTTCTTTCACTTGCGAAGCCCATTCCGGCTTAATGCGGCGCAGCTTCTGTTTGCCCGGCTTAGCGTCTGGTGCTGTCGGGATTCTGTGCTCTACGATCGAGTTGTCGAGCCCCGGCATGTCCTTATAAGACCATGCGAACACATCCACATATTCTTTGAGTAGCTCAATCAGTGCTTCCCTTTCGGCTCCGCTGAAGAAGTTTCCAATATGTGTTTCCTTAGGCCCAGCTTCGGTCTCCAAATTCACGCATGTTAACACCTCATCGGCAGCTTGGGCTCGAGACTCTTTTTGATTAATAACCTGTTCTGAAATTTCTTTAATGTATTCATCAATTAATTTGTCTGTGTCCGCCTCTTCTAATGAATCATTATTAACTAAGTGTATATTATTAGTTTGATCATTAGCCAATTTATCAGTTAAAAGAGTGATTATGGAGGGATACTCGGAAAGGTCGAGGGTTTCATTGATGGCAAAAGGAAAAAATAGCGTTTGCGACAAGATCATAGTCTTCGGACGTAAGGTCGTCAGACTTAGAGGAAGACTCAAACTCAAAATGTAAAACACTAGACTCTGGGGACGGGGATTTTGGGTGAGTGACAGGAGATGCTGCAGGAGTGGCGACAGGAGAAGGAGTAAGCCCCAGTGTTCCCACCATAAATTCCGGAGTAGCTATAGGTCCCCCAATGATGCACCAATTCTTGAGCTTGTCCCCCATGGGTACCACCAATGTCCTTGGGTCCACCTTATCTTCAGAATCGTCTCCGATGACGGCAACCATATCTTCGTGCAGCCCCAGATTACCCAGATGTTGAAGCAGATATTGGCCGTCCCACGTGTCAGTCACACTTGGAGTTTCTGCGGCTTCTATTGCTGGCTTGTCAAGGGTTGCGGCTTCAAGTTGATCTGCCAAGTCATCTGCCACCTTGGTGGAGTACTCATGCCTGATGGTTCTAACTCTGCCCGTGGCTTTGTCATATTCCATGTAAGTCAGCTTCATGTTGGACCGATCGAATTCCACATCTCTGAAAATATCGAACCCTTTCTGCAACTTCCCGGTGTGGTCAATCCATGGCTCAGCGAACTGAAAACATGAAAACTCCTCGCCTTTCCTGACAAAGTAGCTATTCAGGGACAGGCGGTATGGTCGCATTTCAGGCTTTTTGTAGGGAAGCTTCATCTTTTTAAGCAATTCTATCCTTTGTTGCTCCATCTTGTCTTCAAGAGTAAGGGTGTATCCTAGACCGAACAACCCTCGATGATCAACTTCTTCAACCAATTCTGTGGGGCCTTGAAAGTTTTTACCTAGCCCCAGCCCCGGTATGAAGCCCATATTACGCAGTATCTTGACAACAGGTGCCACTTTATCCGTTGTTTTGGTGAGGTCGATGGTGCAGATCTGTGCTTGAGCGACTATTTCGAAGCCATTGAAGAGTCTGCTCTCTTCCCATGCTGAATCTGTAAGACAGGAACGCCCTTGGTGTCCGTCCCTTGGGCAGTTACGAGATCGCTGTAGATGATGGTCACTTCATTACCAGATTGAAACTTCACACATTGGTGCAGGGAAGATGGGACAGCGCCTGACTGATGTAACCATGGCCGGCCAAGGAGGAGTGAGAAGGTTGTGGGGATGTCTATGACGTGGAAGTCGGTTGGTAGGATCCTTGTTCCGATGGTAATGGGCAAGGTGACTTCGCCTATCACGGCGCGGCATGTAGAATCATAAGCTTTGATGGTTTGCTTGGATGGGCGTAAATCAACACCATGAACGCCAACCACATCCATCATCCTTGAAGGCAGGATATTAATAGCAGAACCATTATCAATGAATACACGGGGAATCTTCTTGCCATTTACTTCGACAGTGATGTATAAAGGCTCATTATGATCAACTCCGAACACTGGCTTGTCTAGCTCCGAGAAAGTGATGATGTTTCCATAGTGGATATTACCAATCATGTGGGTGACGTCTTCCGGGGTAATTGTGGATGATACCATGGTGGCGGCGAGGTTTTGCTCGAGCATGAGGCGATGGGCTAGGGAGGAGGTGAGTAGGGACCATAGTGAAATATGGGCTTGGGTTTGTTTGAGTTGAGTGAGGATAGGGTCTTCTTTGTCTAGGTTGGCTTGCTCGGGTTCCTTCCCAAAGACTTTCTTTGCTCCCTTCGGGTCGGATTGGTACACTTGACCGGATCTTGTAAGGAGACAGACTTCTGCCCGTAACTCCTCCAAAGACAATGGCGTGTCATGACAAGGGGGCGAAACTTCGGTCTTTTCGGCCTCCTCGAAGATTTCGGCCCAAGAAAGAGGTTGAGAGGGTTTGGGACTCTCCTCCTCTAGAGATTCGACTTCACTCACTAGTTCCTCTAAAGACAACAAGTAGCAAGAAGGTTCTTTATTATTAGTCATTGAAATACAACCCATCTCATCACAGTCCGCCACAACAGGCTTGGCCGGATCAGTGATCTCACTAAGTTCTACCATGAGTACATTGCTAGCTACATAATCTCTAGGGTCTTCGACAACTCCCTTGTGGATGAGCTCTTGCACGGCTTTCTTGAGTTCAAAGCATTCTTCGGTAGTGTGACCAGTGCACTTGTGGTAGTGGCAAAATTTTGATAAATCGCAACCAAGACGGGGGAGATGTCCTTCTAACGGTTCAAGCATTTCTAACGTCACCAATGCCATGAAGATATCCACCATTGTGAGCCCTATCTTGTCAAAGGCATCCATGAGCTCTAGGATACTGATCTCGCATATTTGCACCATATTTACCCCACCCCCATTGTTAGGAAGAGGGTTATTCACCACATTAGGACCCTTCAGCTTCTCAATCTTCTTGTCATTGATCAACCCTTGAACTACGCGCTTCAATTGAATACAACCATCCGTTGTGTGCCCGATGTGCTTGTGATACTTACATAACTTGGAGGCGTCCAAATCGGTTCTTGGGTAGGCGGGTTGATAATTCTCTAAAGGCTTGATAAGACCTCTCTTGACTAACACGTCAAAGACTTTCCCCATAGGCATACCAAAATCGTCAAAGTGCTCCCTCTCTCTTTGCGGTGGAGCCCCATTCCTTGTGACAGCTTGAACATCTAACGGGACCTCTTTCTGGACCATGTTCACTTGGCCGACGGCCTCCTTTCCACCCCTAGGAGGCGCAGGCGCAGTAGGACCCTTGTAGCGGAAGGAGTTGTTGTTGTTGGTCTTTGGACTTTCCTTTGGCGGCACAATCCCAGTGAACCCTGCTTCGTACCTTACTCCGGCGTCAACCATTTTCCGCAAATCAGGGAAGTAACCATTACCTATAGCTGCTTTCATCTCCCGTAGCAAGCACTTGTAGAAAATCTGTTTCTGTTCCTTCGCTTTTGGTGGGTATTGGACCTCGCACAACCGATGATTCCACCTCTTGTAAAAATCATAAATAGCCTCGCCGGGCTTTTGCATAGTGTTCTCAAGGTCGGTTCGATTCACATGCCAATCCAAGTTAGCTTGATACTTCTCACAGAAAATGGTACTAATTTGATCCCACGTTTGCCTCTCGCTTGGTTCTAACCCCAAGAACCAACGCAGAGCTATACCATCCAAAGTGCTATGGAATACGCGAGCCATTTGTTCGTTGGTGCAGTCACGAGCCCTCATGGCCAACACATAACTATCCAAATGAGTCTTAGGACACGAGTCACCATGAAACATTGCCACCTTAGGCATCTTGAAATCCTTAGGGAGAGCCCCCACTTGGCTAGGGTTGATTGTCTTGGTAGTCGGTGCACTTTGCTTATCCACAGTCTCGATCAACTTGCGCATTTGCTCTTGCATGGCTGTGACCACATGGTGATTGGAGATGTCGGGGATAGGTTCTGACAGAGTGACGGGAGGAGTAGTGGAAGTAGTAGCAGCGGCCATCCCAATACTCAGAGGCAACGAGGGTGCGGGTAGTTTGCTAGCAGAGAGGTAGCCACCAAGCAGTTCAGGGGAAGGTTCATAGACAGCCTTGTTCTTGCTCATGGTAGTGAAGCCTTATTGGGTGTAGAGAGAAGGAGGTGGAACATTGCGGTAGCTTGGGAATGGGAAGGCAGTGGCATTGGTGTTGGGGGGACAGTTGGTATTGACCTCTTCATCCTCGACATAAATGAAATTCTCACCATCGGGTACAAGCTTAGTTCCCTTTTGTTGAATGTGGCCCTTCAACTGTTGGTTCTGGTCTTCTAACATCTTGTTGCTTTCCTCGAGATTCTTGATCTTGGCTTCGAGACCGGCGAGGAAGTTCTGGAGGCTTGGGGGAATACCATTGAGAGTAGCCTCAGTGTTGAGCTCGGCGGCACTAACAGGAGGAGCAGAGGCTGAAGCTGAAGCGGGAGTTGACATTGCTGATGACGAGACTGAGAACGTGGACGGAATAGAAGCTTCACGTTGTAGTCGACCACCCGAACGGATCCAAACTTGCTTTGCTGAAAGGTTGAAGGGAAATGAAGCTTTTAGGAGAGGGGGAAGGCTCATGCAAAGTATATTTTAATTTACAAAAACATACATTATTTACATCCTAATTGGTTGGAAGGGATACCCCTTTTTCGCAACTAGTTAGAAGACTACGATTAGTGGAGGCCATCACTACGTCTATAGACCCCTCGTTTTTCACCTGCATTGCACACCCCCAAACGGACAATTTGGGCGAGGGTCCTATAGGGCAAGCGGCTTCCACCAACCATCGGATCCTATGGCTAACCTTTCCTTAGAGGCATTTAACGTGATGTCTATGTTGCATCCTACGCAAGTTAATGATGAGCGGAGATCTTGACAATAAACACTCATCTCACCATGGCACGTCCCTTGTAGGGAAATCACTTTTTTGTGCACTTTCTCTCAAAGATCTCGATTCATCATTGACTTGGGGATGACTCGACATAGACAGCACGTTAATTGACTATTAAGAAAAAGCTATCCAAACCAACCGGTCAAAACCTAGGTGTGTTACCTATACTAGTGTGGGTTGACACGGGTTAGGTAAAAGGTTCCCACCGTATACGGTGAGTGGAATAGACGAGTGACTCAAAAAGAGTGCGGCAGTAGCGCACAAATTCCTGCACATCGAATACTCCGGGTAATAGGGACCTGTGCAGTGCTGACACGGACTAGTGGTAGTGTGTGGCAAGAAACTAATTCTTTTCAAGGAGAAAAGAGAGAAGTTTTTAATGTTAGGATGATGCAATGCAATGCATGAGAGAGAGAGAGAGAGAGAGAGAGAGAGAATAATGTACAAGGGAGCATAGCAGAGTTTTGTTTGACCCTAATACTAAGGCGAAAATAACAAAGGTCCAAGGATACAAGATACAAGGTACAAGTATTAACATGGCGGAGTGCGCGGGTGCATGTGTAAACATGGCAAGTATATGAGGTGCATGTGTAAACATGGCAAGTGTGCATGTGCAAACATGGCATGCGTGTGCATGTGTAAACATGGCAAGGTGTGTGCATGTGTAAACATGGAAAGTGTATGTAGGGTGCATGTGTAAACATGGCAAGTATGTGAGGTGCATGTGTAAACATGGCAAGTGTGCATGTGCAAACATGGCAGGCGTGTGCATGTGTAAACATGGCAAGGTGTGTGCATGTGTAAACATGGCAAGTATGTGAGGTGCATGTGTAAACATGGCAGGTGTGTGCATGTGTAAACATGGCAAGCGTGTGCATGTGTAAACATGGCAAGCATCATGATGTGACGAAAGTTAGACCCACTAAGTTTGAAAAAGTTTCAAAGCAGTCCCCAGCAGAGTCGCCACTGTGAATACCCCTTTCCGATGAAGCGACGCATGGGAAGTATCTTGTGATTATTTTTATTTACAAAGGGAATATTCTTAACGACATTAAAATTATGAGAGTCGCCACGCCGTTTTAATTAAAGCCAAAACATTGAAAAAAGCATTTTTAGTGGGTTCGGGGGTCAAATTACAACAAGAGAAGAATATTGAACGTTATCACTCCTATTGCCCGAATTGATCGGTCTTTCTATCATGATGAATGTGTTTGTAGTGTGTTAGTGATTTAGACCGGATCCGAAGATTGCCTACGTTCCTCTCAATGTGAGAAGCTCAGGTCAGCGTAGTTCGCAGAGAATTAGAATAGGCAGAAGAATCGGGATCATGCATAATGAGGGGGGAATTACCTAAAGTTTAGGGTTTAGAAGTAGTTCCTAGATCATCCTCGGGTTGATGAACCCTCGATCATCATCGGCTATGAAATAACATGTAATTATGAAGATCACAACCCTAAATATAGCATAAATAAGGTTTTAATCTATGAACACGAAGAACATGCGAAGAACATATTATGAACATATGAATGAACATGCAAAGCATATGAAGAAGCTATGAATAAACATGTAAGAACATGAATATAAAAGATCTACATTAAAAATGATGCAAGAACACGAAGAAAAAGTTAGAAAACTTACCTATGTTGGCAAGAAATAAACCTTGATCTTCTTGGAGGTTTGAATGCTAATTAGAGAGCAAAATAGTGTTTAAGAACTCCAAAATTCGTATTTAGAGCTCTCAAAATCGGACCCTAAAACCAATGGAATGGAATGGTTTATATAGTAGGCTGATGGGAAGATCTGATGGTCAGGATCATCCAAAGCAAGGTTGGCCGCCAGGCCATGGTTGAAGCCGGTGACAAGAGTGGCCGCGTGGCCAAGATCAACGCGCAGCAAGGTTGGCCGCGTGGCCAAGGTTGCAGGCTGACTTGATTCTTAAGCTAGGGTTTCTGCATGGTTTTAAGGAAACCATTTGTTACCTATTTTGATAGATTTTGCCATAAATGAGATATTTTGGGAATCCGGGACAAGTCTTTGCAAGGTTTCTAATTCCTATAAAGTCCTTGTATTTTTGGGAAAGTCCTAATAAACTCATTTTCAGGTCGGGTACTAACACAAGGGTTAGTCCTAATTTATCTTATGCTTTATAAATTATTGTTCTTAATGGATCTAGGCTAGGTTTTCTTCATGTTTAATTCCGCTATACATGGTGGCTATAAAACCCAATAGGGCGGTGAGTGGTGTTGCCTTGGTATTGACTTTTGAAGGCAAGAATGGTAGCATCCCAATCAAGACGGACTGTGAGCGGTAGAGTTTCATACCAATCTTTTTCCGCCCCCTCGAGAGTAAGAGGGAAGCATTGTGCCGTAACTTTCGGAGAGACCTTCTTCGGAACCATGGCCCATATGTAAGTCTCGATGTGTGCCATGGGACAAGAGTTTCCCTTGAACTTGCTAATGTCGGGCACCTTGAACTTGTCGGGGAGAGCTGCCATGGTGCTCATGAGAATGGATGACTGATAAAGGCTTGTGTCGGAGCCTTTCCCCATGTTGAGACCGTTGAAACGTTGGTCGATGTAGGCCATGATTGAATCAACTATCTTGTGGTCTTTGTTGTCGGTGCTTGGTTCCTCCATTTTATCGGTACGGGCACTAACATAAGGGCTTTCAAACAAACCCTTGGTCCACTCGGACTCCTCATTGTCTTCCTTGCCCTTACCACTTGAAAGATTGGTGAGCTTCGCTTTCATTTGGTCCATCTCGGCCTCGTGGGCTTCCCTTTGATTGTCAAGATGGGATTGCTAAAGGTTGTCTTTGTTTTGGGCCTCCTTATTGAGAGTGGAGACTTGCTCTTGGAGAAGTTGGAATATAGCTGAGAGTTACTCAAGAGACATGGTGTTGTCGATGTTGGAGCCGCCGGCCATTGATGCTTTCGGAGCTGTTGGAGTGATCAATTCATGAACTAGCTGGTTTGCTGAATCCCGGTATATGCGGTAAGTACCAATTGGACCTAAATTGCAGAAGAAGCCCTTGTCAGTCTTGAGTAACACTTTCGGTCCATAAAGAATCTTATAACACACAATGGGCACACGACTCAAAGCCACATAAAGAAAAGACTCTTTTTTTATAAGTCGGAGGGACGGAGTCCCTTTTGGGTTTTCTAAGAAAATAGTGGAATCGTCACACTAGTATATAGACCTTCTCGCGGTCCCATATACTCATCAGATTCCACCACGCTTGTGATTCCTACATGTGTCGGAATTAAAGTAAATTAATGTAGTAAAGCATACATGCGGGGATGGATTTTTATTTTCGTCCATAATAACCACTTGGGGACGGCTTTTTATTTCGTCCAAGATAACCACTTAGCATGTATGTTTTGAAGACATTAGTTTAGGGAAATCTCGACACATGAAAACCGACTTAGTCACAGAGTGTTAGACCCTAACTAGAATTGTGTTGGCTTGTGCTCGGCGAATGAGAGGCTTAAGGTCACCCCTGGCATGTAGTCATGAACTATGCCACGGGCTAAGGTTTACCGCTTCGAGAGAGTCAAGGTCGTGTGGAGCTTGAAACTCTCTAGGACGGGCCTCGACGGGTTTGGGGTTATGAACTTGTGTGACTCGATAGTGAGCAATTCATAGGAATATGTGCATGTAGTGTGAGATCCAACATGTGACAAAACAGTTTTTTCTTCTTTTTTTTATGAAAGAAAAGAAAATAAGCACATAAATTACAACTTTCGAATCACCCGTGTGACCGATAAAACAAAACACGAAAATAAAACAGTCCAAAGGTCCAAATCAGGTCTAATGCAGGCAACTGTGCCCACACCCCAATATTTTGCTATGTTCTAAAACTTTCCTTGTTTTGGGAAACCGCCCAGAAGCGCGCGCCTCTGGATTGTGTCATGGCATGCGCGCAGGGGGCGTAGAGTCTATGAGAGGCGCCCGCTTTTGGGTAAACCTGTCAGACACTTGGACTCAGGGGATTGCCTTGGTCCTGAATAAACATTGTAACCCCTGTAGAAATGATTAGTGTAGAAGAAAGAAGAATACGAAGAACATTGAGAAGCGGGCGACTCTGGTTTCAGATACGGGACGCGCGCGCCTTAGGCCAAATAGGCCAAAGGCGCACGCTTCCCCCATCAGGAACCAGAATGCCCAGAAAACTGTAGATACCCCGGGTGGGGCCCGCTCGCTTGGCTAGAGCGGCGGGTTGTCCTAGGATGTCTATTTTTTTTTTGATTGTAGAGTCACCACATATGTTTTAGAGGAACATAAGAAAAACCTAATATTTAGCCTAAGTTTGATTACGAAAAACAGAGATTCTTGTTATGAGGTTCGGGAGTTAAGTTACGAGATGGGAAGTACTTAAACACCCATCTCGCCCAACTAATGTTGGTCTTGCTTGATCAAAGTCTACATAAATAATAAAATGTTCTTCCTATTCTTAACTATAATAAAAGGGAGTTTTATAAGGGGTTTTTGGAATGTAGGGAGATAACTCATTGGCCAACTTCAATGGAATGAAGTGGCCTTTCGTGTCATGTCCCAAAATGGTTTTTGGGGTGATTGCACGTTTGATGAAATCAAAGAGAAGAAGGGAGATGAAGTAGAAAGGATGGAGGAAAGTAGAGTTTTACCTACACTTCAAATGATCCTTCAACACTTCTTGGAGAATTGCCTTGAAATTCCTTGAAAGTGTTTGTGTATAGTTTTTTTAGTCACAAAAAGTCCTCCTCTTCAAAGGTGAATTAGAGAGGTTTATATAGGTGTAAAACTGGATGTTTTTTGTTCCAAAACGAGGTCACAAAGATCAGTTTCCCGGGCAAATCATGTAAAATGAGCAAGGGAGGGATTCTTGGACAGAAATCTGTAACTGACGCCCAGGTGCGTGCACCTCCTGCCTTGATGGCGGGACGCGCGCGCTTCTGACCCCAAAGGGCGGAGGCGCACGACTTCAAGATGTTTTTTTTTACAGAATGGACTGGAAAGTTAGCCCTGTTATTCAGTTTAGCCCCTAGACTTAACGAAGTCAGTCAGGAACTTAATGAAAGTAACAGAAACTAACGAAAAACACTTAAAAATAGGGAGAAACACAAAATTAACCGTGCAATCGGGGTGAGCGGTCCAAGGCGGGGTGTCTACACCAACATGGCTAGCCAATGTGGTGACAGTCAGAAAGGCTAACGGCAAGGTCCGTGTTTGTGTGGATTTCCGGAATTTGAACAAAGCTTCTCCAAAGGATGACTTTCCACTACCCAACATCGACATGCTAGTCGACTCTACGGCCGCCTACGAGGTCCGCTCATTTGTAGATGGGTTTGCTGGGTATAATCAGATTCTCATGTCCGAGGAGGATCAACATAAGACTGCTTTCACAAAACCGTGGGGCACCTTTTGCTACACAGTCATGCCATTCGGGTTAAGGAACGCTGGGGCTACTTATCAGAGGGCTGTGACAGAATTGTTCCACGACATGATTCACAAGGAAATCGAGGTCTATGTGGATGACATGATCATTCATTCAAAGGGGACCGACGGTCAACACTTGGTCGACCTTCGCAAGTTCCTTCGAAAGGCTTCAACAACACAAGATGAGACTAAATCCCGCAAAGTGAACTTTCGGGGTTATCCGAGGCAAAGTTCTTGGCTACATGGTCACTGAGCGGGTAATTGAAGCAGATCCCTCAAAAATCAAGGCAATCATTGACATGCCTCCTCCAAAAACACAAAAAGAAATCAAAGGATTCATGGGCAGAATTCAGTACATCAATCAGTTTGTGCACCAACTCAATTCCATGTGTGATCCAATCTTCAAGATACTCAAGAAGCATGTGGCTCTAGAATGGACCGACGCTTGCCAAGAAGCCTTCGATCAAGTGAAGCACTATTTGACATGCCCTCCGGTTCTGGTTCCACCACACAAAGAAAAGCCTCTCTTGCTCTACCTCACAGTGAATGATGAAGCCCTAGGGGCTATGCTAGCACAATAGCAACGAGACTCCACAAAGGAGAATGCCATTTACTTTGTCAGTCGCCAATTTCAAGGAGGCGAAAAGAACTACTCTGTCTTGGAGAAGTCATGTGCAGCACTCGTTTGGGTCACCCAAAAGCTCAAACATTATATGGAAGCCTTTCCAATCAAGATAGTAGCAAAAGTGGACCCGCTCCGCTACATCTTTGAGAAGCCTTTCATGTCAATAAGGATAGCCATGTGGTACTTCATGCTCGCTGGCTATGATATCACTTACGTCACACTCAAATCCATCAGGGGGAAAGTGTTCAGTGATCAGCTTGCTGAATTTCCGTGTGATAAAGTGAAGGGGGAAGACTTACAATTTCCCAACGAGGACTTCATTTTCACTACAACCGAGGAAAATAAGTGGCAACTTTTTTTCGATGGCGCAGCCAATAAGCACGGTTATGGGATAGGAATGTTGCTTGTCGATCCGAAAGACATCTACACTCCAATTGCAATCCGTCTATAATTCGAGGCTACCAACAACATTGATGAATATGAGGCATGTATAGCGGGGCTAGAAGCGGTCCTAGAAAGAAATGTCATAGATCTAGAAGTATTCGGTGACTCCCTGCTCCTTATCAATCAGACATCGGGTAAATGGCGAATCCAAGACCCGACCCTTGAACAGTATGGTCAGCACCTCGAGGAATTGGTTGAACAGTTTCAAGACATCACGTTTAATTATTTACCAAGAGACAAGAACCGCTTTGCCGATGCACTAGCCACCATAGCCTCACTAGTTGAGATGCCTAAGGGAAAAATGGTAAAACCCTTCAAAATTTCAAGAAGGACTAGTCCGGCATATTGCATGAGTAATGAGATCAATTAAGTCCAAACAAACCCCCCGTGGTACATAGACATCATGAATTTCCTCAAATACGGCATTTTCCCCGAGAATAGCAATGGGAAATCTCGAATGGCATTGCAAAAGCTACCTGTGAGATATGTGTTGATTGGGAACCGAGTCTACAAGAGACATCACGAAGAGATCAATCTTTTGTGTGCAAATGAGACCGAAGCTCAAGAGATAATGCATGAAGTCCACGAAGGCAAGTATGGACCCCCACATGAATGGGATTATGTTAACCAAGAAGATACTCCGTATTGGCTATTATTGGACCACCATGGAAAGAGACTGCATTGAGAAAGTCAAAAGGTGCTCCTAGTGCCAATTTCATGCCAATCTACAACATGCTCCACCTTCGCAACTATACAACATGACTACACCATGGCCATTCTCTTGTTGGGGAATAGATATCATCGGTAATGTCCATTCTATGGGAAGCAATGGACAATCATTCATTCTAGTAGCCGTGGATTATTTCACAAAGTGGGTCGAAGCACAAGCTTATCGAGTTCTCAACGCCAAGAAAGTGGCCGAATTCGTGAAAAACAACATCATGTGCCGATACGGTATTCCTCATGAAATCATCTCCGATAATGGTTCACACTTTGAGAAGGAAATGGATGCGCTTTTGGTTGACTACAAGATTACCAAGCACAAGTCATCCCCATACCGCCCCCAAGCTAATGGGGCGGTTGAAGCAGCAAACAAGACAATTGAGATCATCATACGGAAAATGGCTTCAATTCGGTCAGCAACAGGAGAGACCCCGTACACATTGGATTATGGTTCTGAAGCCGTACTCCCAGTCGAACTTGAAGTTCCCTCCCTACGGGTCTTGCTCGAAAATCAAGTCAACGAGGTTGATTGGATGCAAAGTCGGTATGAACAATTAGCCCTACTCGACGAGAAGAGGCTAAGAGCGTTCGAACGCACAAGGGCTTATCAACAATGAATGGCAAGGGCTTTCAACAAAAAGGTGAAGCCCCGAATCATCAAAGTGGGAGACTTGGTCTTAAGACAATATCCTCCCAATGCCATGAATCCCCTCGGGAAATGGGGACCCCGATGGATCGGTTCGTACGTGGTTAGGTGGTGCAGTCCGATTCGTAGACTTGGATGGTGACCAATTGCCAAAGGAGGTCAACCTCGACAAACTCAAGAAGTTCTACGCGTAACAAATGAGGGCCATAAAAAAAAAAAAAAAAAAAAAAAAAAACCGCTCGCTAGGTTGAAAACCCGCAAGGGCGGCCTAGGTAAAAATTAGAGAAAGTGCAAAAAAGAAGTCCACTAGATTGAAAACCCGAAAGGGCGGTCTAGGCAAAAACAGGGTGCATAAAAAAAATGGTCTTCATTTGTTTGAAGTACGGAGACCTGAGCTTCCATACTGGAAGAACGTAGGCAACCTTCGGGTGCGGTCTAAAACAATAATTTTTACCCAATCATGTCATAAACAAGATGCAATTCTTTATTCATTTCTTAAATCATTTTGATCATTACAACGGATAATGTTGAGCTTAAAAGACAATAAAACATTTAAATCCTAAACAAGTGGTCTATTAATTGCAATCTTGGGGTACTAGGAAAAATCTAATTTCTTCTTAGCTTTCGAAGGGCCACCCGAACGGCTCTCAATCCTGTTCCTCTTTGGCGTCCTAGGAACACTAAGATGGACCACGACCTTCTGCGCAGCAACGCTCCTTCGAGCATAAAAGTTATCCAAATGACTACCGAAAGGGTCAGCCAGAATGTTGTTTAAATCAGCAGCAGCTTCCTTGTACCTCATAGCACTGCTAGGCTCAAAATCCTTTCCTAGAAACTCAGCGCGAAGCACGTCATCCCAAGTGATACCGCGGTAAAGGGTACCGAACAAATAATCCAAGTAACTCTCAGGGAGAAAAATGCTACCCCGATGAATAGGGACGGAAGCCCACCGATGGCGGTCATCTCCCCAACCTAACTGAAGCTCCCTCGAGAAGTCCGGACCCATGTATGAGACTGGACGAAGTACCCCGCCCCTCGGGAAAGAAATAATCTGCTTACGACTGAACTGCCTCAAACTCGCCCCGGCTGATAGAACGAAGAATCCCTAAGCCCGGGAAGGACCACATGCCTAAAACCCAAGGTCCATTCCATAAAATGACGAAGTCCCCAAGAGGGAGGGCACCACTCAATGTCAGCCGACGCCCGGGGAGCAAAGAATTTCTTCCAACCATCCTCAGCTAAGTCTCGGATCAGCAGTTTCCTCCTATGAACAGCAAAAGGAGACAGATCACCCTCCGAAGAATAAATCCTGAAATGCTCCCGAAGCCATATGGTCAAAAGCAAGGGGCTTCCCCAATGCATCTCACCCGTCCGATGCAATTCATCCAAACCGTGCAGGGTCTCCCCCACTATGAGGGGGATTATGCTGAACTGCTGCTCTTTTGCCTGCAAGACAATCTCAGCCAATTGCGCATCCGTAGTACCAAGGGGAGTGACAAACAAAACTTCGCTGAACTGATAGATAGCCAGAGCATTCCTCTTAATAGACTGCACCGCTGTGTCCTCCGAATGCAAACTGAAGAACATTGGTAACTCGGTAATGTCCGTAACAATACCATGCAACATCTTCTTCACATCTTCAATGGGGAGGTTCAACAAATCAGACCAAGAGTCAATCACACCTCGATGATATTTGGGGACGGCAATCTTGCCCGCCAACGGCATGCTAAGAATGGCACCAAAGTCATCAACAGTCGGCACCATTTCATTTTCCAAAAAGTTAAAAGTGTGACTGTCACAATCCAAAAAAGCTGCAGCGGCCTTCAACAAATCCCAATACGTCTTCAACGTCCGTAGTGTGAAGAGAATGCGGAATCCAAAGTCTCTGATAAAGGCCTTCTTAGGATGAGTCTTGAAAGAGTACACAAAGGTTGACAAGTCCTTCTCATATTCACCAACAACCTTGGCATCAAGAATGAAAGAATTGGAAGCCATGGAAAATGTTGATTACAAGCAAAATCAAGCAAGAAAAGAGTATTCAAGAATGGCAGAAAATATATGTTGGGGAATAGTTTCGAACAGAGGCTGATATTATAGCTGTTGGGGATCTTTTGGCCGGAAAATGTCAAGCCCTAGAATTCGCTCCACAGTCACTAGCCGGGGCGCCCGTATTCCATTTCAGAGATGCCTCAACTGACCCTTGTCAAAGAAGGAAATCACCCAGGAACAGAGTCCAGACATTCCCAGAATCAGTTGATTGAGACAAAATCTCCGCCCTTGGGGACACAGTTGGGCACACATTAATTTGGTCCGCCCCTAAGGCATGTCTAAATTGAAAATAAGATAGAAACTCCCACTAAACCTAGAGTAGGGTGTGTCTCTCTTTTCCAGTCAAGGTCAATCTCGACATTTTCCTCTCTCTAAAGGGAAAACATTTTTTTTCGGTCCACAGTCAACTTTGCCCGCACCCCACAAAGTCACGAAGTCAACAGCAAGTGCGGCTCCGAATAGCATACAGCTCCAAGCAGCAATTTGGTCCATGGTGAACCGTTGAAGTCACCACCTTTTTATCAACAAAGTCTACTCAACAAACTCACATTTATTTCCAGTCCTCTATACAGACTTTAAATCAGCAGACAGGTTCTCGGATCCAGCCAGACCTCTATACGGACTTTAAATCAACAGACGGGTTCTCGGATCCAGCCAGTCCTCTATAAGGACTTTAAATCGGCAGACGGGTTCTCGGATCCAGCCAGTCTTCTATACAGAATTTAAATCGGCAGACAGGTTCTCAGATCCAGCCAGTCCTCTATACGGACTTTAAATCGGCAGACGGGTTCTCAGATCCAGCCAGTCCCCTATACGGACTTTAAATCGGAAGAGGGGTTCTCGGATCCAGTCAGTCCTCTATATGGACTTTATATCAGCAGACGGGTTCTCAGATCCAGCCAGTCCTCTATATGGACTTTATATCAGCAGACGGGTTCTCGAATCCAGCGAGTCCTCTATACGGACTTTAAATCAGCAGACGGGTTCTCGGATCCAGCGAGTCCCCTATAAAGACTTTAAATAAGCAGACGGGTTCACGAATCCAACCAGTCCCCTATACAAACTTTAAAGAGGCAGACGGGTTCTCGGATCCAGCCAGTCCCCTATACAGAATTTAAAGCGGCAGCAGGTTCTCAGATCCAGCCAGTCCTCTATACGGACTTTAAATCGGCAAACGGGTTCTCGGATCCAGCCATTCCTCTATACGGACTTTAAATCGGCAGACGGGTTCTCGGATCCAGCCAGTCCTCTATACGGACTTTAAATCGACAGACGGGTTCTCAGATCCAGCCAGTCTCCTATACGGACTTTAAATCGGCAAACGGGTTCTCGGATCTAGCCAATCCCCTCTACGGACTTTAAATCAGTAGAGGGGTTCTCGGATCCATCTAGTCCTCTATACAGACTTTAAATCAGCAGACGGGTTCTCAGATCTAGCCAGTCCTCTATACGGACTTTAAATCAGCAGATGGGTTCTCGAATCCAGCGAGTCCTCTATACGGACTTTAAATCAGCAGACGGGTTCTCGCATCCAGCCAGTCCCCTATACAGACTTTAAATTAGATGGCGGGTTCATGGATCCAGCCAGTCCCCTATACGGACTTTAAAGCGGCAGACGGGTTCTCGGATCCAGCCAGTCCTCTATACGGACTTTAAGCCTTGGCCACGGTGGGCCATTTCATACTACCGTACCCCCTCTATCAGCAAAAGTCACTCACACAAGAAGCACATCTCTATCCCTCGTAATATCAAATTCTTGTTTTCATCGAGTCTTTGTTTTTTCTTGGTGATGTCCTCGGCGGATGTTCTTTCTTTCGTCAATGAGTTTTTCTTTGCAATCCACGTCGCCGAGGGGCTCTGTAGACACCCCGCCTTGGACCGCTCACCCCAATTGCACATTTGATCTTGTGTTTCTCCCTGATTTAAGTGTTTCTCGTTAATTTATGTTACTTCCATTAAATTCCTGACTAACTCTATTAAGTCCAGAGACTAAACTGAACAACAGTGCTGAATTTCTTGTCCATTCTGTCAGAAAATCCATTTCAAAGTCGTGCGCCTCCGCCCGAAGGAGTCAGAAGCGCGCGCGTCCCACCTCCAAGGCAGGAAGCGCGCGCATCTGGGCGTCAGTTACAGATTTTCTCCAAGAATCCCTCCCTTGCTCATTTTACATGATTTTTCCCGAGAAAGATTTCTTTATGACTTCATTTTGGCACCAAAAACATCAGTTTTACACCTATATAAACCTCTCTTCCACACCATTTCAAAGGACTTCTTTTTGGACTCTCTCATTTAGAAGATTGGGACTTCTTCTTAGGACTTTTTCAACATAAGAAAACTATACACAAAATACTTTCAAGGCATTTCCAAGGCAATTCCCAAAGAAGTACTTGAAGTCATTTGAAGTTTAGGTAAACACAACTCTTTTCTCTCCTCTCTACTTCATCTCTTCTCTTCTTTTCTTATTTTCATCAAACGTGCAATCACCCAAACCATTTTGGGACATGACACCAAAGATCACTTCATTCCATTGAAGTTGGTCAAGGAGTTATCTCCTCACATTCAATACACCCTTTTTTAACCCCCTTTATCATTATCAAAGAATAAGAAGAACATTTTATTTATGTAGACTACGAACAAGCAAGACCAACATTAGTTGGGCGAGATGGGTGTTTAAGTACTTCCCATCTCGTAACCTAACCCATGAACCTCATAACAAGAATATCCATTTTCGTACCAAAATATAGGCTAAATATTAGGTTTTTCTTATGTTCCTCTAAAACATAGGTGGCGACTCTAACAACTAAAACACAAATAGGCATCCTAGGATAATCCACCGATCTAGCCAAGTGAGTGGGCTCCTCCCGGGGTATCTACAGTTGTAAGTTAGCATGTATCTGACACTTGTGTCATTTCATAACCATGTCGGCGCAGTCGGCTTCCATCGTAGCCTAATAGTACCCTAGTTTGATAATTTTCTTTGCTAGCAAGTTGCCATTCATATGGGTTCCACAGAATCCTTGATGGACTTGGTCCATGACTTCTATGGCTTCATGCTCATCAGCATAGAGTAGACACTGCTTGTGATGTTTTTTATAGAGTCGATCACCTATAATCACGAATTGGGCAGAGAATCTTTTGAGAGCTATCTTTGCTTTAGGTGGTGTGTCCAGTGGGAATGTTCCGTCTGGGAGGAAACGCCATACAATGTAATACCACGGTTTATTACCCAAGGTATAAACGGAAACAGAGTCACACGCCTCTTTGTAGTCATGCAAGTCTATGATCGAGTGATAAGCGAGATTCGTTCGTCTCGTGACTTTGAAGGTTTTGACTTCAGTCCATTCGGGAATCTCCACAAGTGATGCTAGCATGGCTAGTGAATCTGCTAAGCGGTTCTTATCTCTAGGAAGATAGTAGAAGGTGACTTCTTTGAACTGTTTGACCAAGTCTTGGAGATGGTCGTTGATTTCTGAAGTGTAGGATCTTGTATCTTCCACTTCTTGACTGATTGATAGATTATGAGTTGTGAATCTCCGTACACCTCTATTTCGGTCACATTTCTTTCTAAGGCTGCTTCAAGCCCCGCTATGCAAGCTTCATAGTCGGCAATGTTGTTAGTGGCCTCAAAGTCAAGGATTGCGAGTGGAGTATATAAATCTGAGGGATCTACTAGTAACATGCCGATACCATACCCTCGCTTGTTGGCTGCGCTATCGAAAAATAACTGCCACTTATTTTCTGCTATTGCCATGATGTCTTCATCAGGGAATCGCGGGTCTTCCCCCTTCGCTTCATCACATGGAAATTCGGCCAAATGGTCAGCGAAGACTCTTCCTCTTACGGATTTCTGTGTGATGTACGTGATATCATACCCAGCGAGCATAAAGTACCACTTAGCTATTCTAGAGAAGACATGAGACTTCTCGAAGATGTACTTTATTGGGTCCATCTGGGAAATTAGTTACACGGGAAATGCTTCCATGTATGGTTTGAGTTTCTCAGCCACGCATACTAGTGCAGCACACGACTTTTCTAGTGCAGAGTATTTTAATTCAGCCCTTTGAAAGCGACGACTGACAATGTAGATGGCATTATCTTTCCTCGAGTCGGGTTGCTCTTGTGCTAGCATAGCCCCTAATGCAGTGTCATTGACTGTAAGGTATAGGATCAACGGTTTTTCTTTATGCGGTGGGACCAATACAGGAGGATTGATCAGGTATCCTTTGACCTTCTCGAAGGCTTCTTGGCACTCTTCGGTCCATTCTAGGGATGCGTTCTTCTTGAGGAGTTTGAAGATGGGTTCGCACATTTACGTGAGTTGATTGATGAAACGACTAATGTATTGGAGGCGACCCATGAATCCCTTTAATGAACCCGACGCTCAAGAGTTTCTCTATCTCTTGTTTGACTTGTACCGACCACTCGGGTTTAATTCTGCAGAGTTTCTGTTTGACTGGCTTCGAATCGGGAAGCAACGGTATCTTATGTTCAATAATCGAATTGGATAGCCCCGGCATATCTTTGTAGGACCATGCGAACACATCTACGAATTCTCGGAGAAGCACTATGGGGGCTTGTCGGTCTTCCCCCTTAAAGAAACTGCCGATCTTGGTCTCTTTCAGATCATCATCCATCCCCAAATTAACTGTTTGCATTTCTTCGGCATCAATAGGACCATTTCTGCCACAATAACCTACTTGCTTATTATTTTCTTTTAATATTTGTTTGTTTTCTTGATCTATCTCGTCATATGACTCATTATTATATAATTCGTTAGAGTTATTAGTTAATTCATCATTCATGACGCTTGCAATCTCGGGATACTCGGAAAGATCTAAGTTTTCATTAAGAAAGTAGGGGAATACACGTTCCGTGATGGCATCCAAGTCCTCTTAGGTGAGCTCATCGGTAGCGGTATCTGAGTCTAAGGTAAGAGTTACAAGATTTCTCTTCCTATGGGAATGGGGAGTGCATCCTAGCTCTTTGATTAGGAAGTCTTCAGTTGCTATGGGTCCCCCAGTTGTGTACCAATTCTGGATGGGCTCATCACATTTCTTGATGATCTTGGTGTAGTCTTGCTCTAGAGCATCCCCCTTGTCTATTGCATTGATTTGAGTGTCCTCTAGCTTGCAAAGGTTGAGAAATTAGCGCAGTAGGTCTTCTGCAAACACAAAGTCCCATTCACTAAATACCTCGGCCTTGGTACCCCCTAATTCTCGAGGTAGCCACGAGAATTGTATCGGTTTTGTTTCAAGTGAGTATGGATCACAGTCATTGAAGATTTCAAAGCCCGGTTGTCGCTTCCCCCTATGGTCGATCCATGGTTCAGGGAACATGAAGTATGGCAAGTTTTCCCCCTCACATACAATGTAGTTATTTTTCTTATCTAGTACTTGATCCCAAGACAACATGTACCAGAAAGAAATTTCATTATTAAACTTTGGAGTGCTCTCGCCCACATTTGGGACTAGGCGAGTAGTCTCCTCTTTCTCACTAAATATCTCTATTACATTGCTACCTCCTCCCGCAGTTGGGAGAGGGTTTGTCACTACATTAGGAACCCCTAGTTTCTTAGAGTCTATGAGATCTTGGATCACATCATGGCCACGGAATTGGTGGAACTTTCAATAAAGATGATGAGCATGATTGGCGGGGAGTTCCCTCGGAGTAGTAGGAGCCTTCCTTGGCGTGACCTTACCGGCTTCCACGAGTATGTCAAAGAGTTCTCCTTGAGTGACACCTTTTAGTTTGTTGTAGACTCTTTCTTTCTTCTTCGCCTTGTTTGGTGGAGGGACAGAGGAATAGTTACTCTTCCCTTGGTTATTGAAAGCAATGGTGTTGACGGATGTGTCTTTACTAGTAGAGCCCTTGTTAGTGTAACGATAACCACCATCCTTCTTGGCCTCTTTCCTACTCTTGAAGATATCATCTAGTCGAAGGCCGGCCTTATGAATTTCGGAGAAGCTCGGGAAGAAAGTACCGGAGAGGTGGTTGTCATACTCGTTACGAAGGGACTTTAGAAAGATGTGCATTTGATCTTCCGTACTAGGTCTATCAACAATTTCTGTGAGCTTAACTCTCCATCTTTTGACAAAATCACCGAATGTCTCATTAGCACCTTGTTGAGTTTGTTTGAGGTCTCTCTTAGTGGGATGGTATGTAGTGTTGTCCTCGAAACGCCTTTGGAAGATCTCACATGAAGTAGCCCAATCGGTTCTCGTAGCTATAGGGAGAGACATGTACCAATACCTTGCCGCCCCCTCTAGAGTTTGGGGAAAGCTTTGGGCTAAGACAGTGTCGTCTACTTTCATTGGAAGCATGGCCCAAGTGTAGGTTTCAACATGAACACGAGGACAAGTAGTGCCGTTGAACTTGGTAATGTCAGGAGTGCAAAACTTTCGTGGAAGCTTAGTGATTGACTTGCGGAGTGCAATGGGGTAAAATGGAACAATGGATCCCTTTGCTGGACCAAGATGTGCAAACCTCTTTTCGAGAAACTCGGCAGTGGTGGAGTTGATGATGTTGGTGTCATCACTAGCTTTCTTTTTCCTATCGTTTGTCTTGGTATCCTCGTCATCGGAGGAAGAGGAAGAGTCAGATGTATTTGAATCGGAGTCGGAGTCATCATCCTTTTTTTTCTTTTTCTTAGCATTGGATTCCTCATCTTTGGAGGAGGATTTCGATTTCTTATTCCCCTTTTTGAGTTCTTGGAGCTCTTGTAGGACAGAGTGTATGTCTTGGGCGTGACGATCACTCTCACGGGCAGGAATTTCAGCTTGCTCTTTCACTTGTTTTTCAAGTCGTGCAATGACGGTTTTAGCGGTTTCCAAATTAGTGATGGGGGTACCGGCAATTACTGCAACTTTCTCTAGTCTCTTGGTCTTGGGATCACGGATATAGACTACCGAAGTGATTGTGTTGGGAGTATGAAGCTACTTTGCCGATTCAGACGGACCTACAGTTCAGAGATCATGTCAAATCCAGACTGGGGTCCCAACAAGTCGATTTTTACGGGTTTCAAGTTGACCAAACCGGGCAGAAACACATACAAAGGGAGGATGTCTCGTACGAGGCATCCAGCCTGACAGTCAGAATACAGATTTTAATCCTATTTGGTCGGATGGAATTTAATCCATTTTGAGGGTTACTACCTAGTTCGTCCTGGAACAGTGTATTCTGTAACCCTAGAATATGAGCCCCTTGTTTTTCACCTGTATTGCACTCTCCCAAACGGACAATTTGGGCAAAGGTCCCATATTCTCATCAGAATCCACCATTCGATTTAGCCAAACCTAAGTGATTTCGTAGTTGTTTTGTACTTTGTTAAACAACGCCTTTAATGCAATCAAACCTTATGAATTCTTGTAAGGGACAACCGAAAGGGACTTTGTCAAACGCAGGATTTTGACGGCAAAAGAGACTAGACTCGAATCCTCGTAGAAAAATTCTCAATTTTTCCATCGCAATCCCTTGTCTAACAATTTTCCGAAGTTGTCAAGAATTCATGAAGGGAGTATTATAGATTGTAGAAGAAGCGTTATCTTGGGCAAAGATTAAAACAATCCTAAGAATCGAACCGACCAGCCTCGAGGAGTGTCCTATTGACTATTATGTATGCATGAGGTTGATGCAGAGCTTACGGCTGAGGCTCCCCGTGGGCACGATCATAGGAGTGTGGCACGGAGTGGGTACACCATCTTTGGAGAGACCGGTAAGGAAATGCTGACCGACATCCGTCCTCCGATTGTGACCCGGGCTATAGGGTATATAGTGCAACTAGTCTATATGTGTGCACGTGTGTAAGAGTCAAGTTCTAGTATCAAAGGGAAAATAGAAAGTTTTTTTTTAAAAAACAAAACAAAAACATGAAATGGCCGAGCCTGTAGACACCCCGCTTTGGACTTCTCACCCCGATTGTATACATAGTATTTTTATTTAACTTGTTTTTGTTAATTTATGTTACTTCCGTTAAGTTGCTAACTGATTCCGTTAGTTTTGGACTAAACTGCATAACAGAGTTAACTTTTAGAGTCATTCTGTCATTATGTTATTTTCACCCGCGGGCGCCTCCGACACTGTCAACGGGCCGCGCGCGCTTCTCGCAACAAAGGCCGGACTCGTGCGCTTCCCATTTTGACTGTTACGGATTGCAACCTTTTCCCTCCATTTTTAGAGTAAAAAAACACCTCTTTTCATCACATGTTTTATTCCACATTCATCCCCCCTAGCTTTGTAACTCTCAATCCCACACTTCTAGCCATCTCTTTAAAATAAAATATCCTTTTTTATTTTATTTGATTTTCTCTTTATTATTTATTTTTCTTTATTTTCTTATTGGTTAGAAAAGCTTATTTTCCTCTCTTTTTCACCTATTTAAACTCCCTTCTTCTACCTTAGAAAGGGGACCTCAACATTTTCTCTCTAGCGAAAACTCTAGACTTTTAGGACCTTGAACTTTATACTTTCTCCCTACACAAACTCTGCATCATTCTCCCTACACAAATTTCCCCAACAAGAGTTCTAGCAACTAAACTCTTCACAAATTTCTACACAACAATTTCTCTACAACAACTCCAAGTCAAAGTTTGAAGTCCTCTTTTCTAAAGGTACACTTCTTCTTCTTCTATTTTATTTATGTCTTTTTAGATGTATGCAATCCCCATTAAATGGGACATGACCAAATGACCACTTTATTACATTAAAGTTGGTCAAGGTTATCTCCCTACATTTCAATCTCTACTTTAATTTCCTATCCATTTCTTAATGTAATTGTTTAGTATAATTGTTACATGTAATCTTTAGCATAAATTAATAAATAAAACAATTCTTTTTTATTTCTCTTTTATTTTCCCCTTTTCTTTCCGTTATAATTGTTAGCACTATTTATTTAATTGAAGGACATTTAGTATTAGAACACCAAAAGTAGCAAGACCAGCGTAAGCGGGGCGGAGTGGGTGTTTAATGTTGGGTTTCGGAGTAACATGCGCAACGGAATTAAGCATTTAAAATTTAATGAAACCCAAATCCATAGATCCGTTCATATGATTAAGTCAAATACAATATGATGAATACTAGAATACTAACCCTTGATGCCTTTGTTTTTGCAACCTTGAATTCGCTGGAGACTTGAAACCTTGATCACGAACATAGTAAGAATCATGAACTTTGAAGATGATAAGTTTCACCCTCTAGCGGTATCCACACCATGAACGAATATCAAGAACACTTGATCTTGGTTGCTAGACCAAAATTGTGAAACACGTTTTCACAATTAATTTGAACTATATAGAATATTATTTTGTGTATTATTTTGTTCTTCAATCTAAGATGTCTTAGAACAAAATAAAACTCTCTCAAACTCTTTGGAGACTTGCACAAAAGCCATGTCCAAGTTCTGGCCGAATTTTGGTGTTTATATACAAGTTAGACCTATTCCAAGTAGGAAACTTGTGTTTAAACCCGTCCAAAATTCTTTTCCAAATCAAATTAGGAAATCTGTCCCGACATGCTTGTGCGGCCGCCCAAAACTATCTGTGCGGTCGCCCAAAAACTGTGCGGCCGCCCAGCCCAGTTTGTGCGGTCGCACAACATGGTTCAGAAGGCCATATTTTCCATTTTAGTCCTTTTTAAGATTCGTTCTCTCGTGTGTGACCCTCTAGGATTATACTAAGTTGGCAATGGGTTCAAACATGAAACCATAAGATATGATTAGGTTCTAGCAAACCGTCATACCTACCCAAATAGTATAACTAGATACAAGTTCGCATTCCTTTAGAATATGTCACAATCCCTTTGTCCACGATGTCTTTGAACACAAGTCATGGTCAATAAGTCAACTTGTTTTGTTCAATACTTTTCTCGATCCCGAATATGTTGATAATCCAAACGACATTGATCCAATCAATCCATTTGAGTTTGGCCAAACATTTCATCAACATCATTCCTTCGAGGGGCCCAAGCTTGACATCTCTCCGAAGAGGGACAGATCCATTTAGCTTATTATTCTTCCCTACGTGAATCCGATTATGCCAATCATACCCTTTATGGCTACCTGTTTAAGGGTAACGTTTGAATATGTCAAACATAATCTTCATCAAGTGGAAGACTATAATAACTTCATGTCAAAGGATTCAAATGACATAACTAATATGAGATTTATATATGACATTGACCATGACATAAATCTCATACCGCGAGTCATGTCCAGTACCTTGTTCAAAACAAGTACACATAAATCTAATATGATCATCCCATGATCATTTAGCCTTTATACTAGTGCTTAACAAGCTCTAGGGACGGAGATTATTATAAGCAAACATGAGCATTAATAATAACCTAAATATCTCTTCATTAATATGAATATAATGATAACACATACAACGTTTAACAAACGTGCCTAGGGCACCAACACCAACATTTAAGTACTTCCCACTCCGTCACCTAACCCCCGAACCCTTCTCTCCTCGAATCTCTGGTTTTCCTACATAAAAAATTGGCTCTTCTTAGGTTTTCTCGCGTTCCTCTAAAACGTGGGTGGCGAGTCTAAAATCAATTAGACATCCTAGGATAATTCACCGCTCTAGCCAAGTGGGGTTTTCCCAGGGTATCTACAGTGGCGACTCCGCTGGGGATATAGAGGGTTAAACTTGCGTTTTTATTTTTGGGTGTTCTTATTTCTATTTTCTGGGAATTCTGGTAAAAAGGGTGGGAAGCGCGCGCCTCTGGCCTTCTTGGCCTAAAGCGCGCGCGTCCGACCCCTTCTACCAGAATCGCCAGCCTCTCATTTTGTTCTTCGAATTTCATGTTTCTGTCTTAACAATGTCTGCAGGGGAAAGAATTTTTTATTTAGGGTCAAGGCAGTCCCTTGAACCCACTGATTTGCAGGTACTGCCCAGAAGCGGGCGCCTCCACCTCTCTCAGTCTAACACGCGCGCCTCCCGAGTAGGCACTAAAACGCGAGCGCTTTTGGTCCATTTTCCAGAACAGAAACAGTGAACAGAATGGACAGTTTTGACAGTGTGTGGGCACCGGGCCCGCACATAGACTGATTTTACTTTCTGTTTATTTTTATCGGTCACATGGGTGATTCGAAATTTATAAATTATGTGCTTATTTGCTTTTATTTCTTTTTTCTTTTGAAAGAAACAAAATATATTTTTTCACTTGCTTGACCTCACACTACATGCACATATTCTTATTAATTGCTCATAATCGAGTCGCACAAGTCCAACCCCAAACCCGTCGAGGCCCGTCCTAGGAAGTTTCAAGATCCACTCGACCATGACTCTTCAGAAGCGGTAAACCTCAGCCCGTGGCGTAGTTCACGACTATATGCCGGGGGTGACCTTTAAGCCTCTCTTTAGCCGAGCACAAGCCACACAATTCTTAGTTTAGGTTCTAACAATCCGTGACCAAGTCGGTTTTCATGTACCGAGATTTCCCTAAACTAATGTCATCAAATCATACAAGCCGTTTCCAAAAGAAACAAATGGTTGTTATGGGACAAAATAAAACTCCGTCCCCAAAGTGGTTATTATGGACGAAAGTAAAAAATCCGTCCCCGCATGTATGCTTTATGACATTAATTTAGTTTAATCCCGACACATGTAGGAATCACAAGCGTGGTGGAATTCAACGAGTATATGGGACCGCGAGAAGGTCTATATACTAGTGTGACGATTCCATTATCTTTTCTTAGAAACCCCAAAAAGGACTACGTCCTTCCGACTTTTGTAAATAAATAAAAAAAAAATTCATTTTCCTTATGTGGTTTGAGTCTTTTCTTCGTGGGTCAAATCATTTGATTCAAAAGGTATTTGTGGGACCACCCTAAGACCAACCGTGTTCTCTCCATAGGTCCAATGGCTTCAAGCGGCAACAACAACAAGGGTGAGAATACTTCCGTGTCCAACGAAAGGCTCTTCAACATAATAAGAGACATGGGGGAACAAATGGATAGACTTGTCGAGGAGGCCCGCCGCAAGGATGATTTATGGCAAGCCCGTCTTGATCTCGAGAGGAGAATTCATAAGGAAGAAGTGTCCGAACTTAAGGCCCATTTACGAGAGTTCACCGACAACAAGGAAAAGGTCAACGGTAAGGCATGTTCAAGTGGCCCGCCTCTCAAAAGTCACAAAGGCTCTACCAACGACCGTGTGTACACTCCCCTCCAAGGCATGACTGTCACCAAGGCCTATGAAGATCTCAAAGCAAAGAGACAAATTTCTCCTCTCCAAGGGTACAAGCAACCACAACCATTGCGTCGCAACCATGCCCACCACAAGTGGTGTGACTATCACCTATGCAGCGGTCACCTCACCGAGGATTGCTTCTCCATCCGCAACATCATCCAAGACTTGATTGACAATGGTGAGTTTACCGGGGTTGAAGAACAACAATTAGAGAGTGAGAACATGCAAGAACTCATCAAGGAAGGGGCTCAGATTTGAAATAGGGTCTCAACAAGAGATCATGCCGCAAGGAAGGCTACAACGACAATGGGGACTACAACAGCAATCTCCGTTTCTCTTTCTCTACCTAGTAGTAGGAATAATAAAAAAAAAAAGAGTTAAAAGTCCTCTTAAGTGTGCATTAATGTTTTCTCTCGTCCTATGTTAAATGTTCGAGTCCATTAAGTCATCAAATAAAAAGTCGTTCTTGTCCTCATACACTCTTCCAAGTTGTTCGATTTAATTCTTGGCAAAATGATAAAAAAATGTCTAAACAAGTTTTGGAATGAAGGCCATCGCTTGAACGCCTAGGGGCTAAACATCGACGACGGCATCAACAACGAAGACATCAAAAATGACGAAATCAAGACAAAGAAAGGTGGAGCAACAATCATGAAGCAAAGTTTTGAAAAAAAAAAAAAAAAAACTCGCTAGGTTGAAATCCTCAAATCAACCTAGGCAAAAGTTAGAGCACAAAAAAAAAAAAAAATCCCACTCAATCAAAGAAGTACAAGATCAACATCATTCCACCGATGAAGGACGAAGCAACAATCATCTCGACGAATGGAGCATCCCAAGAACTACGGTGACCTGAGCCTCTTCACTGGAGGAACATAGGAAACCTTCGGGTCCGGTCTCATGCAAGAAAGAAGATATGTTTAGCCCTAGCGCGTTATGGTGATCGGCCTTCATCTCGAACTTGTCAAGACATCTTTGTACGATTCATTTGCCAATGAATTAATCACCTCAAGAATGGACAACTTTCATAGATTTAGAATCACTTTCCGTTCCTTGTCGAGTCTAGGGCTTCTATTCTTTCTGCATACTCTCAATTTCTTGCAATCAAATTGGGGCTTTCCTTCTCTTCTCTCTTAATGACTTACTTGCCTTCGTGAGTCATTCAACAAATATATACAAAGTCAATACTAGGGGCTACTTCCCTAGCCAAGTCAATGTCACTCATCATTAGTGACAAAAGGTCCTCACCGTAAAATCACATGTCTCTCATCCTCATCTAGAGTCAATGCACACTTCCTCATCAATTGAGTCAAAAAAAAAATGAAGACGCAAAAGAGAGGCCCACTAGATTGAAACCCGAAAGGGCGGTCTAGGAAAAAAACAGGGTGCGTCATAAAAAAATGAGAGAGTGAGAGAGAGAAGGGAAAGAGAAATGGAGATCTTCGGCCTCTAAAGAAGACAACTGCATAAGTTCTACATTGGGTCTCCTCAGCAAGTCAATCCCCACCGAGCCAACTTTGGAATTTCAAAAAGCTTGACGAGATATGGCACCATCAAAGGTCATTTTGGGTCATTTGAAAGATTGTTCTTGCAATGTGCATCTTTGGGCTCATGAGAAAGAAAGCCCGTGGTAACCAAGATCCGTCCGAGAACGAGCCTATCATTGAAGGGGTATGAGTTTGCACAAAATAATCCCCAGCTAGTCAGTTGGTTTGGGCAACGAGCAACAACATGTAATTCAAGCTTCTACAAGCATGTCCCTCTAAAGTATGCCGAAAGACTCCCGAGAATGGAGTAGCTCTTGCCATGTCCCCTTGTGTTTGTTCCCCCACACGAGGACGAGTCTCTCGTTTTTCTCAACAAGTAATGACGCCCTAGGGGCTATGTGACTCGAGAAAGAAAACTTCTCTTGCTTCATTTGACAGTTAATGAGCCCTAGGGCTACGTTCAAGAAAGATGTGTGAGACTATCAAAGTCTTTCAAAAGGAATGTCGAGAAGCACCTTCTTGTCATGTATGCTCATACTTGTTCCCCCGATCAAGGATAGGCCCTTCTCGTTCCACTCCTAATCAATGGTGTCACTCTAGGGGGTACGATCAAGTTTTAGAGGCTCCCTCGGCAAGAAGAAATTCACTTCAATGTCCCCGACGGAGTCATGTGCAACATTGGAAGCTTCCTCAATTCGGCACCGAATGTCTCAAGGGGCTTCGCAATCTACAATCTTTTGGGCTACGGCATTACAGTGATACAAGCAAAGGGCAATATTGGGGCTTCGCAACCGACAGTTTTTTGGGGCAACAATGCTCAAGCAATGCAATGTGGAGTAGTCTTATGGCTCCATGTAAGAGATCAAGCTTCAAGGTTCTCCCAACACCTCAAGTCAAAGGTCTCTTGGTTTTAAATGAGGGCTCCGATGTTATGAATGAATTTGATGATTTTTGTTAGAACTTTCAGCGAGCTTATGAAGGAAGTCTTAGAGAAAAGGAAAAAGATTCAATATGCTAAACTCACGTGACTGGGTTATAGCGGGAAATGCCTCGGCCAATCCCAATGTTTCTGCAAGTACTGCACCCCCTTCTCCAAGATCAAAAGCACAGGCTGCATCCGAAGATCCGTTATTAGTTCGACTCAAGAAGACTCAAGCAAACGTACCGTTTGAGACTTTATCATGTCAAAACCCTATCATCCGCAACAACATCACCATCTCCCACGAGACATTTCCCGAAGATTCTACTGCATGGACCCTCCGCCACTTGGGTACCAACCACAAAAAAAGGGGCCATTCATCTCCAAACAAGAGGAAGATCACTTTTATGAGTTCTACCCAATTGTGCATATGCTCTCAATACAATGCCAAGATAAGTTGGTGCTTCACACCGAAAGGTCTTCACATCCCGCCATCTACAAGCTCGCAAACAACAAGCCCACGACACTTGGGGCTTAGTAATCTCTCGAAGCTTGGTATCAATGATCTTCTCTTGGAGCTTGCTCACGTCAACAGCAAAAGGCGATTTATTTGAAAAGGTCAAGAGCCGTTTCATCTTGGGGCTATGCAAGTCTCTCATAGTTTGGCACCAAAGGCATTCCAGGGGCTTTACAATCAGCAACCCCTTATCTCGGCATCGAATGTCTTTTGGAGCCCCATAACTGACACATCTCTTGGGGCTAGAAATCACTTTTCGTTGGACACAACGGCAACGACGACAGAATTCAAGCAAGGCAATCCGGACTTCGATTGAACATGACTTGATCTTGGGTTGCCTTTACAAACACACAATGGTGAAAATGGTTCACCCACGAACTAAAAAAAAAATCTTTTTCTCACGTGTGTGCATATTCTTTTCTTTCTAATTAAAAAACAAAAAAAAAAAATATTTTCTTTTTTCTTTTCTTGCGCAAAATTATGTGTTTTCTTTTTGCTTTGCTCCTAGCATTCTCCCCCAGCATTCTCCATCGTCCTTGAATTACGCTGGTCTGATTCTCTTAAAGGGATACGTAGGCAGCCTTTTGGCACGACCAACCCATCACCCAGAATACCATCTCACCGTCACTCCATCAAAGGCAAAAACAATTCATCATCACCAACATCATCATTCTCCATCCAAAGCATGGACATTCTTCATCAAAAGCATCAAGGCATCCACCACCACAACACTAATCCATCCAACGGCAATAGTAAGTGAAGGTATGAATACATCCGAGGCTTTCCTCAAATCACACCGCACACAAAATCACTTTCTCCATTCTTACAAAAATTCTCTCTCAAGCAAAACTGCCTACAAATCACATCACACCACAAGCATAATTTCTCTCATAACTGCCATTTCACATCTCATAGATGTCACAAGCATATATACATACAAAGCACACACTCAACAGGTACCACCACAAGGTCAACAACATCTGCAACTCAAGGCACTTCATCCCCAGCAGAAAGTGATCCGCCGTCAACTACGCCTGCATCCCACAGAGTCAAACAATTACAGTTCAATGACAACAACTCGGTCCATGGTGAGCCACAAAATCACCACCTTTCCATCAAGCAACACAACAATATCACATATAGGCAGACGGAGCCTCGGTTCCCGCCATCCGTAAACGGATCCCGCATCAGCAAACGGATCCCGCTTCAGCAAACGGATCCCACATCAGTAAATGGATCCCGCATCAGCAAACGGATCCCGCATCAGCAAACGGATCCCTCTTCAGCAAACGGATCCCGCATCAGCAAACGGATCCCGCACCAGCAAACAGATCCCGCCACAACAAACAGATCCCGCCATCAGCAAACGGATCCCGCATCAGCAAACGGATCCCGCATTCAGCAAACGGATCCCGCCTCAGCAAACGGATCCCGCATCAGCAAACGGATCCCGCATCAGCAAACGGATCCCGCATTCAGTAAACGGATCCCGCATCAGCAAACAGATCCCGCTTCAGCAAACGGATCCTGCTTCAGCAAAACGGATCCCGCCATATCCTTTCTATATCAATAAAGCCGCTCACACAGGGAGCGCACCCCTATCCTTCACAAATTTCAAATTCATGTTTTATCGAGTCTTTGTTTTCTCTTGTCGATGTCCTCGGCGGTTGTCTTTCTTTCGTCGACGCGTTTTGCTTTGCAATCCACGTCCGATTGCATACATAGTATTTTTATTTAACTTGTTTTTGTTAATTTATGTTACTTTCGTTAAGTTGCTAACTGATTCCGTTAGTTTTGGACTAAACTGCATAACAGAGTTAACTTTTAGAGTCATTCTGTTATTTTAACCCGCGGGCGCCTCCGACACTGACAACGGGCCGCGCGCGCTTCTCGCCCCAAAGGCCGGACTCACGCGCTTCCCATTTTGACTGTTACGGATTGCAACCTTTTCCCTCCATTTTTAGAGTAAAAAAAACACCTCTTTTCATCACATGTTTTATTCCACATTCACCCCCCCTAGCTTTGTAACTCTCAATCCCACACTTCTAGCCCCTCTTTAAAATAAAATATCCTTTTTTATTTTATTTGATTTTCTCTTTATGATTTATTTTTTTTTATTTTCTTATTAGTTAGAAAAGCTTATTTTCCTCTCTTTTTCACCTATTTAAACCCCCTTCTTCTACCTTAGAAAGGGGACCTCAACATTTTCTCTCTAGCCAAAACTCTAGACTTTTAGGACCTTGAACTTTAAACTTTCTCCCTACACAAACTCTACACCATTCTCCCTACACAAATTTCCCCAACAAGAGTTCTAGCAACTAAACTCTTCATAAATTTCTACACAACAATTTCTCTACAACAACTCCAAGTCAAAGTTTGAAGTCCTCTTTTCTAAAGGTACACTTCTTCTTCTTTTATTTTATTTATGTCTTTTTAGATGTATGCAATCCCCATCAAATGAGACATGACCAAATGACCACTTTATTACATTAAAGTTGGTCAAGGCTATCTCCCTACATTTCAATCTCTACTTTAATTTCCTATCCATTTCTTAATGTAATTGTTTAGTATAATTGTTACATGTAATATTTAGCATAAATTAATAAATAAAAAAATTCTCTTTTATTTCTCTTTTATTTTCCCCTTTTCTTTCCGTTATAATTGTTAGCACTATTTATTTAATTGAAGGACATTTAGCATTAGAACACCAAAAGTAGCAAGACCCGCGTAAGCGGGGTGGAGTGGGTGTTTAAGTACTTCCCACTCCGTCACCTAACCCCCGAACCCTTCTCTCCTCGAATCTCTGGTTTTCCTACATAAAAAATTGGCTCTTCTTAGGTTTTCTCGCGTTCCTCTAAAACGTGGGTGGAGACTCTAAAATCAATTAGACATCCTAGGATAATTCACCGCTCTAGCCAAGTGAGGTTTTCCCAGGGTATCTACAGAGCCAAGTGGTTGTCTACGTCTCTTGTGGAGAAACTCAGGCCTTCGTAGTTCACACATAAAGCATAACATAAGTAAAGCGGAGGAAATTCAAGATTGCAAATAATCTTGCAAAACAAAGGTTAGCCTCATGATATACGGGAAGTTTCTTCGTCGTTAGGAAGGTCCTAAGACTCAGAAACAGGTGGGAGGACAGATTCTGGAATTCTGTTTACGTGTTTGAACCGGACGGAGTCCCTTTTCCAAACCAGAATACCAGTCTGTCAGGCAGAACAAAGATGCCTCGTACGAACAAAGATGTCTCATACGAGATATCCCCTTCTGGGATCAGAAACTTTACAGAATATGCAGAATTTCAAGAACGACGAAGATTTTTTCAACGCAAGTCTAGCCCTCTTAGCTGATCGTCCCCAGCGGAGTCGCCACTGTGAGCGTGCGTCCTTTTCGCCCGTTGTTTAGGGGTTGGTTTGATTGTAAGGACTTGATTGTTGCTCGATTTGTTGTGAGTCGCCACCATGTTTAACGGAACACAGACCGTGAGATCTTGGATTCGGGGGCTAAGTTATGGATTGGGAATGTCAAGGAGCACCCAATCCACCCAATCTAGGATTGGTCTTGCTACGAAATCATCATCATCGTCATAAAATTGTGCTAACATGTATAAAGGAAGCCAAATAAATAATCTCTTATTTATTTAGAATGTCAGATCATATGCTTCGAGACCATCTCCATAGATTGGAGAGGCTCTAGGCTGATCATTTTGATAGAATCACACTACTTCAAAGCAAAGAAGGAGATGGGAAGAGGGAGAACAAAGGAGTTTTACCTAAGCGTTCTTCGAGAGTCCTATGGATGGCCTTGACAAAAAGGCCTTGATGATCCAAAGAGCTTGATCGAGTTGTGTTATGGTGTTGTAAATTTCGTGTGTCAGAGAGAGAGAGACTGATTATGAGAGCCTTCTTGATCAGATTTAGAGTGGTTTTGAGACGATGAATAACCATTAGAGGTTTTTAGTTCAAGAACCTCTATATTTATAGGTTTTCTTGACTTAGGGATCAAGCCAAGAGGTTAAGGTTGGAAGGGAATCAGAGACTCGATTCCCAAGGAGTTGCTTTTGGACTCTTAGATTGTCCTTCCTTTCTTTCCCGGATTGTGGAGTGTTTGCCAAGAAACGAGGTTGAGATCAACAATGAAATTGCTGAAAACCCGTCTGTCAAGGGGGATGTCTCGTACGAGACATTAGATGTCTCGTACGAGGCATCTTGTGTTTGAATCAAAAATTTGCTCTCTGCATAAGTTTTAATGTTCATTTCGGCCCCTAACTAACGAAATCAGTCAGAAACTTAACGAAACATGTCAAACTTAACGAGTTTCGACCCAAATCAAAGGCGAGACACATAGGTAGTGTAATTATGAATGAACGTTCAAAATGGGGTGTCTACACTAATTACAAACTTGCTTAAAATTTTGTGAAATTTTGAAGTGTAATAATGTATATACAGTGTTTCTTTGTTAAAAAGCATTGACTAAATTTGCAATTGCCTATAGCGAATTTCACTATTGCAATAGTGAATTTAGGCCGTGTCTTAAACCCACTTGGTAATTTACTAATAATGATTTTAACTAAATTCGTTGCCAATCTCAAATCTATATTAAATGAATTTTCCTTCGAAAATTCCAAATTTGATTCTCAAAAACTAAGAAAAATCAAATTCACAGTTGGGAGTAGCAAATTCAACCTGGGCGACCTAGAACTCACTGTTGTTAATCGTGAAGTAAAGAAACTAGGTCATTTTGACCAATACCTTTTTACTTTTTTGGTGCAACGAAATCACATGTATCACTTTTGTATACCACATGTGATGTGATACAACGGTTATGAGTTATTTAGAGATGATATCATCAATGACGTCATCATTAATGCATAACCGTTTGATCACATGTAGTATAGATGATCTTCACTCATTTGGGGCAATACTTGAAAAAGAAGGCATATATTGAGAAAACAATTGGCATCATGATGCCACCAAATATATACTGTATGTATATAAGTGTGTGTAGTTAAAAGAACACCCCTACCAAATAAAGGACAACACAGATACCACACAAAAAATATGGACAACAAAATCATAGATAGAAAGTAAACAAACAGCAGAAAGATGATACATAGTATTTATTTTTTTCAAGCTATATTAATTAAATGTGAAGAGAAAAATAGTAAAACATGGCATGTAATCCACAATGCCACCAAACAAAATGAAAATCAAAAACTGATCTTGTGCATGAAGTACACATTCCCTTTATATGTAAGGGACCTGTTCTCAGCCTCAACACACCATAGATGGCCTTGCAGCTCCAAGACTCCTTTCATTTCTGCTATTTCCCATATAAACTTGAATAGCCCAAGGGCTCGGTCTAACTGCTTTACCCCATTCCATATGATATTCTCTTCATCCGATGTCAATATTTTTCCCACACATAAACGAAACTTATCAGCATCTTCAGAAAACCAACTGCAAAGATCTACCTCAATATTTCTAACGCTACCATAGAGATAATACACCAGAAGTGTGAATAAGCATTGAGATGAATGGCCCAATGCTTTTGTGAGCTTCTTCTGAACCAAACTTTGTTGACGTCGAGTCTCCCTGTATCCAAGGCTTTTATCTTGTACGACATCCTTTATCTGTAGCAGACCTTCTCTCATAATCTCTAGTCTTGTAACATGCAGGATGAACTCGTTCTCCTTTTTCAAGCAGTTGATAAGGTCATCAAACATATCAAGGAAGTCTTTCCATGTACAGGGAGGTGGTGAATCTGCAACCTTTGTAGGAAGAAGCCGCATCCACGATGTAGAGTCAGGATCGTAGGAGATGGTGTTTTCCAGGAACTTAAGACAGCTAACAACTATTTGTTGACACAGTTTAATACCCTTTGTCAAAAGGCGATTATTCAAAGAGTCCAACTCCAACTTCAACCCGTTAAGTATATCCTCGAGAGCACCCGTCCATATCTGGTATTGTGTAACTTGGGGGCATATTGCGAGACGAACCAACTTTTTCTGTTGAGCAGAAATATTTAAGATGCTGTATACTTTGGAAAGGCAATTGATAGACATGGGCTTCCTCTTAAAGTACGGGGGTGGAGTATAATTTGTGTCTTCTAAACAAGCTATCGTGTCCTTTAACATCTCCTGCACCGTTGGCGAGGCAAGAAATTCCATGCCAAGTGACTTAAAGCTATGCATACTACGTAGGAGAAAGTCATCAACTACCTTGGAGTTATCACTAATATTAATCAGTCTTCCGTCAACAATGTCCAGACCTTTTAGCAAGTGGGTCAGTTTCCTAAGCTTTGGAAAAGCATTATCTTCATGGGATCCTCTTACACAGTGATAAGATATTGCGTTTAAATGTGAAGCTCTGTGTTGTATGGCTCTAAGATAGTTTGATCGATTGAGAAAGCTTTCTATATGTCTGAATGCCATCAGTAGAATACCCAATTTGCCATATCACATGAGTCCCTCTTTTTTTTATGGTTGATCCTTGATGCAATAGTAAGGCTGCTCAGTAAAGGATTCAAACTACTGACACCATTTCTCCTTTACAAACCCCATTGAACAAAATTATGGCTGACAAAGTTGTCATACCATGAAACTCCACTTGCTAAACATAAACCAAATGCTTCCTATGATCTGGGATTCGGAAGCTACGCTTAGAGGAGACGAAAAATAAAAATTCAAGTTAACATAAAAAGCAGCCTTTATTACTTGGTTGCGGAATTCTATCAAACAGATGATGGGCATCAGGAGTAGCTGTTTTGAAATTTCACAGTTGTTGTGTACAAGAAGGGGAATTTTCATATGACGGAGAGAGTGCGAGAATGATAAAGGTTAACTTACAGGTTGAGGTGGAAGTAGCGAAGTAAGAGGAAGAATGAGGAATTGTTGAACCACGGCTGCCGAAGTGAGACTATAGCCGCCGCCGCTGATGACACTTGCAGACAGTGCGAGGGCCCTACAGCGGGTAATCCCGACCCAGCTTTTATAATCAACTCTGGAGTATTTTTATTTTATTTAAGAAAAAGAAAACGATAAATCTTGTTAATGTTTCGTTATAAAACTAACAGGGCCATTGAAAAACTAATAAATGTAAAAATAAACACAAAAATGTAATGACAAGTTGTAAAAATTCATTACGATAATCATACTTACTCAATATTGATTTAAACCAAAAAAGGATTTAACTTTTCGAGATAACAAAAAGAATAAAAGCAATAGCGAAAAGATTCGGCTCATATGAAGGTAGTTTTTAAATTTGTTGTGGCATTGGCTCTCCTAACAAACAGATCGCAAGAAAATAATGACTCACGCAACAAGCAAACAAGAACAATAATTAAAGCACACACAAGAAAAACACACAAAATTGTTTACATAGTTCGTCAATATGATTGACTACGTCTAGGGGCACTGCCAAGTCAGGATCTTGCATTATAATATATTAATGTGATGTTACAAAAAGTTTGGGGGCGAAACTATGCTTGTATACTAACCTTAGAATAAGTCCAAACCCTATCAAAAAAGAAATCCCAAAATCAGCGATTTCGGCCCGGACCAGGAGGAGCACGGCCGCGTGCCTAACCAAGCACGACCGTGCAACATGGCCAAGTTCTTTACCTTGCACACCCGTGCATTCCACTCCAGAAAGCCCTGCTCTCTGATGGACATGGCACGGCCGAGTGCCTAAACCTGGCATGCCCGTGCGGCATGGCAGAGTGCCTAACCTGGAATGGCCGTGTAGGTGCTGTTCGACCTCTGATGCAATTTTCTTCTTCTCTGGTTGCTAGTTCCCAGTTGGTGCTCTACTCAAACAATCTCTCACGTATAGATCAACCGCATACAACCCCATATCCGTTCCCATCAACTTGTTCCTGTGGCGTCTTGCTCACCTTGATCATGGCAGTGCATCCTCTCTTACTTTCCAAGCCTAATTGAAGCTATGCACACCCTTAACTTATCAAGGTTCACAACCTTTGTCAGCATGTCGGATGAGTTCCCCGATCCTAGAATCTTCTCCAGCCTTAATATCTTTGTCCAAGAGATATCTGATGTAGTGAAACCTCAACTCGACGTGCTTCGTTCTGGAATGAAACACCAGATTCTTTGTTAGATGAATTGCACTTTCGCTGTCGCTGTAGAGCACACTATCACTTCGCGTTTTCACAAGTTCACCTAAGAACTTCTGCAACCATACCATCTCTTTGCTTGCCTCAGTTACCGCCACAAATACCGCTTCTGAAGTAGACTGAGCAACGATTTTTGCAATTTAGAAGCCCAATAAATAGTCGTACCACCCAATGTGAACACATAACCTGTAGTACTTCTCCTCTTAATAAGATCTCTTAATGCTAGATCCACATCAACATAGCCCGCTAACATAACATACTTGCTTACGAAACATAAGACCTTCCGAGCAGTATTCTTTAAGTATCGTAGGATCCACTTCACCACTTCCCAATGTTGCTTCTTTGGATTGCTCATGTATCGGATGACTACTCCCACGGATGTGCAATGTCCGGCCTTATACACACTATTACATATATTAGACTCCCCACTACCGCGGCATATGGAGTCTTATCCATTTTATCACGCTCTTCCTAGTCCTTATATGAGTCCTTAACAAATAGCTTTAAATGGCTACCAAGCCGTGTACTTATCGGCTTTGCCTCTTCCAGCAAAATCTTGCCAAGACTTACTTGATGTACTCTTCCTGTGAAAGAACCAACTTTCCTACCTCCCTATCCCAGTCAATCCGTGTGCCAAATATTTTCCTGGCCTCACCCAAATCCTTCATCTCAAACCTTTCTGACAACTGTCCCTTCAATCTGTTTACCACTCTATCGCTAGAGCCTGCTATTATCATGTCATCCACATATAACATCAAAATTATGTACTTGTTGTCAGACCTCTTAAAGTAGCAACAATGATCCGCCTCACACGTGAGAAATTTAATGTCATGAATGAATCTGTTAATACCCATTTCCGATGCAGCGGCGCGTGGGAAGTTTCGTGTGATAATTATTTAATAAAAGGATGTATTCATAATAGGATTAAAAATATGAGAGTCGCCACGACGTTTTAATTAGTCAAAACATTGAGAAAAAACTATTGTTTCATGTAAATGGGTTCGGGGGTCAAATTACGATAAGAGAAGATTATTAAGCGTTATCACTCCTATCGCCCGAAATATCAGACTTTCTATCATGATGGGGTGTAGGTTGTGTGCGGTGTCTTGAGACCGGATCCAAAGATTTCCTACGTTCTTCCCAATGTGAGAAGCTCAGGTCAGGGTAGTTCGAGAAGAGTTTAGAATAGGCAGAAGAAATGGGATCATGCATATTAAATGGGGAGTATTTACCTAAGGATTAGGGTTTAGAGGTAGTTCTTAGATCATGTTCGGGTTGATGAATACTAGATCATCATCGGCTATGAAATAACATATTAATCATGAAGATCGAAACCCTAAATATAGCATAAATAAGGTTTTAATCTAAGAACATGAAGAACATGTGAAGAACATGTTATGAATATCATGAACATTATGAAGAACATATGAATAAACATGTTAAGAACATGAATATTATAGATCTAAATTAAAAGCATGGCAAGAATATCACTAAAAGGGTTAGAAAACTTACCTATGTTGGTAAGAACTAATCTTGGATCTTCTTAGGAACTTTAAGGATGTTCTTGGATGCTTGAAAGGCTTGATTTGGGAGTAAATTCATCACTTGGGAGGCTTGAGAGCTCTTAGAAACGATTTGTGGAATTCTGATACTGATACCTTGATCCTCCTAAATTATGAGGCTAGGGGTCCTTTATATAGGAAACTGACTGAGAGATCTGACGGCTGAGATCATTTGAGGCAGATGTGGTCGCCTGTCCATGGGTGGATGTGGCCGCGTGGCCAAGGGCGGATGTGGCCGCGTGACCACTCTTCCTGGCTGACATGATTTTTAAGTTAGGGTTTATTCTGATTTATGGAAACCCTATTTTGGTTAAATCTAGGATATTCTAGAATATTGAGCTATATTTTGGGAACCCGGGATAAGTCTTTGTAAGGTTTCAAATTCCTATATAGTCCTTATATATTTAGGAATACCCTAATTTACTCACTTTCAGATCGGGTACTAATAGTAGCCCCTCGGCGACTCTTCTTGCAAGGCAATGTGGGGTAGACGATAGAAAAGAGGATCTGTTCTGAAACACGAGTTTCAAAAACGAAGGAAAGATAAGAGATAACTAGGCCAGTGGGATGGCTGAACCTTTGCAGGCGACCTACGTATCCTAAGGGGAATCAAGCCAAACGTAGTTCAACTCTACTGGGGAAATTGTGAATGATCGTTCTCTGATGGGGAGTCCCGAACAATGCCTTCCGCTGGAGAAAACCTTAAGTTATAAAGAATCGTCTGCTAGGTATGAGAAATAACTAAGTCGGTCGGGTGGCTGAACCTTCTCAGGCTTCCTACGTATCCTCGAAGGAATCAAGCTGATCATAGTTTGGAGATACGAACGATGATGGGCGAGATTTAAAGACGGTCTGGTCTAAGTAATCTCAAGATAAAATAACAGATGCCGGAACGTACGCGATATGAAGATAACAAGGTCTAAGTAAGCGTGATGGAACTAGAACTCACATGATATAGAGACGGATCTCAATAATCACGATGGAACTTAGCAAATGTCTAGGCATACGCAATATGGAAATGGTCGGGCTTCAGTAATCGCGAAAAAGCTGGAATGTACGAGATATAGAGACGGGACTCAGTAATCACGGAGAGATATCTTCTTAGGACACTCGATGAGTGATATTGATGATAGTGCATGGCCATGCCCAAATGAATTGATGTGATCAATGTCATTTGCTCATATCAGTCTACTCAAGATCGAGAAAGCATTGGACAACATAAGTTGACTTGGACCATGACTTATGTCCAATATGATATCGCGTGACAAAGGGGTTATGATATGTTCTATAAGGTAACTTTTGACTTTCAAAGTTATACTATTTGGGTAGTCATAATGGCTTCCTAGAGTGACTTACGGGTTCTGACTTGTTCAGACTCGTTGCCAACTTAGTATAATCCTATTGGGTCAAACACATTAGAACGGATTGAAAAGTGTTGGGTTTTGTGCAAACATGCGCAGCGGAATAAAACCCAAAAGCCTAGATCCGATCACGATGATTAAATTAATATGGAGATGAATTTAGAACACTAACCGTGACGGAGCTTTAAAATTCTGAGATCTTCAATCCTTGTTCTTCGCGCTTCTTCGAATCACGAACGTAGGAACGACCGCAAAACTTGGATCACGAACTTTGAAGGAGTTGATACCAACGCCCTCTATGTTTATCCACACGCGAACGAATTACAAGAACGATTCTTGAACCGGATTGCTAGACCCAATAGAAACTCTTTCTATTTTGAAGGCTATATAGAAAATCAATGTTCTTGTTCTTGAGGAAGAAGAAGAACTTGTTTTTCTCTCTCTCGGAGGCTATCTAATTGATATGGAATCAATACATACTAATTAGGTCGTTGTTAGAGGTTTATATACTTATTATTCCTAAACCGTTTAGGAGAAATAGGTTAAAACCCGTCACAACACGAAATCAGTTTTTGGACCCGAACAGGGCCTGCTCGGCCGAGTCCTTTAAGGTGCTCGGCCGAGCACCTTTGCTCCAGAAAATCTGACCTTCTGATTTCCCATGCTCGGCCGAGTCATATGAGGTGCTCGGCCGAGCACCACCAGAATTCCCATTTTAGCCTTTTAAACAATTCGTCCTTTTGTGTGTGACCCCATAGGATTATATTAAATTGGCAATGAGCCCAAACACATTTGTGCTCATAAATCATGAGCGGACTCTAGCAAGCCATCATGACTACCCAATTAATATAACTTGTATAAGTTCGTGAATCCTTTATAGAACATATTACAATCTCTTTGTTTCACGATGTCTATTGAACGTAAGCCATGGTCAATGGTCAACTTACAATGTTCAATGCTTTCTCGATCCAGAATGTATTGATAGTACAAATCTTATTTGAGCACGGCCATGCATTTCATCAACACCATTCTTCGAGTGGCCAAAGCTTGACATCTCTCTCTTACGAGGAACAAATCCCTTCTTGATTTATTACCTTTCCCTACATGAATCCGATTACGCCAATCACATTCTTTATAGCTACCCGATTAGGGGTAACGTTTGAATATGTCAAACGTAATGTTCATCAAGTGGAAGACTGTGATAATCTCAGGTCTAAAGATTCCAGTAATATAACTATGTGAGACTTAATTATGACATTGTGACCATGACATAAATCTCATATGGGTCAGTCCAGTATTTGGTCTCCAACAAATACCCATAAGTTTAATTGTATCCCATACACCATAATCATCATATGATTATCCATTAAACTTATACTAACAATTAATCATAATTATCAGGGACGGGGATTATTATAATAAACATGCAAAGGATATAATAATCAAACATTCAATATCATTAATATTAATAACATTAATCGTTTTACAAAACGTGCCTAGAGCATACAATACCAACAATCTCCCACTTGCACTAGGCCTAATTAATGTATCGAATACCCATAGACCTAACATGACCATCATGCTTTGCTTGTGGAAGACCCTTTGTCAATGGGTCGGCAATGTTATCATCAGTTGGTACTCTGCATATATTCACGTCACCTCTGTTAATGATTTCTCGAATGACATGGTAACGCCTAAGTATGTGTTTGGACTTCTGATGGTTTCTTGGTTCCCTTGCTTGAGCAATAGCACCATTATTATCACAATAAAGGTCTATTGGATCAGCAATGCTAGGAACTACCTCTAGTTCAGTTATGAACTTCTTGATCCAAACAGCTTCTTTAGCAGCATCGGATGCAGCAATATACTCAGCTTCCGTTGTAGAATCAGCGACAGTACTTTGCTTAGAACTCTTCCAGCTAACAGCACCTCCATTAAGCACAAATACAAATCCAGATTGCGATCTAAAATCATCCTTGTCGGTTTGGAAGCTTGCATCTGTGTAACCACTTACAACAAGATCACCTTCCACACCTCCATACACCAAGAACGAATCTTTAGTCCTTCGCAAGTACTTAAGAATAGTCTTGACTGCAATCCAATGATTTTCACCAGGATTTGATTGATATCTACTCGTCATGCTCAAAGCATACGAGACATCGGGTCTAGTACATATCATGGCATACATGATTGATCCAATTGCGGAAGCATATGGAATCCCAATCATTTTCTTACGCTCATCAGTTGTCTTAGGACACTGATTCTTGCTTAGAGTTATGCCATGTCCTACTGGCAAATTTCCTCTCTTAGAGTTTTCCATGCAGAATCTCTTAAGAACTTTGTCAATATATGTATCTTGACTTAAACCAATGAATTTCTTGGATCTATCACGATAGATCCTAATGCCAAGGATATAAGCGGCTTCTCCCATATCTTTCATAGAGAAACGCTTTCCTAACCAAGTCTTTACAGACTGCAGTGCGGGAATGTCGTTTCCTATGATCAATATGTCATCAACATATAGTACCAGAAATAATACTACGCTCCCACTAATCTTCTTGTAAACGCAAGGTTCATCTTCGTTCTTGATGAAGCCAAACTCTTTGACCGATTCATCAAATCGAAGATTCCAACTCCTAGAGGCTTGCTTCAATCCATAAATGGATCGTTGCAATTTGCATACTTTGTTAGAATTTTATGGAATTACAAAACCTTCAGGTTGTGTCATGTAAACATCCTCAAGTAAGTTCCCGTTAAGGAACGCTGTTTTGACATCCATTTGCCATATCTCATAGTCAAAATATGCGGCTATGGCAAGTAAAATTCTTATAGACTTGATCATTGCTACGGGCGAAAAGGTTTCATCATAGTCGATTCCATGAATCTGCCTATAGCCTTTCGCTACAAGTCTAGCTTTATAAGTATGCACCTTTCCATCCATGTCAGTTTTCCTTTTGAAAACCCATTTGCATCCTACGGTTTTTACACCTTCGGGCGCATCAATCAAGTTCCAAACTTGATTATCATACATGGATTTAATTTCAGATTCCATGGCTCCAAGCCATTTATCTGAATCAGGAGAGGACATCGCTTCTTGGTAGGAAGTAGGTTCGTCATCAACTATGACTTCTACTTCATTGCTATCCGTCATGAGAAATCCATATCTCTCAGGTTCAGATCGCACCCTACCAGTTCTGCGAGGAACTTGAGTATTCTGAATAGGTTCCACATTACTTTGTGAAACTTGTTCAGATCCAACATTTTGTTCCATGTAATTTTCGGGTTCTCGAATTTCTTCGAGATTAATTTTACTCCCACTAATTCCTTTGGAGAGAAACTCTTTCTCTAGAAAGGTACCATGACGGGCAACAAACACTTTGTTTTCTGCGCGGTTGTAAAAGTAATAACCCTTAGTTTCCTTAGGGTAACCAACGAAAATACATTTATCAGATTTAGGTGTGAGTTTGTCAGATATGAGCTTCTTAACAAATGCTTCACAACCCCAAATCTTCATGAAAGACAAACTAGGTTTTCTTCCAGTCCACATCTCATGTGGAGTCTTTGGAACAGATTTTGTTGGAACATTATTTAGTGTTAGTGCAGCAGTTTCTAGTGCATGTCCCCAAAAGGTTAAAGGAAGATCAACTTGACTCATCATGGAGCGGACCATATCCAATAAAGTCCTATTTCTCCGTTCGGACACACCATTCCATTGTGGTGTCCCAGGTGGAGTTAATTGTGAAACAATTCCACAATCTTTCAGATGATTGTCAAATTCTTGGCTTAAATATTCTCCACCACGATCTGATCGAAGTGCTTTAATAGTTTTGCCAAGTTGATTTTGTACTTCATTTTGAAATATTCTAAATATCTCAAAAGATTCACTTTTATGTTTCATTAAGTAGACATAGCCATATCTACTAAAATCATCAGTAAAAGTTATGAAGCATTGATATCCTCCCCTAGCATTGCAACTCATTGGTCCACACACATCAGTATGTATGAGGGCCAATAAGTCATTGGCCCTTTCACTACTCTTAGTAAAAGGTGCTTTAGTCATCTTTCCAAGTAAACATGACTCACAAGTTTCATATGATTCAAAATCATGTGAATCTAGAAGTCCGTCCCCATGGAGTTTTGAGATACGCTTCTCATTAATATGACCAAGACGGCAATGCCACAAATAAGTATGATTTACATCATTAGGCTTGGATTTCTTATTTATATTATAAACATTCTCATTATTCCCACTTTCAACATCAAGAACATAAAGGCCATTAAATGAACATGCAGTACAATAAAGCATATCATTTAAATAAATATAAAACTTCTTATTTTCAATAAGAAACTTAAAACCTTCATTATCCAAACAAGAAATTGAAATAATATTTCTACTTAAATCCGGAACGTAATAACAATTGTTCAAAACAAGAATTAATCCGCTAGGTAAAATGACATCATATGTTCCTACGTAATGCAGCAACTCTTGCTCCATTCCCCACGCGTAGGTCCACTTCGCCATCTTTAAGTAGCCTTCTATTCCTTAGTCCCTGCACATTTAAACAAATGTGAGATCCACATCCAGTATCTAATACCCAGGAGCTAGAAGTAGAAAGTAGAATATCTATAACATAGATACTTGAAGTAGATGCAGTCCCACCGCTCTTCTTCTTCTTTAACTCTTCCTTGTAAACCTTGCAATTTCGTTTCCAATGTCCAATCTCATTGCAGTGGAAACAAATTGCATCCTTTTGGGAAGCAGGTTTAGCCACATTAGCTTTGGCAACAATTGCCTTGCTAATCTTGGGTTTGACAACTTTTGCCTTACCCTTTCCTTTGCCTTTTTGGCCCTTTCCTTCCTTAGACACAATGAGTACAGGAGCGGTCTCTTTACCGATTTTCTTTTCTGCCTGCTTAAGCATCCCATGCAATTCAGACATAGTCTTATCCATCCCTTGCATATTAAAGTTCATGACGAACTGATTATAGCTTTTGGGCAATGAATTAAGAATAAAATCAGTAGCCAACTCAATCTCAATTGGATGGCCAAGCCTCTCTAGTTTCTCAAAGTAAGCCTTCATTTTCAAAACATGAGGGCTCACAGACTGTCCTTCGCTCATCTTGCATGAGACTAGGGCAGCTATGGTGTCGAACCTCTCTTGCCTTGCTTGTTCTTGGAACATATCTTTCAATGTAGCAGCAAGGTCAAATGCTTCCAAGTGTTCAAGAATCTTCTGAAGTTCTGAACACATGGCCGCAAGCATAAGACAACCCACCTCACGAGAATCATTCACATGTTTCTTGTAGGCGTTTCTCTCATCCTTGGGTGCATTAGAAGCAGGTTCTTCTTCAGGAACGGGCTCATCAAGAATATAGAGCTTATCCTCATGCTTTAGAACAATTCTAAGGCTACGGATCCAATCCGTATAGTTAGCTCCATCTTCTTGAAGTTTCTCCTTCTCAAGGATAGATCGCAGTGATAAAGTTGTATTCTGAGCCATTATCTACAATTATGCAAACATATAATTAAATATGAGTACCAACTTAATTAAAGATATTAAATTAATAGTATTTTACAAATACTCCCACTAAATTATATAACCTTCATATACATCCAATGTATAATATAATTTGAATGGGCTAAGATCCATATTTCACTTAACTTTGAGTCGGCTAGGGCACGACTGCTCAAAATAAGTTATTTAGGTAGACAACTCCTTGTCAATCATATCGTATATGACTCTTAGATCTTTTATGAGATTTTAGATATCGTATATCTAACATGTTTTAATCTCATCTGTGCCTTAGGCCCAAAACTGTTTTGATAGCCTAATTAAGTTAAACCATTTTAAACGTATAGGAATCACTGTTTCCTCATCTTGCTCATAAATGGATAGAATCAATGCACCTACGCTAGGGCGTAACCCACACAAAACTACCCACGTACTCACAAGTGTTTTAATCATGGATTGACACGGAACTTAAATTTTAAAGAAGGTTCATGACATATAGCATGGTCAATGTTTATAGTCACATAATATAAACACATAAAGCAACGGTTAATAATTTAACTAATCTCATTAATTAAATTAAGATTTCATGTGATTGATTTATGGGGATAAATTCTTTAACACATTATTGAGAGCACGATTGTACGGTCGAAACTAAGCCAGAAGGCATCCACAATCCCGTACCAAATTTAGAAACTAGAAGGAACAACTATGTAAGGTCGAAACTAAGCCAATAGGCATCCACAATCCCTTACATAAAGTAACTCGATTCTAAATTCTTTTGTCCCATCAATTCATTACTTTGACCTTGATATTTGTTTTCAGGAAACACGGTTTCTCAAACCAGCCATCTGACAAACAAATTCAATCCAAAGTGATTTTAAACAAGCCATTTAATTTCAGGAAACACGGTTTCTAAAACCAGCCATCTGAAAAACAAATTCTGTCCAAAATCAACCTGCTCGGCCGAGTCCTTTAAGGTGCTCGGCCGAGCGCCTCTGTGTTCCAGAAAACCCTTTGCTTCTGACGACTCTGCTCGGCCGAGTCTTATAGACTGCTCGGCCGAGCACCACGAACAGAACAGTTTTTCTTGTTGAATTTTAATTCTAAGATTGCTTTCCCGATTCATTTAGGATTTGGTGTTCATAATGATCATATCATCATGTTCATCAAAACCTTGAATAAACGATTTATTCATGAATCAAAGATCATCAACAAATCAATCCAATTAATTTTTGATAATCTAAAGGAACATAATAATCAAATTATTATTGCAATCGTAGATCCCACATAACGTATTTAAACGGTGCGATTTTATGATTTCAATATATCTCATATACAAACATAAAACTCAGATCACATAAACATCTTGAATCCAAATTCACATAGCATGCCAAAACATATAATCCAATTATATCATTAACATGTTATTATTAAAATAATCATGATGAACGGGGCTCTGATACCACTGTTGGGTTTTGTGCAAACATGCGCAGCGGAATAAAACCCAAAAGCCTAGATCCGATCACGATGATTAAATTAATATGGAGATGAATTTAGAACACTAACCGTGACGGAGCTTTAAAATTCTGAGATCTTCAATCCTTGTTCTTCGCGCTTCTTCGAATCACGAACGTAGGAACGACCGCAAAACTTGGATCACGAACTTTGAAGGAGTTGATACCAACGCCCTCTATGTTTATCCACACGCGAATGAATTACAAGAACGATTCTTGAACCGGATTGCTAGACCCAATAGAAACTCTTTCTATTTTGAAGGCTATATAGAAAATCAATGTTCTTGTTCTTGAGGAAGAAGAAGAACTTGTTTTTCTCTCTCTCGGAGGCTATCTAATTGATATGGAATCAATACATACTAATTAGGTCGTTGTTAGAGGTTTATATACTTATTATTCCTAAACCGTTTAGGAGAAATAGGTTAAAACCCGTCACAACACGAAATCAGTTTTTGGGCCCGAACAGGGCCTGCTCGGCCGAGTCCTTTAAGGTGCTCGGCCGAGCACCTTTGCTCCAGAAAATCTGACCTTCTGATTTCCCATGCTCGGCCGAGTCATATGAGGTGCTCGGCCGAGCACCACCAGAATTCCGATTTTAGCCTTTTAAACAATTCGTCCTTTTGTGTGTGACCCCATAGGATTATATTAAATTGGCAATGAGCCCAAACACATTTGTGCTCATAAATCATGAGCGGACTCTAGCAAACCATCATGACTACCCAATTAATATAACTTGTATAAGTTCGTGAATCCTTTATAGAACATATTACAATCTCTTTGTTTCACGATGTCTATTGAACGTAAGCCATGGTCAATGGTCAACTTACAATGTTCAATGCTTTCTCGATCCAGAATGTATTGATAGTACAAATCTTATTTGAGCACGGCCATGCATTTCATCAACACCATTCTTCGAGTGGCCAAAGCTTGACATCTCTCTCTTACGAGGAACAAATCCCTTCTTGATTTATTACCTTTCCCTACATGAATCCGATTACGCCAATCACATTCTTTATAGCTACCCGATTAGGGGTAACGTTTGAATATGTCAAACGTAATGTTCATCAAGTGGAAGACTGTGATAATCTCAGGTCTAAAGATTCCAGTAATATAACTATGTGAGACTTAATTATGACATTGTGACCATGACATAAATCTCATATGGGTCAGTCCAGTATTTGGTCTCCAACAAATACCCATAAGTTTAATTGTATCCCATACACCATAATCATCATATGATTATCCATTAAACTTATACTAACAATTAATCATAATTATCAGGGACGGGGATTATTATAATAAACATGAAAAGGATATAATAATCAAACATTCAATATCATTAATATTAATAACATTAATCGTTTTACAAAACGTGCCTAGAGCATACAATACCAACAAAAAGGATGGAAAATTCTGGGAAATTGCACTGTGACTGTACGGCCAGATTGGTGGAGTACGGCACCTATGGAGCCGTACGGCTCCTATGTCTGGCCTGGTCAGATCCTGCAGTTTTCTTCTTAGAGAAGGAATCCCATGTCCAAAAGGAATTAGGTCAAACCTCTCATATAAAAAGGAGTGCCGGGTTTTGCAGCCCCTAACCCCATTGATAACCTAGGGTTTGGAAACCTATATCAATTGTTTATGAAACATTAAAATATAGAGAGGTAGGATTATTAATTTGAGATCTATGATTATCAAATTCAATAATCAAAGAAGCAAGATAATCCCTACGAAGAAAACGTTTCTTCATCAAGCCTTTAGATCTAGCATTCGCATCAAGAAGGTGTTCTTGAGTCCATTCAACGTGTGGAGACCGATAGAGGGTGTTTGCTTTAGCACCTTAAAGTCCGTGTTCATGGATACGATCTTCAAGGGTTAGTATTCTTTCATCTTGTATTTAATTTAATCAACATGCACGGATCCGGGCTCATGGGTGTTTGATTTCATGTTATTATTCTGCTGTGCATGGTGCATCAAAACCTAACACTAAGATTATCATGGTCTTCCATATAATAGACATTGTGTTTGACGTACTCAAACGCTACCGTTAAATTGGTAGTTATAAAGACTATGATTGGCACAATCGAATTCTTGTAGGGAAGAATGATAAGTCAAGATGGGATTTATCCCCCTTCAAGAGAGATATCTGTTGGGCCACCGAGACTGAGTAGTGTATGGCCATACCCAAATGAATTGATGTGTTCAATGTTATTTGCTCATAACAATCTACTCGGGATCGAGAAAGCATTGGACACACGTAAGTGGACTTAGACCGTGGCTTATGTCCAATATGATATCGCGTGACAAAGGGATTGTGATATGTTTTATTGAGGAAAACTTTGAACTTTCAAAGTTATACTATTTAGGTAGTCATAATCGCTTACTAGAGTCCGCTTATGACTTACGGGTTCTGTTGGATATTATGCCCTAGGGCCTTTGAGAAAGGTCTATGCGTTATATCATAGCTTCATTGTTATAGAGATAACAAACCCGATTATTATATCTTTTTCATGTTTATTATAATTGTTGGTGTGTATGCCCCTGTAGATACCCCAGGAGAGCCCACTACTTGGCTAGAGCGGTGGAAAGATCTTAGTATGTCTATTTGATTTTATTTGTAGAGTCGCCACCTATGTTATTAAGGGAACATAAGAAAAACCTAAAGAATAGCCTATTTTATGTACAAAACCAGAGATTCGGGAGAGAAGGGTTCAGGGGTTAGGTGACGGAGTGGGAAGTACTTAAACACCCATTCCGCCCGGCTTAAGTCGGTCTTGCTACTATTGGTGTTCTAATGCTAAATGTCCTTCTATTGATATTCAAATGCACTAACAATTATATAGTAAAGAAATGGGGAATTGCAAAGGGAAATAAAAGGGAGTTATTTTATATATTAATTTACGCTAAAGATTACATGTAGCAATTACATTAATATGAAATCTATTACTATATAAAAGCAAGGTTTTGGTAATTTTCACACATTGAGGGGCATTTTCGTCATTGTGCTGGCTGGACCTCCTAAAATTTGAACTCAGGGTCAGTTTCGGAATTTTACATAAAATACCAGGGGCTGTTTTGGTGACTCAGGTAGGAAATCTATTACTATATAAAAGCAAGGTTTTGGTAATTTTCACACATTGAGGGGCATTTTCGTCATTGTGCTGGCTGGAACTCCTAAAATTTGAACTCAGGGTCAGTTTCAGAATTTTACATAAAATACCAGGGGCTGTTTTGGTGACTCAGGTAGGAAAAGAACTCGGGGCCAAAAACTCGATGGCAATTGCGGTAAAGATATTCAAAGCTAGGGGTGAAGCGGAAGGTTGTAACGGTTCACGTTTACCGATACACTTTCTTCACCTCTCCTCCTTCACCGTCTTCTCCTCCCTCCTCATCCATTCTCTCCATGTCTCTCTCTAAAAAAACACACACAAACGCTCATTTTTTTTCCCTCCCGTGATGAGACCGAGCTCTGTAGACTGGATTGAACCCGATCTAACATGCATAACCGAGCCCGTCCTAACCGGACCTCAATCCTGAAGATCGAACCGGATAAGCCCGCAGGGGAACGAGCTCGAGAGACCCGGGCTCCCCGATGACTATGACCGAGATGGCTCTGCCTCCCGCTATCCTAAGGGTCCCGTGTTGATCACTCAACCTCATGTCCGGAGCCCGCAGTGCCCAGCTGTCACAAACGTATAACGGACGTTGACTATTCGTACCTGACATACCATAACGGTTGGTGTTAGAACCATGATTCCCTGACAACACGCCACGTTCTCAGCGACTCTCCTGAACATTCCAGTGAGGACCTGCCACGTGTCTAGCAAGTGCCAGGGTAGTTGGTACCTTGAACCTACCTCTCTCTTCTACCCATATAAATACTCCTATCTGCCCCCATGGGCCAGGTACGTGCTCTACCCTAATCACACACACTAGGTCTTCGTTGATCTATCTTCTTAGGTTTTCCTCAGAGAACTTACTCTCACACCCGAGGGCCTAAGCCGGATTCAAACCTGGCCTTGGTCTTAATGGTGTTCTTGTTTATGCTGTGATCAGGAACATGAGACAATCAAACTGGAGTTCTATCTCCGTGACCCGAGATTCTTAGGGCGTCATCAGTGGTTCCATTGCCGGGAAACAAAAATCTTCCCAGTGCAATCTTCTTGTTTTGTCTGCTTTTCCAGTCTAGTTCATTTCGAATTCTCCACTACAATTTATCAAATCAAGCTCTGTTTATTCCATCTCAAATCTCCCACCGTTCAGTCTAGTTCCTCTGTCTTTTACGGTTCTTAAAGTGTATTCCATTCTTTCTGTTGATTCTTGACATACTAAATCTTTTCAATGACTGGAAATTTTTTAATCCAAATGCTAGCCCTTCGAGACAAACGCCTCAGGGGTCAGTCTTCGCCAGATTGGGAGATAAAACGCTTAGCGGCAACTCTTATACTCCCTCTCAAAAGGCAAGGAGAGAGGCGGATCTGAGAGATCGTATAGAAACTTCTAAAGCTCTCAAGACTCAAAAAACTCCCGTCACTCCCTCACTCCTGACCAAATTCAAAAGAAAATCCAGATCCTGACGGACAGGCAGAATCTGGTAGCGGAAGGGATACAGTTGAATCTGGCCCTGGAGGAGCTATTTAACGCCGAGGCCAATGCTGGAAGCCCTCCTGAAAAATCAAAAAATCATGATCTGACAAGTTCTAAAAGCAGAGCCAGTAGGGTTATAGGAGAAAAAAGGCGGACAATCCTCGTGGACGATGACGAGGAGAGGGGAGAAGAAGAGGGGGAAAGTGAGGAAGGAGAATCATAGCCTAGAAAACCTAGAGGCCAATTTAAAGGGAAAGCAGTTGTTAAAAACGGTGATAAAATTACAACAATGAAAAGGGCTAAAATGGGGGACATGATGGATCAAAAGTTGCAAAGAATGATCGCGGAGTTATGGGAGTCCAAGAAAAACGTAACAAAGTGTGTTGGACCCATGGACGCTTTCGCATCATGGATCAATGATTCCCCAATCCAAAGAGGAAAGGTACCCACGCTGGACGCGTATGATGGCTCATCTAATTCAAAAAGCCATGTTGGGCGATTTGAAGGGCAGATGGCTCTGTTTTCAACAGATGAGGCCGTGAAGTGCAAAGCTCTTGCCTCCACTTTTAAAGGGAAGGCGTTGGGATGGTTATTGGCCCATAAACCGCGCTCTATCTGTAGCTATGAGCAATTGCGGACTTCATTCTTGAACTCGTTCGCGGGCGCTGGGGAGGCCGCAAGGCCAAAATCGGACCTGTGCGGCGTTAAGCAATATCCCGGGGAGAACACGAAAGCATACATCACTTGGTTCCGAAAAATGACCGAGCAGATTGTGGACTTAACAAAGAACGACATCGAACTATGCTTCTTAGGGGGATTAACATCCCACACTTTGAGGCAGGAGTTTGCTTGCCGAAAACCTGAGGGGAAAGAGGAGATGTATAACAGGGCCATCGCTATGGGCGGAGTAGAACCCGCATTCATGGCTGACGCCCGCAGGAGCGTAAGGGATAGGATCGAGCCCACTCATGATTCCCGTCACCACTCAGGCTATACGGGGAACAACGGTGGCCGAGGTAGAGGCAGACCAAGGGGCATGCCCAATTTTAAAAGAGGCGATGACAGTGTTTTCACTCCCTTGATCGCACCAAGAGCTGAGATTTTGCGGGCTGAAGCCTTGCCTCCCCCACCTCCACTGGAGAGGAAGCCTTACGAGGCGAACAAAAAGAAATGGTGTGGATACCATGAAAGCCACGGACATACCACGGATGACTGTTTCCAGTTAAATAAAATAATACAACAAAAGGTAGAGGCCGGGGAATTGAAAAAATGGATCACGGGGTCCGGCGATAAAGGGGAGGCCCCACGGGGAAATGTCCAATACATCCGCCCTAATGATGCAGACAGGGAAGGATGCTATGACATCCAATATATCGGGGAGGAAGCCCCAAGCAACACCCAGCTGTCTAATCAGATCAAACAGTTGGAGAAAGTATTCCTGATTCCTGCGTACCCGCCCGAGCAGGAAGAATTGATTGGGTTCAAGAGGAGCGAGCTGGCCTCCACGCTTTTTCATTCCACCCAACCCTTAACGATCAAAATGTCCATTGGACGGGCGGACATCAGCAGAGTATTGATTGACACGGGGGCCTCGCGAGATATCCTTTATTTCAACTGTTTGGAAGAGATGGGAATGTCTGAGGCACACCTTACTCCGTACGCTGGTCTGCTGGAAGGGTTCACTAATCACACGGTCAATGTCAAGGGAACAATAGATTTTGATGTAACTATTTGGGTAAGGCCATTTGAAAAGACTGCTCGGATAACTTTCATGGTGATCGCTTTGAAATCCCAGTACAATGCAATACTTGGAGTGACCGCGCAAGCTGTACTGGGAATCGTGGCTTCAATCCCGCACCAGAAAGTCAAATTCAGTACACCCGCGGGGATAGCATGTATTGAGAACAAGCCCGAGCTATTTTTAAAAATCATTGAAAAGAAAAGAAGAGAGAAGGCGGGGATGAACAAACCAGGGGATAGCATGTATTGAGAACAAGCCCGAGCTATTTGATAGAGCTGCTGAGAAAAAGCCTGGACGTGTTCGCCTAGACCGTAGAATATATGAATGGGGATAAGTAGGGAAGTAATCGAGCATGAATTGAACATTGACCCCACGTTCTCCAGGGTCCTTCAAAAAGAAAGATATTTTTCCCCGGAGAAAAGAGCCGCGATCAAGGTAGAGGTGGATAAGCTGCTGAAAGAAAAAATCATAAGCCCTATCAAATATCTGAAATGGTTGGCCAACGTAGTAATGGTGACCAAAGCGAATGGGAAGTGGAGGATGTGCGTGGATTTTACAGATCTGAACAAAGCTTGTCCTAAAGACTGCTACCCCATTCCTCGGATCGACCAGTTGGTAGACTCTATTGCCGGGCATAGGGTATTGAGTTTTATAGATGTATACTCAGGCTACCATCAAATTAAAATGAAATAGGCTGATGTCCCATCCTGCGCCTTTTACGCCGGGGGCAAGACCTACACTTACAACAACATGCCATTCGGTCTCAAAAATGCGGGCTCAACGTATCAAAGAATGGTAGGCATCGTTTTCGACGACCAGCTGGGCCGGAACCTGGAGGCGTACATCGATGATATGGTTGTCAAAACAAAGGGGGCCTCTCATGATATTGACGTAGCGGAGACCTTCACCAATCTCCCGGAAGAACAATATGAAGCTCAACCCCTCCAAGTGCGCCTTTGGAGTAAAGGCAGGAAAGTTCTTGGGTTTTATGGTGAACCAGAGAGGAATCGAACCAAATCCGGAAAAAATCAGGGCATTGATAAATATGCAACCCCCTAGATGCATTAAGGAAGTACAAAAGCTTAATTTCCGCATCACGGCTTTGGGGAGGTTCATAGCCAGATCAGCTGAAAAATGCTTGCCTTTCTTTAAAACTCTCAAAAAGGGAAAAAAATGAAGGTTTTGAATGGAACGAGGAGTGCCGAAACGCTTTCGAGCAAATCAAAGCCTACCTGGGAAAACTGCCACTCTTGAGTATCCCTGTCCTGGGTGAGGAACTCTATATTTTCTTGGCCGCAACCGATCATGCGGTGGCTGCGGTTTTGGTAAAGGAAGAAAACGACCTTCAGAAGCCCGTGTATTATGTATCCAAGGCTCTATCCGCAGTAGAAAGACGATATTTAAACGTTGAAAAGCTTGCCTTCGCCTTGCTCATGGCCGCTCGGAAGCTGCGGGCATACTTCACCGCTCATCCGATCATGGTTTATTCCGACACCCCGCTAAAGAGAGACTCCATAAGCCCGAATCCTCAGGGAGAATGCTGTCATGGTCCATAGAGCTAACCGAGTTCCAGATAACTTACTCTCTAAGGAAGACCATTAAAGCACAAACACTGGCAGACTTTGTAGCGGAGACCACATTTGAATCGAAGGAAAATGAAGTAGATAAGAGTCAGCCCGAGAAAGCAAAGAAAAAGCGGAACAAGGAGGCAAAAGGTGCTGAAGAAAGACCGGAAAATTGTTGGTCACTAAACGTGGATGGATCCGCGGGAAAAGCTATTAGCGGCGCCGGAATCCTTTTAATCGCCCCAGAAGGTCAAAGGTTTAAGCGGGCTCTAAGGTTTAAATTCGCAGTCTCAAACAATCAGGCTGAGTACGAGGCATTGATAGCGGGCTTGGAGTTAGCCAAAGACATGAAGGTACCAAAGCTAATTGTGAAGAGCGATTCACAGGTCGTTGTAAACTAAGTCAAAGGGGAGTATGAAACAAATCACCCGGGTGTTACTCAGATACAAAGAGCTCGCAGTAAGTCTGTTAAAGGAATTTGAATACCACGAGCTAAATCAGATTAAACGGGCTGAGAATTCCGAGGTGGACCTACTTTCAAGAATAACAAACGAAGACATTGCCAAGCTTAGTGTTGACTGCTGGATAGAATTTACGGAGCACCCAGCCATTGACAGAGTAGAGATCCACCGAATAGGGGAACCGGAGAAAGATTGGGTGGACGAGATCAGAGAGTATGTCGAAAATCAAACCCTCCCTAACGATCCTGACCGGGCAAGAGTTTTGAGGAAATAGGCCGCCAGGTACACTGTCATTGATGATGTGCTTTATCGGAGATCTTTCACCAAACCATTGCTGAGGTGTGTAATGTCTGACACCGTCACGAACTTGCTATACGAAGTGCATGAGGGAGTATGTGGAGGGCATCCAGGAGCCCGAACGCTGTCCGACAAAATCAGATTCCTCGGGTATTACTGGCCAACCATGAAAAAAATATGCGGAGGACTATGTCCGTAAGTGCGATCAATGCCAAATATTCGCCAACATCCCGAGACAGCCATCCACAAAACAAAGCTTGGTAGCCCCAACTTGGGCATTCGATATGTGGGGGATTTATCTGATTGGGCCTTACCCCAAAGCGCCCGGAGGAGCACAAATGGTAGTGGTTGCAGTAGATTACTTCACAAAATGGGTAGAAGCAAAGGCTCTGACTAGTACTACTGAAGCAAACATCATCAAGTTTGTTCACGACCATATATACTGTCGGTTTGGTTTGCCGCGGGCTATTGTTTCCGATCATGGACCTCAATTCCAAAGCAAGTTTATGGCGGAATGCAGAAGACTCAACGTAGAGCACCGACAGTCCTCAGTAGCAAGACCGCAGGGGAACGGGCAGGCTGAGGCCGCGAATAAACTGCTCATGACCGCGTTGCACAAGAATCTGAAGTGAAGAATGAGGAAGCCCGGAGAAATGACTTGGACTTTCTCGAAGAAAAACGGTTGCAAGCACGGGCAAAGATGGTCAATTACAAATAGAAAGCGAAAGTTCATCATGACAAGAGGGTAAACAAGAGATCATTCGCCGTAGGGGACTGGGTGTTAAGAAAAGTCGAAGTCACGGGAAGACAGCCCGGATATAACAAGCTCGCGCCCAACTGGGAGGGGCCTTATCGGATAGCCCGCATAATCAAAGAAGGGACTTACAGGCTCCTCACCAAAGAGGGGAAAGATTTGAAGAACGCCTGGCACAGCGACCACTTGAAGAAGTACTACCCTTAAGAATTGTATTCCCCCCTTAGTTAGAGATTCGCCTCTTTCCTATCTCTACATCGTAATTTTGATGAAATGACTGTATGAGCGGAAAAAATCTAAAAGAGCAATGATATTATGCTTGTTTCGTTGAAACAAAAAATTCTAGATATACATATTAAAGAAAAGCGTGCATACGGCAAGATATAACAAAGTGCCAAACCGCTAAGGCTCTGCGCCTAAAATACCGTTGCATGAATGTTCATGCACGATGCACTATCATACGCCCTCGAGCTAGACCGCAAGCCCGTCGAGGGAGATACCGTTGCATAAATCTTCATGCACGATGCACGGTCATACGCCCTCGAGCTAGACCGCAAGCCCGTCGAGGGAGATACCGTTGCATGAATCTTCATGCACGATGCGCGGTCATACGCCCTCGAGCTAGACCGCCAGCCCGTCGAGGGAGATACCGTTGCATGAATCTTCATGCATGATGCGCGGTCATATGCCCTCGAGCTAGACCGCAAGCCCGTCGAGGGAGATACCGTTGCATGAATCTTCATGCACGATGCGCGGTCATACGTCCTCAATCTAGACCGCAAGCCCGTCAAGGGAAATAATCATAAATACCAAATATTCTAAGTTCAAGGGACATTTACATTAATCAAGCAAAAGGACCCCACAACAGGCTGGGGTCATAGCCTCAGAAAGCAGGATAAAAATACGAAACAAAGTGGTCAAGGGAAAACAAAAACCAAAATAATGATGGTAGGACCAGAACCAACATCATGCCCACCATCATCCATCCCATCTCCTCCATCATCACTGGCATCTTTATCGGAGACACCGTCGGAATCGTCAGAGCTTGAAATAAGGATAGGAGAATCCGGCCCCCCTGTAGCCATTCCCGAGCCGCCGCCTATACCTCCACCCTCAAGCATCTCCTCATCCTCATTCGTGTCCTCTTCAGAGGATTTGCCTTCGGAAGAGGAATCATCAGATGGAGAAGTGTTGAGAGGGGAAGATTGCTCACCGTTACTGTCTGTTGGAGAGTCCTCAATAGGAAAAGGAGGAGAAGGAGAAACTGAGGAAGACCCATCAGAATCGGAAGGATTGGGAATAGACCCATTCGAGAAACTATCAGAAGCCATGAAAAATGGGAAAAGATTAGAGAAATAATATAAGAAAGACAGACGTAAAAGAATACTTCATACCTTACTTATAGCCAGGGCAATACGAAAGGGCGGGAAGACAGATAGCCGCAATAAATACTGACGTGAAAGAAAAAAGTAGGGAAATAATGAGTAGGCAGGTAGCAATAAATGCTTGGCCATTCCAAGGCAACAAGGAAAATGGCAACAAAGTACGACGGAAATAAATATCAGGGAGATATGGGGATCAAGAGCAGAGCAAATAGATACATAACAAAATCAAGTCAAAATACAATTAAATGTTCAAGTCTTTGGAATCTAGGACTATTACAAAAGGTCCCAGGGCACAGCCCGGTCTGATCTTCAACTGGCCGAAGGAGGATTGACTTCCACTTCTGGAACAGAATTAGAGGCATTAGGGTCAGCCGCAGAACGAGTCAGAGCTTTAGAGGCTTCAGCTAGAGAGGAGGCAAAAGTCGAAAAAGGGAGAACAATACCTTCGATAAAGGGGCTGTTGGGGCCAAAGACCTTCTCCAGAGCTGCGGCCAGAGATAAGGCGGATTCATCACTCGTAAACCGCAAATCATCTATCATTTTTATCAAAGGTTGAACGGTTACAGGTGAAACTGGAGGCAAAGCATTCCGAACCAGCTCGGGCAAGGCCTCAAGCTGATGATCGGCAAAGCGCACCAGGGAGTGACGATTAAAGCATTCCGGATCCGTGGCCATGATGGAACAAATAATAGTTATCTCCTGAGCAGTATATTTCCCCGTAGCCGCAAGATTCTGGGCAATAGTGTGCACCGCCTGCCCATACTGCTCATTGCCCACGACGGATATTTTCTCAAAATACTCAGCAGACCCCTTGAATTCATCAACCGCCTTGATCCTCTCTTCCTCCAAAACCCGCTCTCGCTCATTTTCATAGCGCATCTGATCAAGAAGTTTACCGTCCAGCTCATCCACTCTGTTGGACAGCTCCTCGAATTTCTTCTTCTCCGCCTCTAAAGACCTCAGAAGCTCAGCATTGCGGGCATCGACACTCGCCTTCTCGGCCTCAGCCTGTTCTTTAGCTTCTCGAGCAACAGTCAGATCATTGCTCAGTTTAGACACTTCCTTGGCCGCGCTAATGACCTCCGCATCTTTGCCCTTCAGCTCCTTGCCGCTGCTCTTCACAGTCTTGGTCAATTTTTGGATCTCCTCCCTCGCCGCTATCAACTCAGTATTCCTCGTCGCGATCATGGAAACATCAGCCTCATGTTGAGTGCGCAGATAGATAACTTCGTTGGCAATCTGCAAATAACAAAGATGATTACACTGTAGGGAAGAAAGAAGCACGATATATAATCCAAGTCAAAAACGAACCTCGGTCAAACACAAACCCATATTGCCCGCGGCGGCGATGGGATTCGAAGTAGCCAAAACTTTCTGTTGATAATCAGAGAAATAGAGGCGGTGCATTAGCCCGTCACCAACATAAGCATTAGTGCTTCGGCGACTATGGAGATCTACCCCCATAAGCCTCTGGGGCCTTGGCTATCTTGAGCCCGAACTCCCGGGCACGCTTTCTATCCTCGATCGACTCTACCGGATACAGATTGGAGCACATAGTCCCTCTGGTAGGAGATAAAACTGTGAAATCGCCAGAGGAAGAGCCAACCTTTTGATATTTATCTTTCTGAGGGGACGTTGGATCCCCGCCATCAGATCGTTTCTTTGTTGGCTCGGGAGCAGGTAGACCTATGTTGGGAGCTTGAGAAGAGTGGCCGGTTTCGATCAAAGTTTTACCGCGACCAGCGCCTTGACGGGGATTCTGAGGCAAATTCTGGGTCAATTGCGGCTGAGAAATCACTGCTCCGAATTTATCAATCTTGTTCGTAACGTGGAGTTTGACCCCAGGAGCCTCCGTCTTTCTCATGGCATCGGCTCTCCTTTGTTTCTAAATAGCTGCGGCTTTCCTGGCCGCGATCTTAATCTCCGCTACTGTCTTGGGAGGCATCTTGTCAGTCGGATCTGCAAACAAGGACAGCAGTCAGATAGATGAAACAAATCGAAGAAGACAGGAAAAACAGTATGAAAGAGTACAATGAAAGAGACCGAGTAAACCAGGGTCAGGACACGTCTCCCCCGAATTGCAAGCAGAGCAATCAGAAAGGAAAGCAAATGATTGATGAACTTTCCAATCAGGGTCTCGCGATAAAGGGGCCATGTTAACCCTAGGGTCGGGGCCAGAAGCGCGCCTCGGGGCCACCCCGACGAATATCAGAAGCTCTTCATCGTTGATAATAGATGAGATATCGTAGACTTGAGGAGTTTCCATCACCGACTGATCATCTAGGGTGACCCTCTTCGTAAACCTAGGAAGATAAGCCTCCATCGCCGTGCTCAGATCGCGGCCTTCTTCTGGATCGGGAAAATTTTGGCGAGACATCGAGATCGGCGCTAGATTATCAGGACGAGGGAATAGCCAGCCTAACCGATTCTGAATGACGAAAGGGTATCTTTGCCATTGATCAAACTTATTGGTAGCAGCGGAAAAAAATTTCTCAGACCGCGGTTTGGTATTTAAGCTCAGGCAGCCCGCAGTAACTTGATGGATAAAATAAATATGGAGCGCAGACAAAAAGGGCTCGTACCCCAGCGCGCGGCTTACAACTATAAAGTACACCAAATAACGAATGGCATTTGGAGTCAAGTCCATAGGGAGGCAATGGGTGAACTCAAGAAATTCACATATAAAGGGGTCCAAAGGAAGGCGCGGCCCATTCTTGAATTGAATCGGAAAGAATATACAGGCAAGGTTCCCCGCCCGGATTAAGGGAGGAGTCATTGATTTACCACCCATAAGACCATGGACAAGATAGACTTTGGAGTCGACGCGAAACTGCAATAAATACTCATCGTTAGAGTCCTCCTCGCTCTCATCCCTTAGGCCCATACCAGAATAAGACGCACCTGCTTGACTGGTTATCCTATTATCCATACCCTCAGGAAAGGAATCCACGATCCTAATAGGGGAGCGAAGAAAGTTGACCTTGCGGGCAGTATCAGGGGCCAATCTCTCCAGTTACTCGCGTGAATCTGATTGGGTGTCTGAAGACCCATCTCCCTCGACGTCACGAGCGGGTTCATCCAATAAGAAATCATCGCCATCATTATCCCGCTCTGAAGCGTCCCCGCTGCTGGTTACCTCAATCACCCCAGCATTCGTAGGAATATCGCGGTCATGGTCCTGAACGGGCAATTCATCATCCAGAGGGGTATCCAACCAAGACTGAGCATCAGGTCCGCTCGCAGACACACGATCTCCACCTAACCTCACCAACTTTCTAGCATTACCCGCCATATCTACATTATCGGGGAATCGAGTTAAAACCGCTTTCACAAAAACCCCTAATTGTTCCTCACCCCCCAGGACCCTCATTCTCCCCGAATCAAAGTGGATCGAGGGACCTGTCTCCCACAGCAGGGGTAGAATCCAGGAGTCCCAATCATAGACTGTCCCTATAGTCTTGAAAGCATCCAAGGAAATCCTTTTTCAGGCATTTATCAGATACTGGTAAATCCCTCCCGTTCGTCGACAACAACCATAAAGGTCAGGACGAAGCATTCTCCCCAGGTCCAATTCATCCATGGTCAAAGTCAGAGGTTTTTCAACAAAACTTTATAAAATCAAAGATGGACCCAAGATTCCTAAGAAAGAGGCGAGTCAACCGGTTAGAAATTGAAAACTTTGTGGTTAGAAGTTAAAAGCTTTGTTCGTAACGTTAGAAGTTTTGAAGATACGACGTTTTGAGGTTTTACCCCCGGTGAATGGTGAAAAGGCCCAAAGTCGAAAAGTTAGCAATTAGAAGTCAAGCGACGAAAGTAAAAATTTGAAGCGCTACCTGTTAATTGATCGAGTTAAGGAAATAGAAGAAGCAAATCGTCGTTGTTGACAGCAGTAATTTTTCCGAGAGCAATAGCCGAAGATTAAAGGTGCCGAAGGTTTTTTAATGATCCAATTAGGGTTATTTATACCCCCAGAGTGGGTCGGGTTTTGTCCAAGATCCGGATTGACCCCGCATGAACCCAGAAAATGAAGAGGCGGGAACTAGCTTTTTTTCGAATTCCAATGACGGTTCGCATTTAATGAGCGTGCTCCTGGTCATATCAAGGAACTGACAACTACGTCACTAGCCTGACACGAGGGTGTAGACACCCCGCTTTGGACCTCTCACCCCGATTGCATACATAGTATTTTTATTTAACTTGTTTTTGTTAATTTCTGTTACTTCCGTTAAGTTCCTAACTGATTCCGTTAGTTTTGGACTAAACTGCATAACAGAGTTAACTTTTAGAGTCATTCTGTCATTCTATTATTTTCACCCGCGGGCGCCTCCGACACTGTCAACGGGCCGCGCGCTTCTCGCCCCAAAGGCCGGACCCGCGCGCTTCCCACTTTGGCAGTAACGGATTGTACCTTATTTCCCTCCCTTTTCTTATTTACAAATATCTTCTTTAGTCAAAAACATATTTCTTGATCATAAAACATTTACTAGCTTTTATTTGTAACCTCCCAATCCCACATTTCTAGCCCTTTTCATAAAAACAAAATATTTCATTTTTATTTTCTTTTATTTGTTTCATCTTCTTTTATTCATTATTCTATTTATCTTATTTTCTATTGGTCAATTCCATCTCAAATGGATTGACCATTTTGCCTCCAACCTTTCCCTCTCCTTTCTACCTATAAAAACCCCCTTCTTCTACCTTGGAAGAGCACACTCTTTTTGGACCTTGAACTTTGAACTTTCTCCCTACGCAAACTCTACACCATTCTCCCTACACAAATTTCCCCAACAAGAGTTCTAGCAACTAAACTCTTCACAAATTTCTACACAACAATTTCTCTACAACAACTCCAAGTCAAAGTTTGAAGTCCTCTTTTCTAAAGGTACACTTCTTCTTCCTCTATTTTATTTATGTCTTTTTAGATGTATGCAATCCCCACCAAATGGGACATGACCAAATGGCCACTTTATTACATTAAAGTTGGTCAAGGTCATCTCCCTACATTTCAATCTCTACTTTAATTTCCTATCCATTTCTTAATGTAATTGTTTAGTATAATTGTTACATGTAATCTTTAGCATAAATTGATAAATAAAACAATTCTCTTTTATTTCTCTTTTATTTTCCCCTTTCTTTCCTTTGTAATTGTTAGCACTTCTTACATTAATAATTGAAGGACTTTCTTTTTAGTATTAGAACACCAAAAGTAGCAAAACCCACGTAAGCGGAGCGGAGTGGGTGTTTAAGTACTTCCCACTCCGTCACCTAACCCCCGAACACTTCTCTTCCCGAATCTCTGGTTTTCGTACATAAAAAATTAGCTTTTCTTAGGTTTTCTCGCGTTCCTCTAAAACGCGGGTGGCGACTCTTAAAATCAAGTAGACATCCTAGGTTAATTCACCGCTCTAGCTATTCCGTGGTTCCCCGGGGTATCTACAGTGGCGACTCTGCTGGGGAATAGAGAGGGTTAAACTTTCATTTTCTGCTTTTGGTGTTCTTATATCTGTTTTCTGGGCATTCTGGTAAAAAGGGTAGGAAGCGCGCGCCTCCGGCCTTCTTGGCTTAAAGCGCACGCATCTGTAAGTACCCCAATCTGAAACCGACCTATCTTAGAGGTAGGCTTAGCACCGTTTCAGGGATAAGCTAATAGGCCAGGACCTCCCTAGGATAAACTATAAATTCCAGGACTACTCTGGTATAAAATTGGAAAAATCCAGAAGCTCGCCAGTCTGAGCCGTACGGATGCTTTGGGTACTAGAGGGGTCTAGTCGTACGGCTGGTTTGGGCACCCTCAGTCCCTATAAATAGAACCCCTTGCTGATCATTTCAAGGGGGGGGGGAGAAACATTAGAACTAAGGTTACTCTGTCGAATTCACCTCAGAATAGTGTGAGTAAGAGTGAACAAAGAGTGAAAGAGAGAAAGGAAGATTGGCCTAAACCAAGATAGGTAAGCCACCTTCTCCCCCTCCCTTCTCTTCATCTAAGAACTCTATTTATCTTTGATCTTGTCATTTATTGTTGATCTTTACATTCTTGCAAGTCTTGTCCATTCAAGCAATATACATATATCTATTATTATTTATATTTCCTAGTCCAAGCCATGAGATGATCGAAGGTGCCCTCCATACTTTGTGTGGAAGAGGTTCAAACCTAGTTTGATCATGGCTTGTTGATTGTTCATTTACATTCTTGTCATGGATGATGCTCTTGTTGTTCATTTTGCTCATTTTAAGCTATGATGATCATGTTGAGGATAAAGTCTCAATCTTTATCCTCATCACCTTGATCTAGCCCAAAATTCCCAAGTTTGGGTAATAAAGATCCAATATTTATGGTTTGTTCTTGTCCCTAAAGGATTAATCTTGCCTAGAAGAGCTATTTTGGTGGTAAAGTTTCAATCTTTACTCATCAAATGGTCACTATGGCTCAAAAGGGAATATTGGCCACCTTTTTCATGCTTCTCCCATGATTGCCTTTGATCATGCCCAAACTCTTGTTTTGGGAGATTCTTTGATGATCAAGTGGCATAGGAATGAGGTGTTAATGTTTGTTTTGTGTTGGAATAACAAACTAGAATCAGAACAGTTTGGTCCAATTCAAGCAGAATGCTCTGTTTCTGCCTGGAACTGGACTGTTGCTTGAACAAACTGTAAAATCCCAGGAGTGGTCTTCCCATCCGTACGGCTACTTTGGCCGTATGGGGAGATTGACCATTTTTCCCTTCTGTCTTCTGTTTTCTTGTCAAACAAACCCTTTTTCAGTTGAAAAGATAAATAAAAAGTTAAAACAAAGATTTTCCGTTAAAACACACACACACACATGCACTTTTGTTAACTAACAAGGGAGACTCGGCTTTGTCCGAGGCAACTTGGGAGGACGTAAAAACTCTTCCCAAGTTGTAACCTGATCTCCGAACCTTTGAACTCAAACCTTTGTCATTTTGTTGGGTTTAAAATTAACAAAATGTGGCGACTCCGTTGGGGATTAGAGTGCTTTCGGACTTCTTTCTAGAAGGTTCGGGGGAATTCTTGTGTGGGTCAAACTCCCACTCCCGTTAGTTGACTTCTTACATATTTGTGTGTTTGATGTTTCTGTTTGAACTGTTCTGAGTACATACGTTCTGGAAATACAATAAACTGGAGCATGATGATCAGAAGTTGGAGAAACTGAGAAAAATCTTCATCCTCTTGCTTTAGCCGTACGGCTACTTTGGGTAGGGGCCAGAATGTTGTCAATTAACAGTTTGGTGTAGGGCTGCAACATTCTGTGGGTGCCCCTCTGCTTCTACTTGTCCAGGTTCCAAATTTACAGTCTTACTTGTGCACATTACCTTCATTCTTTTGGCCAAAACTTGATTTTAAAAGGTGATAAAACTTGGTTATGCATAATCTTTTGTCAATAAAAATGGTTTCCAAAGCCTCATTGTGCATAACCCTTTTGTAAAGATTTCTTGAGTCTTCTTTTTGTGCACAACTTACTTGGTACAAATGGTTTCAATGTAAAAATTGTTCTTTTGCAAAATGTTTGATTCAAAATTCTTTGTTGTGCACAACTTGGTACATGTACAAGTTTTGGTCTTTGTTTGTTCATATTCCTTGATTTGTTGTGTGTATAAATTGTTTAATCCATGCTTGTTCATACTTTTTCATATCTTGCTTATGTCATGCTCATCATATCGAAAAACGAATTGAAAATCTCTATTTTGACTCTAAAGGGAACATAGAATGGCTTCACACTACGCGCACTTGACTTTGTCACGTTTCCAATGGTCCAAAATGCCCTTTTAACCCGGGATGGATGCCACGATGCAGCTCGTTGGGCGCTCTTGTTCCCTTCGATGCGCGCACGGGTCCATTCCACCTTTCCTTCCGAGCCGAGTCAACCACACTTGTCCGTGACACACAAATACCGTGACCTTGGTTGGTTTTTGGTCTAGCTCACGTTGCCACATCCATAACGCGTGTCCAAAGTTAATTGTGGCCAAGTTAACGCCCGAGTTGTGACTCCTTGATGAAATGCAAGCGTGGCCTAACCAGCCTTTAACTCGTGCGTTAATGATGACCGCAATTACGAAGGTCATGTGCTAAGGATAGGGTGACACCTGTGAATAAGTGTGTTTGAAATTGGAATATTCATAGCAACATTAAATGTGAGAGTCGCACGCCGTTTTAATTAAAGCCAAAACATTGAGAAAAAGCATGTTTATGGGTTTCGGGGGTCAAATTACAACAAGAGAAGAATATTGAATGTTATCACTCCTATTGCCCGAATGATCGGTCTTTCTATCATGATGCGGTGTATGTAGTGTGTTAGTGTTTGACACTGGATCCGAAGATTGCCTACGTTCCTCTCAATGTGAGAAGCTCAGGTCAGCGTAGTTCGAGATGAATTTAGAATAGGCAGAAGAATCGGGATCATGCATAATGAGGGGGGAATTACCTAAAGATTAGGATTTAGAAGTAGTTCCTAGATCATCCTCGGGTTGATGAACCCTCGATCATCGTCGGCTATGAAATAACATGTAATTATGAAGATCGAAACCCTAAATATAGCATAAAAAGGTTTTAATCTATGAACGGAGAACATGCGAAGAACATATTATGAACATATGAATGAACATGCAAAGCATATGAAGAAGCTATGAATAAACATGTACGAACATGAATATAAAAGATCTACATTAAAAATAATGCAAGAACGTGAAGAAAAAGTTAGAAAACTTACCTATGTTGGCAAGAAATAAACCTTGGATCTTCTTGAGTGTTTGAATGCTAATTAGAGAGCAAAATAGTATGTTTAAGAACTCCAAAATTCGTACTTAGAGCTCTCAAAATCGGACCCTAAACCAATGGAATGGAATTGGTTTTATATATAAACTGATGGGAAGATCTGATGGTAAGGATCATCCAGCGCAAGGTTGGCCGCCTGGCCATGGTTGAAGCCGTGTGACAAGAGTGGCCGCGTGGCCAAGATCAACGCGCAGCAAGGTTGGCCGCGTGGCCAATTCTGGCAGGCTGACTTGATTCTTAAGCTAGGGTTTCTGCATGGTTTAAGGAAACATTTGTTACCTATTTTGATAGATTTTGTCATAAATGAGATATTTTTGGGAATCCGGGACAAGTCTTTCCAAGGTTTCTAATTCCTATAAAGTCCTTGTATTTTATTTTTGGGAAAGTCCTAATAAACTCATTTTCAGGTCGGGTACTAACAGTAGCCCCTCGGGCGACGCCTTCTTGCAAGGCAATGTGGGGTCGACGATAAAAGAAGGATCCGTCTGAAACATGAGTTTCAAAACAGATGAAAGGTAAGGGAACGGCTGAACCTTGACAGGCGACCTACGTATCCGCGGGGGAATCAAGCCAAACGTAGTTCAAAACTGATGGGGAAATTGAGATGATTGTCCTCTGATGGGGAGCAACGTCTTTTGCTGGGAAAATGCACCTGCTGGGGATGATAGATGACCGCGTTCGGTCGGGTGGGTGGACCTTTTCAGGTTTCCTACGTATCCTCTGAGGAATCAAGCGGTCGTAGTTAAGAGTTATTTGGGGAAAGACGAGACATCGAACTTCTGCTGCAGTTAATAAACCTACGGATACTATCTTGTATGAAGAACGAACATTCGTAAGCAATGAAGTTATTCGGGAAAAATAAAGACTACGTTGTCTAAATATCCCAAGATGGAATGGTAAACGCAATCAGGATCGCCAGGGTTCCTGCCTATTGTGCTAAAGTAATAGATGTTGGATCTCTCGCAAACAGAAACGCCGAGGCTTCTGCTTCTGCCCATCGCGATCAATCTAGGATGCGTATGTTATAGAGGCGCCGAAGTCTCTACAATCATGCAAATCCTAATAATAGATGCTGGATCTCTCGCAAACAGAAATGCCGAGGCTTCTGCCAACCACCATCGATCAAGGATATGTATGTCATAGAGGCGCCAAAGTCTATACAACCATACGAATCTTAAGCAAATATTAGGAAGTGCTAAAATAATAGATGCTGGATCTCTCGCAAACAGAACGCCGAGGCTTCTGCCAATCGCGATCGATCTAGGATGCGTATGTCATAGAGGCGCCGAAGTCTCTACAACCATACGAATCCTAAGCAAATAATAGATGCTGGATCTCTCGCAAACAGAAATGCCGAGGCTTCTGCCAATCTCGATCGATCTAGGATGCGTATGTCATAGAGGCGCCGAAGTCTCTACAACCATACGAATCCTAAGCAAATAATAGATGATGGATCTATCGCAAACAGAAACGCCGAGGCTTCTGCAATCATCTCGATCGATCTAGGATGCGTATGTCATAGAGGCGCCGAAGTCTCTGCAATCATATCTCTAAGCAAATATTAGGAAATGCTAAAGTAATAGATGTTAGATATCTCTCGCAAACAGAAACGCCGAGGCTTCTGCCAATCGCGATCTAGGATGCGTATGTCATAGAGCGGCCCGAAGTCTCTACAACCATACGAATCCTAAGAAAATATTAGGAAGTGCTAAAATAATAGATGCTGGATCTCTCGCAAACAGAAACGCCGAGGCTTCTGCCAATCGCGATCGATCTAGGATGCGTATGTCATAGAGGCGCCGAAGTCTCTACAACCATACGAATCCTAAGAAACTAATAGATGCTGGATCTCTCGCAAAACAAAAAATGCCGAGGCTTCTGCCAATCGCGATCGATCTAGGATGCGTATGTCATAGAGGCGCCAAAGTCTCTACACCATATGAATCCTAAGCAAATATTAGGAAGTGCTAAAATAATAGATGCTGGATCTCTCGCAAACAGAAACGCCCGGGCCTCTGCCAATCACGATCGATCTAGGATGCGTATGTCATAGAGGCGCCGAAGTCTCTGCAGCCGTACGAATCCTAAGCAAATATAGGAAATATTTTAAACGCAAGCAAAACGTCCGGGGTTTCTGCCGCGACCGCGCTAAAATAATAGATCTGGATCTCTCGCAAACAGAAACGCCCGGGCTTCTGCCAGTCACGATCGATCTAGGATGCGTACGTCATAGAGGCGCCGAAGTCTCTGCAACCATACGAATCCTAAGCAAATATTTGGTGAAAATGGAAATTTTAAGGGGTTTTTCCGTACCCAAAAATAACGAACATCAGTCAAAATAGCGTTAAGGGCACCTACAATGGATGAAACAGGTCAGGGGTAAAATGGGATTTTACATGCGGAGGCAAAGATGATGGATCGTTATTAAGTCGCAAACGGGATGAACTCTCAAGGAGTCATGAAGGTGATAGACTCCCAGGTAATCGCAGAAGTGATGGATTCTTGGGAGTCGCAAAGGTGATGGACTTTCGGGGAGTCGCCAAGGTAAAGGACTCTTTGGTGAGCAAAGGACGACCACGAAAGCGTAATGTTTGGGATCCGCTTACCCTAAATTAGGAGGAATACATAATATGAGGCTACGAACCATTAAGATGAAGGTATTAGATAAGGGACATTTTGCTTGGTTGCTTAGGTAGGACCTAAGGCTTCTAAGGAAAGGGGATGGGTAGCCTCTTAGCCTTGAGATAAGGATGCAAAAGATGTTTACGGTTGTTTAGACTTGGGATTGTGTCTTGGATACAATGTGGGTTTCCTAGGCTTACGGGCTAGGGTTTGGAGAGAATGCGACTACCTAGGCTCGAGGCTAGGGTTCGGAGAGAATATGGAAAGGCTATTGTATCCTAGGCATAAGACTAGCGGGGGATTAATTATAAGTTTCCTAGGTTTCGAGACTAGGGTTTCGGAATTTGGAAAGGATGTTGCACACAGGGCTTTGGAAATTCCCTAAAACTTGGGCTAGGGTTAAAGAGGATGGTGCTTCCTAGGCTTGAGACTAGGGTTTGGAGAGAATGCAGATTCCTAGGTTTGGGGCTAGGGTTTGGAGAGGTTGAGGTTTGGGAACTTCCTAGATGTTAGGGTTTCGAACAAGGGTTTAGAAACTGGTGTTTAAGGACCATGACTCTCCTAGGTTTGGGACTAGGGTTTTGAGAAATATCCTAGGCTTCGAGGCTAGGGCTTGGAGTTTTTGGTAGTTCAGAGGTTGCAAAGGCGTTGACTTTAGACCTAAGGCTGGGATTTGAAAGGGTTGTGACTTCCTAGGCTTGAGACCATGGACCGTTGGGAAGAGGGGATTGCTTTTGTGGAAGGTCCACTAAGCTTGATGTTAGGGTTCACCATTTTCCGGGATCGGTGACTATGGCTTGGAAATGTTCATGGTAACCTAGGCTTTAGGCTAGGTTTTTAAGGCTAAGGACTGTAAACTTCCTACTTTTTGAGACTAAGGTGAAGGAGTTTC